>VZTI01004793.1:494800-624933 GCA_013397865.1 Struthidea cinerea
AACAGTCCTCCCAAAACTGCTGTGGCATGGGTCATTCTTCCACAGGGTGCAGTGCTCCAAGGACAGGCTGCTCCAGCCTGGAAGCAGGGCCCCCTCTCTCCACTGGGCCTCCCACTGGATCACAGCCTCCTCCAGGCATCCACCTGCTCTGGCGTGGGCACCTCCCCCACGGGCTGCGGGTGGATCTCTGCATCCCCCGTGGATCCCCATGGGCTGCAGGGGCACAGCTGCTTCACCATGGTCATACCACAGCCTGCAGAGGAATCTCGGCTCCAGTGCCTGGAGCACCTCCTCCCCCTCCTTCTGCACTGACCTTGGTGTCTCCATGTAGTTTCCCTCACAGGTTCTCACCTCCTCCTCTTCTCTGGCTGGAATTCAAATTGTGCCCCCACTTTGCTTTGGTTTCTTCTTAAATCTGTTATCACAGAGGTGTTACCATCATCTCTAATTGGCCCAGCCTTGGCCAGCAGCATGTCCATCTTCAGAGCCATCAGGGATTGGCTCTTCTGGACAGGTGGAAGCTTCCAACAGCTTCTCGCAGAAGCCACCTCTGTGACCTCCCCGCTACCAAAAACCAGACCATGCAAAACCAACACAATCAGTGAAGAGCATATTTACATGCAGGACTATGTAGTTGTTGAAAAGATATATTATTTTAACCATTTTTTTTCCCAACAGCTAAATTTTGAACTGAATGCGGCTTTCCTTGTTCTTTGCAATGGACTGGAAACCAAACAAGCCCTGACACAAACAGCCCCAGCCTCAGTTCAGTTGGTAACAATGCCTTGCTACAAGTTCAGGTCCTATATATTGAACTGTCTTACAAGAAATTGAGAGAAGTTCAACTTAATTTATAGCATCTTTGTTTAGTAAAGATTAAATCTCCAAAAGCCTGGATTGACCTAACTCAAGTCTCAAATTGGACAGTATCAACTATTAGGGATTGTTAAAGTTGTGCCACAAAGCTGTTGTAAAATACTCATTAAATTTCCCCAAACATACTAATACAATTTTAATTCAAAAGCATTCACTTTCCCTAATGCATGAGGGGAAAAATAATTTATAATCATTCTCTTTTAAAACTTACAATCATTCTCTTTAAATAAGCAATTTTTCCTTCTGCATTTTCTATGTAATCATAGGCACATCTATCAACACATTTCATCACACAGAAGATGAAGAGGATAAAAATACAGATAAATTCAAATGAAGAGTTTTCAAGTTTTTTGTTTTAAAATTTTGCTCTTCTCATGCCTGTAGAAGGTGAAAATAAAAGATATGTAAAAGAAAGAAGCTGTTTAGCATCCTCCCCCACAATATGGGAAAATTATATGTTTCTTCTGAAAGAGGTATTTTAGCACAGTAGGATGTTCTTATGTTGTGACAAGATAATGTGTGTGTAAAGCACTCCTATAATTTAGCTGTCACAGACACAGCTACTCAAGTGCATGTGTGTAGAGGGAGAATTAGCTTTGATCTGAAAAATACATCAGATGGTTTCCATTCCTTACACTGAATCAATTCTGTTTGATAAGAAATTAATCTGACCATTTTACACATAGCCATTGTCAGAGTGCCTAATCTCTGGAACTGATGCTGTGACTGCATTGAGCTGTTCACAGTGTAAAAAACTAATGTCAACATGGACAAAAATCACTTTTTAATGGTTTTTAGCTGAGTACTTCCACTCTGGAACATCCTAGATATTTAAGGGCCATCAGGGTAAAAATCCATCCAGTAAATATTTCTGGGAAGAAAAAAACCAATACAGTACTTAATCTTGAACAGACACTAAACTTGGGAACTGAGAAACACATTTTCTGTAGCTTTTGTAACTTCAGTAGTAGAGATACAGATGTGAAAACAGAATTCTTTTCACAATTATGCCTGCCAACATTATAAAGATTGACTTAAACTTCCTGTAGTTTAAACTATTAAATAGCACAGCTGGTACTAAGTTTTTTCACTATAATAATTATTCCAAAACCAATTTAACTTCAGCCTCTGAGTTTTCCAGCATATGCTTCTTCAGACAAATAGAAAACAAAAGTAATTCCAATTTCCAGGCATCAGACCACAAGAAAGGAAAAAAATATGTGTACACTGTAACTCTAGAGTGAAAATTTTCATCTATTTTGAGGAGCCAGTATGGTTGCTCTGAGGGACAGAGATCCTCATTTGCCTCCTGCACATGCTCACTTGAATGCACAAAGTATTTCTAAGAAATTCCAGTGCTCTTTCTACACTGAGAATTCTTCAATCTCTCAAGTTTAGCTGCTGCTACAATTTATGTGTAACTTTTCATTTGGCATGTGGGGGAAAAAAAGCTAAAAACCAGATCAGAAAAAAATATCAGCTTAAATAAGGCCTCACTCTCAAGCATTCCTTTCTGCCATATACATCATAGCTCTCCAAAGTCTTACCTCTAGGCACAGACAAGTCTTTAATTAAGAACTAGTGTCAGAGACTGCCTCCAGTCATTGAATGCAGCACAAAAAGTAGAATCCAGGACAACAAATGAAAATTACACCCATACTTGTTCTTAAATACGTACAAGTTTGGCTCTTCCAGTTTCTGACCAGTTACTGTTTCTAAAGACTACTTTCATGGAGTGAAAACATCTATTTTGAGGAATATAGTCTTTATTGCCAGTATTCCACTTCTATAAATAAGTCTTCCTTACTTACTTTCCTTAGTTAAGGAAAATAAACAAAGAGAATATGTGCACACAGATGGGTTATTTCAGTATGCAGTGCAACTCAGGCAGTAGGGCCGACAAAGGTGAAGTTGTAGTATTTTTTAAACCTTGCAGCTAATAGTGTAGGAGTGCAGAAAAGAATGAGGACTGCGGTGAACAACCAAAACCAAGTAATTTTACAGAAGACAGGGAAGAGAACCATGTCCTCTCACAATATCTCTGACTGTATACACGTATGTGTGGCTATTAGTTGTACTACTGAACAAGTTACACCTCTGAACACTGAAATGCCCATATTCACACTACCTTCCAAAAATTATTCTTAGATGTGAAGGGAACACACATTAATTAGGCAGTTACACACACATTATCTGTGTTTGTCATTTCAGCCAGACCAGGGAAGACAGAGCAATATTTCACAATCCAGCCTATAAGACTATTTTTCAAAGCCACAAGAATTAACAGCTTTGCCACCAACCCTCCTCTCAGAGAAACAGCTCTTTTCTGTCGTTCTCCAGACAACTCACCTCTATTTCCCCAGTGATACCATTTTCTTTTAACTACTTATCTGCTTTCCCTCAAGTACCTGCATTTTATTCCTCACTGTGCAGTAAGAACAAACTCTTTCCCTGCAGAAAGAGTAATACCACCTCCTTGGCCTCTTTCCAGTACCCCTTTGCCACTAACTCCCACTTGGAAGTCAGTACTGCCAGCTCATGGTGATCAGGCAGCTGGCAAACTGCAGAGGCTGTTGGTGGCTGTTGGTTGATTTTTCCTCCTTCCTCGGAGGGAACATCCATCACACTTTCCTCTCTTCTCTTTCCCTGTAATCTCCATCCCCTTGCCCTGCAAACATGAGGGAGGAAATAACAAACCAAACCAGAATAAAAATCCCAACCTACTTTATTCTTCTCTCAATTACAGAGAAATTAATCCTCCATTGCTCAAATATTTGAGCTTTTTTTTGTGGATTTTGCTGCTGATGATTGTGTATTTATTTTTCAATATTGTCATGCTTCAGTGGTCTATCTTCACTGCCTTCTCAAATGATTCTTCCGAGGAATACTGTGATTTTACCAGCATCGCATTTAAAATACATTAGATGGGATTTCCTCTTGATCTGTATTCTTGGCTGCAATTGTCAGACTGCAAAAGGACAAGTAGTAACAGGTGTACATAGAGGTGTACATAGAACAGAAGTCAAGTAGGATGAGATTTGTTGTGAGAAAGGAAGTACCGAAGAAGAATGCAAACCTGGTAGAAACAGCATTTTTCTTTCTTCCTTTTTTTTTTTTCTTGTTTTTTTTTTTTTTTTTTTTTTTTTTTTTTTTTTTTTTTTTTTTTTTTTTTTTTTTTGCTCTGGATAGAAGTAAAAAAGAAATTTTTAAAAAACTGTGTATGCAGTTTTGGTCCAGTTAAAAATGTACCATTTGTGTCTCCAAAGCTCTTTCTGTCTTGAAAAACAGAAAATGACAAAGTCAGAATCTGAGTAAGCAGAAAAACCTCAATAGATCTGCCCACATCAGACATTCAGAAGCAGACTTGTTTACCTTATTGTACAAAGAGTTTAATGGCTTTCAGACACACAGCACTTTCCAGTAATCAAAGAGAATTAAAGCACAATTAATTACACAGTTGGAAATTAATATATTAGTTGCTCAATGGTACAATTTCTATCCCTAACAGACTGTGAGCTGGGGAGCTGAAATAGAAATTGTCACCACAGCACAACTTACTCTATGCACAGATAACTGACAGCGGCCATTAACTGCCTTCAGTGGTTTGCACACCAAGAATTGGGACAGCAGAGAGAGGGCTGCAAGTATTCAAATAATATACTACAATGAAGCTGAAAACAGGCATTCCCTACTCCCTGATGGAAAGGTAACTGCAGGAGCTGAAGAACAACAACTTACAGGACAAGAAAACCTGGGCTAACTCACTAAGTATGGAAAATATTGAATAACCAGTGTTTATTTGATGAAGGTTTGAAGCGAACAGCCACAAAATGAACCAGTCATTATTTTACTCCAGAATGCAAAGTTTGTTCATTTATTTTTGTTATTTTAAGTAAAATAACACAAACACACACTCACAGAGATGGCTGTTTTAGAGTCAGTAGTGAGTAACGGATTGTGTTGAAATTCCCAAATGTTCCACAACATCTGAAGGTCAGAGAAATGATACAGTGTTTCCCTCCAGCATCCTTAAAGTAACAAATGTAGACTACACAGAAAAGCTCTGCAGGACAAGAGAAAGTTACGAAATTCTGGCCCCCATTAGAGACCTTTCAATAGGCTACCACTTATTTTGTGTCACTGGCAAGGGACACTCTGTTAGTCATCACTCGATTTATCTATTACTCTCATAAAACAGGTTTAGGATTTGATGGAAAGACACAGCACCAATCTGTTACAAGCAGCAACACGGTCTATAAATTTGCTTTACTTATGCAGTTTTTAAAAATATAACACAAAACCACCATTTCAATAGAAGCTTTTGAGCTTGCCACTTGTCTTCACCTTGAGAACAAAAGTTTTGTCTACACTAAGTGCATATTAATTCACTGTTTTTGAAAAAGGGTAGACCTGTGTCAAATCAGAAAAACTGTGAATCAACTACATTAAAGTATATTTCTATTCCTAAAATTACATGGGCAACAATACAGATAGCACAATATTGTCATAGTACAACAAATTACATGTAACTGAATGACAACACAGCCATTCCTTCCCAAAAATTGATACATGGAAATGTACCAAAAAATCTTCAGTAATCTTCTAGGCAAATTATCAAGGAAACAATTAGGCAGTTTGAAGGCATTCTTCATTAAACATAAGTAATGGCAAATTCTATGATAATCAAAAGCAACATTAGCTAATAAAATACAACTGCTATGTAAGAAATTTCAATATTTAGTGTTATGTTAGATATACCTGCAGCACCAGTTACCTTAAAAATGATAATTTAACCTTAATTCATAACATCATTATAGAATTTTTATCTAAAAATAAAAGCTAGAGGTTCTCTTCTGAAAACTACCTAAATAAAATTACCTATGTATTTTTTTCATCCACTATATATACAATTTACAAACACTATATCGTACCCATGGCTTTTACTCAGATCTTTATGTCATGTCTTTAGGTAAATAAGCTTTACTTCCATTAGTTATCACTAACTAAATAAATTATTTGGTTGAAAAGAAGAATTATTCAACAAAGTCAAGCTGCAGGAAAACATAAGATGGAGAACCTTCTCCCCACTAAGCCTCTGCTTCACAGCAATGCAGACGGTCCTGTGGGAGTTACTGCCTGCATTTGATTATCTAACCAAAGAAAATTGCATCCCCTTTAAGATTTATAGATTTAAGACACTGGTCCACCTTGGTAAGATCTGCCATTTCTGTGCATGCTTCTGTGAGGCAAATGCAGTTTGCTTGCATCTCCCCTCAGCATGAAAATACACAATTGACCCATAGCAGTGTTGGTCTGTTGATAAGAGCACTGCTGGTTGCTTCATTAGGAAGGGATTTCTTTAATGGCCTCTGTGACTGTTTTGATTTGAAGATGGACCTATAAAAAGTAAAATTTTGTAGAACGCTTGAAGGCCTTCTGGTAATTCAACACAAAAGACTGCCTATATGCGCACCATGAGCTCTTGATACAAAACTTTAGCTTCTGCCTGGGAGCCTTTCATAAAATTTGGTCAGAAACCAAATACTGATAGCATTGTTCACACTTCAATTTTGCATTAGCATTTTTGTATTAGATTTTAGTATTAGCGCAGAATAAAAAACTGGAGTAACAAATTTTCCAATTTCACAAAGAAAGCTATTAGAGTGAAATGCATGCTCTGTATGTGTGCATCTAGAGGACTCAGAGCTTTCCAGGGAAAAAGAAACAAAAATAAGAAAAACCCCACCAAAACCAGAAACCAAACCAACCCCAAGTCATTTTGCCCACACAACCCTTCCAAATTGACATCATGATTTATTTATTCTCTAATAATTCATTTAAATTTGAGGATTGGTAATACCCCATTCAGATCCCTTATGTTCAGATCTACTTGTCATTTATTTCTCCAAAGGCCAGAACAAAGTGCAAAGGCAATGCCTCTTTGTCGCACCAAGATAATATCAATGGAGTCAGAATACTCTTAGAAACACAGAAGAAGAAAAGAGAACTGCAGTCTCACTCACTGGAGCCATAAGATGGTCATGGTTGTCTCTAAGAAGCCCATGTAGCACCGGTTTGCTCTGTGTTTCTTTGTGATGGAGGAAGGACAAAGGGAAATCGACAGACAAATTAATATAGACACTGTTGTTCCAATAGTTTGTATTTACTAGAATTATTCCCTCGAAGTTTTAAAATCAGACTGAAAAAAAATATTCAGCTGAGCCATGTGCAAATATGACTTCAGGACAGACCTGAAGTCATAAATACAGATTCAAAAATATCAGCAGAATATTGTTTTAGCAATTTACAGCTGGAGCAATAAGAAAAAATTACTTTTAAGTAAGACACAGTCAGTGTCCTCCTTACCATGTTAATGTCTTGCCTTTGTATTTCAGTGGCATCAATAGGTTCTTCGCAGCTTTATGACTTTGTTCCCAGCTGGCAACTGTTAATTTTTAATAAAACAGTAAGATATAACAAAATGCATCACAGTGACAGTGAGATGTAAGAAATAAGTAGCTCCCCAGTTCAAATGTATGAAGACAAAATGTATGAGGTAAAAATTTACAACATTGTACCATTTTAAATTACAAAATCACAGAATGGTAAGTTTGGAAGGACTACAGTGGGTCATCTGGTCCAACAACCCTGCTCAAGCAGGGGTACTCCTTCCCTGGAGTACCTGGACTTTAGAAAATTCGCATTCTTTCGTTGTCTTTATTGTGAGTCAGCAAATAGCATGATTCCCACATGGATTTCTGCTTCTGCTCCTCAGCTGGATTTGATCTGACTCTCATGACCTCAGTCCTGCGACATTTTGAAAAATTTTTCAAGTAACTCTGGCTTCAAAGTTGTTCATTGAAAAGGTGACTTTTTTTCCTCCTTACACAGGGAATGAGCTCTTTTCTTATTAGCACAGTGTTCAGCCGGTTTCCCACCCTCACCCTGACCCTCCCCTTTGAAATAAGGGCCAAAGTAATTTTTATAATATCTGTGTGTTGGTTTTGAATGGCTTGGTTTTTGGTAGCAGGGGTGCCACAGAGGTGACTTCCGTGAGAAGCTGCTGGAAGCTTCCACCATGTCCGGCAGAGCCAATCCCTGGTGGCTCCAAAGACAGACATGCTGCTGGCCAAGGCTGGGCCAATTAGAGATGATGGTAACACCTCTGTGATAACAGATTTAAGAAGAAATCAAAACAAAGGTGGGGGCACAATTTTAATTCCAGCCAGAGAAGAGGAGGAGGTGAGAACCTGTGAGGGAAACTACATGGAGACACCAAGGTCAGTGCAGAAGGAGGGGGAGGAGGTGCTCCAGGCACTGGAGCTGAGATTCCTCTGCAGGCTGTGGTATGACCATGGTGAAGCAGCTGTGCCCCTGCAGCCTATGGGGATCCACAGGGGATGCAGAGATCCACCCGCAGCCCGTGGGGGAGGTGCCCACGCCAGAGCAGGTGGATGCCTGGAGGAGGCTGTGATCCAGTGGGAGGCCCAGTGGAGAGAGGGGGCCCTGCTTCCAGGCTGGAGCAGCCTGTCCTTGGAGCACTGCACCCTGTGGAAGAATGACCCATGCCACAGCAGTTTTGGGAGGACTGTTTGCCTGTGGAAGGGGGACTCATGCTGCAGCAGTTTTGGGAGGACTGCTGCTCGTGAGATTGGAACCACATTGGAGAGGTTCACAGAGAACTGCCTCCCCTGGGAGAGACCCCACGGGGCAGCAGGGGAAGGACTCCTCTCCCTGAGCAGCACAAGAAAACCTTGGGTGACGAACTGACCAAAACCTCCATACCGTGTCTCCTGCACTGTCAGTGGGAAGGAGGGAGAGGCTAGGGGGAAAAAGGTATTTTAAGGGTTTATTTTACTTCTCATTATCCTGCTCTGATTTTGTTAGTAATAAATTCACTTTGTACCTCTAAGCTGAGCCTGCTTTGCCCTTGGAGTGTTTTCTCCCAGTCCATATCTCAACTCATGAACCCTTCACTAAATTTTCTCTCCTCTGCCCAGCTGTGGCAGGGGAGGGTGAGTGAGCAACTTTCATGGGCGCCTGGCGTTTGGCCAGTGTCAAACCATGATGGTCTGCTACAGACAGATTGTAAACACTACAGCCAGATGTTAGTTTTATTTTAAAAACATAGCTATGGAAAGTGTTTGAAGTCATAACAAAAGAAATCTGAGGAGTTTGGAATAATTTTGGAGTAACTCAAACTAGGAAGAAAGTGCACATGCTGTGGCAAAAGCAATGATGAAAGATTCCAATATATCACATTGAAGGTACAGAACTCTAGAGATAAGCACCCCTGAAAATTCTGTAAAAGCCAGTCAAAACCTTGGGAATAAAAGAAATATGATGAGTCATATATTAGCAATGTTATTAATGACATTCTAAAACACCTGTCCAAACAACAACTTCGGAAGCAGTACCTATTCTTCCTTGCAAGAAAAGCTCTACCAGTAGTTTTTAGTAAAACGTATCTCAGTAAAGTGAAAATATTTTATTGCCCAACAATGAGGGCTTGATGTTCCTTTGGGAGAACACTGCATATTTACAGCTCTCTCGAACTACCCGAGAAGATTCTGGGAAGCTAATCACATACAGCACCTCATTTCACCAACAACTTATATAAAGAATTCTTAATCTCCTGCCCTAGGCAGTCCATGTCAGTGATGTCCTGGTGAAAACATCCACCCATCAATTGACCAGGTAGGAACAGTTCTTGGTATTTTGTGACATTCAGACACAACCTCACAAAAAATCCTTTCCTAATTTGCTGTCTTTTGACCTTAAAAAGCCTACTCCTAAAGGGCTGTGGCTATGATTTGGTTATCCATACTTCGAAGAACCAAAGAATTTTCAGTGCTTTTCCCTCTGCCTTTTCAGAGGTTCCCAAAATGCTCAAGCTGATGCCACATATTGAAACCTCACCTTTCGAAGCTTTGTTTTTCTCTACAAGCTAGGAGAGTCAATTTTTTCCTTTCTTCCTTCCTAGCATTTATGTTCTCTCCCTACTTGTTATAATGATATTTCAATGTGTACATGAATATATTAATTTAATCTTAGTGTCTTTTCCATGGTATGATCAGTAAAACTTTGAAACCCTGCACTTTGTAAACAGTGCCAATTCTAGAACACTTGCATTTCCTATTTGACAAAATTGTCCAATTCTAGGAAGAGCTGAGAGCATACCACTCAAAAGGGGGACTTTTAGAAAAGATTTCCTTAACTAAACTAAATATCTGGGCTTTTTCTCTCTCCCCATGGCCACTGAAAAAGTCTTCCTGCTTTCATACTATTAAACTTTCTTTTTCTAAAAATGTGGATTGCTTCCAGCTGCCAATTGGGAGTGATCCTGTACCTATGCTACTTTGTGTCCAAGAAACTATCAGGGAAAACACTGTCTGACCAGGCCAAATAAAAGAGGCCAGGAATACTTTAGCAGGAAATAGCTTTGGCAATTGATTTTCAGTTTTGGGAAACATTCCCTGTTACTGTTGGACAGGATTTACATCTTGGCACTATTTGTAAACCATAAACCCCCATTTTGTGCAATGATAGCTTTCCACTAAATTTTTGAGGCCCAAATAAGAGCTTTTGTAAAAGTGACACATGAAATGTCTCTCCTTTCATTAACATTGCAATAAACTAATATACAGGAAAAATATTATTACCTTCTTTTAAATTGAATTTTGTCTTGAATCTAGAACTCATGAAATATCTGAAATAGCTTCAGTTGTGCTGTTTGCAGCCTTACATTATTCTTGATTTTACAGCAGAACAGTTTGTTCCAGCTCGTTCTTCAGTTACAGTTCTTCAAAAGGACCCCAAAAATCGGATTTCATGATGGAATCATGGGGGACTAAATGGCAACCAGATCCTTCAATTTAGTAACAGTGTGAGTTTCTTTCACTAAAGATATAAAAGATATATATATACACATAGATATATAAAAGATACAAATACATTATGCAAAGCAATATCTTACCACCAATGAGAACTTTTTTAACACATTGAGCAGGCATGCACCTGGCTAAGAGGCCCACATCACATGTTCAACATTTGGGATCTCCATTATACCAGCATATAACCTACTCCCAATTTTGTTTATGAAACCCCTAATAAAAAGCCAGGAGGCTGCTCCTCTGAGTCTTTTATCCTTTCCTTATTCCTCTCACTGTAATCCAAATAAAGAGCCATGATTTCATACCTGCCTGCCCCTGGTGGGTTACCACCTGTTTTGCAGCTGGTGGGTCTCTTTCTTTACATGAAACAGTTTTCAAACCAGCCGTTCCTTCTGGCACCATGAGACAAATTTTAGTCCCACTAAAATTTAGTGTCCAATTGCCATCACATAATCACAGCCACAACCCCAAGCCCTGCTGTAATGATTCCAAAAAGACAAAAAACTGCAGCAGTTTGAAAACCTGCTTTATTCATCCAAGATTTAATGGTCTGTTTGCTCCTTCCGGAGACTACATATTGTGACATTTTGCTCACTCTAACAGATGCTACAAACAACTCTTCTTAAAGCTATGACCCTTATTCTTGTTTACTGGTTTTGCATAATGTGAAAAGACATATTAACAGTCTCTCCAGTAATTGAGAATTACTGCAATGGATTTATTCTTTACCTAAGTATTTTTTCCACAGACATAAATTTCCAATGTAACTCAGCCCTATTATAATGAAAACTCAGACTTATGCCCCCATATTCCTCCTGATTGTTGTATGATTTCACTTTTATTTTTATTACTGTCCTCTAACAGCAAACATATTTTATTTAAGAACCTGAAAAGGAAGCGAGCATCTTTTCAGGACAGTGCAATAAGGGCATTTCAGAGAAGATTTTATTGGAGAAACGGTGTCATGATTTAACCTTCACTAAGAATTAACTGGTATGCCAGCAGGACAAATTCAGATATCATGACATATACTGAGATGTTCGATTTCACTGTATTAAGAGAATTTATATAATTCAGGATTGTTGTTCAGCAAAGTATGGAGGCCATTTAAGCATGTTTTTATACATTATTTCTAAACTTTGGTGTTAAGATTTCTAAAGTTTGCTGTTAAGATTTTCTTCTTCAAAACAAAACACATTAGCACGTTTTGGATTTCACCAAAGACATTTTTGATTAAGATGGCAAATCCCGTTCCTTGCACAAATGCACTAAATGATGATGTGCAAATTGGACTTGTTAAAAGTGCTTTGTAACAACTATCATATTTGGCCATGCTCATCCTATTTCGTACTTGTTTCAGCTTAGGTACTTAAACAGGCATCTTCAGTTTTGTTGTGACGGCACGCTGATAAATGAGCAGAGATGCTCACACAATCTGCGTAGCTGACTGTTGCGGTGACCCAGCCCACCTCGGGGCTGGATGTCATTAAATGGATCAATTTTCCTGCTCCTGACTTCTCCTCCCTGATCCCGAGGGCAGGTCCGAGGCCAGCTCATAGGATGACCATCAGACCTAAGGCCATCCTCTCCTGGGTGATTGCCACTGCCACATCTTCTCCCCTCTTTCTAGACCCTTCTCTTGTTCTTTAGTCCTTATTGGTTCATCTGTTTATGTATATTTATTAGTTTAATTGCCTATGTATAAGTTCCAGAAAGTTCTCCCCTGTTCCTTTCCCTATTGGCACCTGTCATTCCCATCATCTCCCTATTGGACTGTTTCCCTTAGTTCCGCCCTCTTTTAGAGCACCATAAAAAGGCTTCTCTGGTTCCTCCCCCGCCTTTTCTCGTGCTTCCCCTTCAGCTTTGAAGCTTATTGTTACTTTTGTTACCAATAAAGCTGGATTTGTGGGCACAAGAGAGGTCCCTCTACCTCCTTCGCCGCCATCCCGTTGCTAGGCTACATCCAAGCTGCAGCCTGCTCCTTTTGTGTGCCTCTAAGCAGAGCGCTCCGACCAGCCATGAGGACTGTGTCCCTTTGGTCACCGACCAGGACCCCGCCTTGCCTCCTGCCAGGCCACCGGGCGGCCCGTGGCAGCGACGCAGCTGACCATCTTCTTCTCCACTGCAATCTGCAGCACCCATGTAGCACTCACGCCAGCTGGGTTCACTTTATGCAACAAGAAACACCAGCCTGGACAGAAGCAGTGAAGTGAAAGAAGCGTTCAATCCGCACTGAGAGAACAGAGCAAACAGCAAAACCCAGAACCAGTGCTTTTCCTGAAGAGGTGGATGCTCTCTATACCTATAAATTTACCCCTTTCCTCTCCTTATCTCTCAATTTCTTTCTTCTGACAGTGCTATTTCTAAAAAGCATTGTTTTGGAGTGCAATCTGTATGAAGAGTTGCACTGTGCTCAGAGGAATAGATCACTGACCCACAAAAGCCTTCGTAAGTTACCAATCTGCCTTCTGCACACACTTAGGGATTCTCCAAAGTTATCTAGGCTGAAGAGATCTTAACAAAGTCTTTTGTATTATACCAACTGCAGAAGCTTCAAGGGGATTTTTATGCTAATGATTCTCTTTAATCTCCATATAATTCAGGCCAACTAAAAATAGATCTTTTACAAACAATGAATCATCATGACTTTAAGTGGATGCAGTTCTGCCACAATAAAGCTGAAATCTCTGTTTCAGAGCACCTTTCTTTACTCTCTTCACATAACAACCAGCCAATAAGCCACTGACAAAAATCAATATGGTTGATTTTTCTTCTCCCCTCTTGCTTCAGGTGCCAGTACAATGACTAGAGTCAAATAAAGAAACAATTTCAAGTACCATACTAATTTGAAGGATAATTCCAGACACTAAATGGAATTTAGATTTTGTTTTAAAATTAAGAAAATTAGTTATGAGATTGTCAAATCTCACAACAGCAGCAATACCCATGGTAATTTCTTTTTTGAAAGAAAAGAAAAAAATACCTAGTCCCAAAGAAGGCTGTAGACCTACTTTTGCTGCTGTTCAACCCTCCTGGAACGTGTGAGAACTCTTAGACACACGCAGCAGCTGAACCGATTATGTCTGATTAATAAGCATCCATGTTACCTTGCAGATCAGATCCGTCTCACAAGTTTTTGCACAGTGGTATTCTACATGCAAAGATATCTCCTAGTATCTCACTACCAGGAGACAAATAGCTTTGCAAATGTATCTCTAAGGTCAAGCAGGTCTGTGCAGGAAGGGGTTAGTTTTGTATCTGTCCATAGCCCATTTAACTCAAAATATTATCACTGAAGGAAGCAGAAACAGTCATGTTGAAACCGTAAACAGTAATTCAAATGGAAATTTTAAAAAAAAGACAATCTAATTGGTTTCCTTACACAGTTCTTGTAGATTCTTTGAATTTTACCAACACCCTTATGGAATTCCCTTAAGACAAGTACGTAAGGTAAAGGACTGTATGCATTTTTCTTAGAAAGAAGGTGGAATAAATGAACAACTGGAGAGCAAAGGCCAACTATTAATATCAGAGGTTTAAGGCTGAGGGAGATCCAGGTGTTGGCTGATGAAAAGTAAGCATAAAATAAGCTTTTTCTGGACTTTTAAAAGCTTTCATGCATGAACTTCTCTGACATTTGCTTTTGGATCTTATTACATTTTATTTTGTTCTTTTTCAATGGAAGTTAACAGTGTGATCCCTGGGTTAAATTATGTACATTACTAACAGTGAGACATATCTCTCAATTCACCCAAATTTCAACTTATGGAGCTTCACGACTCTGCTGTGCTAGGGTCCTATAAAAGACTGCCGATGTCAGTATTGGGTAGCACGATGAAAACAAATCCCCAGCAATGCCCCAGATGTCATGCAATTGCCATGCAACCTCTCTTACACAGTCACATGGAATTCTGACACAGAAGTTTGTGCTGGAAGGGACCCACAAGGATCATCAAGTCCAGCTCTTAAATGAGTGGCCTATCTGGGGATTGAACCCACAACTTGGTGTTATTAGCACCATGGTCTAACCAACTGAGCTCATCTCAGGGTCAATGCTCAATGAGGAATTACAGACATTTTTATGCCCACTCTGTTTTAAAAAGTGCTTTTTAAAATTATTGCAATATACACACCTGTGGATGCTGAAAGCTTGGTTGCAGAGAGATTTTCCAGCTTTCTGCTAGTGTCCGTGTGAAAGCCGAAAACAGTCAGAGGTTTTTGTAAACCAATCCCTTATTTTGCAGGTGCAAGTATTGTTGTGAGACTGACTGAAGAAATATTTTGAAATGGGTGATGTAGGGTTTAGCCGATCATCCTGGGAGGTGCATGATCAAAGGACCAATAACCTTATGCCAGTCAAGTGAACTAAGATATAAAAATGAGTCTGTAAATTAACAAATAATTTCATTCCGTTCCATTCCATTTCTTCCTGGATCGAATCTATGTCATTTCTCACCGTCCCCGGTACAACAGCGACATACACCAATTAAACCAATGGGTATAGATGAAAATCACCATCCAGGAGACAGGTATCACAGCTGAGATATCTGTAATTAAGCAGACAACCCAGGTAAACAAACAGATCCTGAAGAACACCAGGAACAGTGAACCCCCCAAACAGTGAGCTTTGCTAAATTTTCCATAACCCTTCCTAATGAAACTAAAGGGGGAGAGATTTACATTAGATGTTAGGAAAAAATTCTTCACTAGTGGTGAGGCTCTGGCACAGGTTGCCCAGAGAAGTTGTGGATGCCCCATCTCTGGAAGAGGCTCTGAGCAGACTGGTGTAGTGGGTGGTCTCCCTGCCCATGGCAGGCATTTGGAACTGGATGATCTTAAGGTTGCTTCTAACGCAAACCTTTCTATGTTTCTATGATTTCTGGGCAGCAGAAGAGACTTCTAGTCAAAATTAGTCCATTATCTGGTCGGCCATTTTTGCCAGTCCAGAGCACAAAGAGGTCACTGAGAGGTGTTGAGATCCAGTTATTAAAATTGTCTCTGCCCAAATTAAGGTGCAAACAAAGTTAATCTGCTGAAGTCAATACTACAGATTTTTATTTAACAGTAAATGTGGGGTGGAGAGGGAGAGGCAGAAAGAAAAAGAGGTGGGAAGAGAAAGAAAATGACAGATTCTCGGTGGATCCTGACAGCATCCCATTGGCCCTCATCTCCCAGTCTTCTCCGTTGTGAGGGTTCCAGTCTTATCAAAGTGACGGTCACAGTCTTGATCCATCCGGGGTCAGAGAAGCCCGCAAAACAGACTCCGTCGGGTTTATATTCACACAGGTTCACATGGCAACGCCCAGCCACCTCCCCTGGAGTGGAGAGTTTTACACTGGATGATCTAATTCTTTGGATCAGTGGACACTTCCAGAGTCTTTGATGGAATATGACACCTTCTAAGACATTGCAGCTGCCTCTTACATCATTGAAGTTGCGTCAGTTATGGCCCATTATGGCCCATCAGGAGGGGTGAATATCTTCAGGCTACGCATGAATATCCCAGTGCTTTCCCAGAGGGGAGTTTTCACACCTGAGCCATTATGTAAGGGAGGACACTGGCCTGATAAAGAACACTATCCCACCTTGCAGGACTTGCCTGTTATCAGCCTCTTCCCTTATCTTGTTCAGCCCCTGGACGGTTCAATGGTTGACTGCTTGAGTCATCAACCATTAACAGTCCAGTCTCTCACAAAAGGGTCAGCATTTTGTATTAGAATCAGAAGAGTATTTCTTCAGAGACAGTATTTCTCTATGAATCAGAATTATACCTGAGCAAAGCTTAAATTTAACATTTTATTATTTATCTCCCAAGTGAATATCTGAATCTCTGTCTTGCTGATTTTTTAAAACTATGTCTAAGAAAATTGCTTTCTCCTCTAGAAACATAGTTCTCACTTAGTCTGCAGATGCTCTGAATGTTGGAGGTGTAACAAATTGGAGCTCTGCACTTACTAGAACTCAGATTTTTAACTTTTCTGCAGGAAAGCATTGGTTCTTCCTTCTGGCCAAGTAGTAGTAGATTCAGATACACTAACATGACTACAGTGCTTTTCGATCTGAAGGAATATGTATGAACAGAAATACACATTTCCATGTGAGAAATATAAATGTAATACACACTGATACAGTAATTTCACTTTTGTGGTCAAAGACCACTATGACAAAGGTGGGAGAGAATTCAGCCACAGGGAGACTTAAATTCAAACTTTCCTACCATCAGTGAAAGGAAATTAAAGACTAACAAAGAGTTAAACAAAATCTAGACTCTGAGAAAGCAATAAATATAAACCAAAAGAGTGGAGGTTTTTTGAAAGTACTTAGTGTTGCTTAGCGTTGATACTTTGGCAAATTACTTGGACAACTACTACATAAGAGGTAAAATAATCCAAATTCCACACAAAATATGTGAAAGCCCTTACCTGCCTTTCCCCTTTATAGCTATCTTGACTTTCAGCTTTAGTTTCTTCGTCTTTCCACTTCTTCTAGCTTTCCCTTTCTGCTTACAGTAGTCACCTTCTTACTACCGAACGCTGTTCTCTCTCCAAGCTAACAATTATCAAACTGTTACATTCATAGAAGAATTAACATTAAAATTTTACTCCAGTTTTTTGAGTTACCCTAGAAATTACTGAAGAGAACATCCAAGGAAGTACAATTACATAACATACCCTAAAGGCCTGAAGTAATCTGACCTGGAGAAGACCCACTAAAGAATACTTACTGGACCTTACTAAGCCTTGGCACAGCCTGTTTAGAAAGGTTGCTCTTGCATGAATAGTACACATGCGTACACATTAAGATCAAGTTGCAACTGCAGGCAAAGAAGGGTGACAGCGAGTTCCTTCTGCATTTCTGAAGGAACCCTTAACGAGTGCAAAGACATCAGGGGTTCACTTTGCTCACCAGCAACTGAAATAAGTATTCTGTGAAATGTGAAAGAATTTAAGGGCCATCTAGTGCTTAGATGCACCTCCCTGCTTACAATTTTGTTTGTAATTTCTGAGGATCTAGAAATCCTCAGAAGGGTAGATATTCTGATGATTTCTTATTGTGTAAGAAATCAGAATAACCATTTACAGAGTATGGCCATAGGAATTACTCTTTAGACTCTCTTGGCTCAGACTAAGTATGATATTTTTTAAACTTTCAGTTCTTATTGCCCAAATGAGCCAGAAAAAGCCTATGTCGGGTGGGTTAAGTTACCCCACATGTGTTGCACATCAAGCACATCAGCCCATGGAACTAGCTTAGAAAATTCTGGTGAGCTGCCATGTGACTACCACAGGTTCCTTGATTCCTACATATTGTTATTCCTTTGAGTTTTCTTTCTTGGCGTTACACATATTATTCCCTTACATTACTTAAACCTGCTTACAAATTTAAACTTGTGCCAGGAAAGTCTTCCCTTACAGTTTGCCAAAAATTTTCCAGCTTGGTACACTTACTATATTCACACCACGATGTCCACTTTAATTGTCCATGGATCATGATTGCAAATATGAGTGTTTTGTATTTACAGATTACTTTCTATTAAAATGGACACTATCCTCACCATAGCCCTTTAGTAAACGATATTCCATGGGATTTTTTTAGTAGCATACATATCCCAGAAAAATACTAAAATGCAAAAGATGTCTACGTCTTTCTTGCCTTGCATTCTACTTTTCTTCCATAGCATTTCTACAGTGCTGTAGAAAACAGCATGCATTTTCCAGATTAAAAACTGTTTTTCAATTGTTTCCTCAATGAATGTTCCACTGTGCAATATGCTACATACAATCTTACTACTATCCCAAGAGAGAAAGTATCTGCGGGGAAGTTCTACAGTACCTTTGTCTAGATTAGATTGTTTGTAATGGTGACATCTGTGTATAAACTACCTTAGGAAATATTAAAAATTGATCCACTTTGGTAAATTACTATTAATGGCTTCATCTACATTTAATTAAAGAAAACCATCGTGCATTTCTTGCCTGATGGGCAAGTGATGACAACAAGATCCTGACTTTGTTGTCATCTTCATTTTTCAGTTGCTGCAACCACTCCATTTTAAATGGAAAGAAATGCAAAAGAAAAAGGATTAACCTGCCCCATAGTGCTTTGATTCATCTCCGCTTTGCCTTCCCGTTCTCCATTGCTGCCTAAACTGGACAAACCTCCTCAAACTGAAGGAAGAGCAGGTTCCTTTCCCTCCTCTACAGAGGGACAGCACAATAACTGTGATGAAGAAAGGACCATCTCATGTGTTTCATCATCATCACACAGGTCATTTGTAAATTCCTTTGAATCAGCTGAAGTGCCTGTGGAAGTATCTTTACATTTTTAAACAAATGACCCTGGTACTTAATACTTCGGAAATTATTTACCAATAAAGTTTTCAATTTATACATTTCTCAGAAAAAAAATGTTAACTGAAAACAGGTCTTCCCATAGAAATTTTTGCTAGACAATTTCATTGATTCCATGTTTTGTAGAAAACCATGGTGCATGAGATAAATCATATCAAATCTGCTATTAAGGCTCTTTCAATATGAATGCTGTGAATCTGTCAGTCCATGGGCTGTAAAGCATATACTCTAAGGAATATTTCCGAGAGCTGACCAGCAAAGAGGGATATAATAACTCTGTGACAACACAAGTTGTCTCCATCAGCATGAGTGCACCAACACATTAAAGATGCCCAAAACATCACTGGTTTGCATCCATATAGATAATATCGATGTGAAGTTACCAAGTTTGGAGTTTTTGCTTTTTTCCTCAAAAGCATATCCCTAATTTTTTGTTACTGAGGAATAACATTTTTAAGCAATCAGATAGCAATATTTAAAATTGTAGGCTTCAGAAATCTGTATTACAAAACCAACTCACATCATGTGAATGGAGTTTTTAAGCACCTGATGAAAATTTCACAACTTGATTCTCTTTTGGAGGTGTTCTTACTATGTGCACAAATTAATATTGACAGTTTGATCAAAAATCAGAATAATTTTTTTCCAAGCACTCTGATCTTAGCAACCAAGGTTGTGAATATATTCCTTGAGAAGATGGTCAAAAAGCCACCTTCTTCCATCTTTTCCCCACAAAATAATAAATTCAGCTTGTCCACTATGAGTCTGTTTTAATGATACATTAACAAGTATACTGGTGTGGGGAACAGAGGCATGCCAGTTACTAGTATTATTTCATACCAAGATACTACTGCTGGCTGTTTCAGATGGCCCCGTTACGAGTTCTATACATCAGTGTATCTTTATCTCAGTGGCCTGCTAGAACAATGCTATTTTGGGGGGGAGGGTGAGGGGAGTAAGAAATCTATTTTTCAAGTAACAGATGGATAAACAGATGGATGGAAAAGTCCACTGAATAGTGTGTTGGCTGCCTGTCATTGCCTGTATGACAGCCAATAAATATCATATGGATTAAACCTGTAAACTAACATGTCCCTATTTAATGAGTTCTTTCAGAGTGGTAGATGTTTTCTTGCCAATACCCATATAAATGAAATGCCACTTTGGATAGGGTAAATTTTTGCAAGGAGACCAAACACCTAAGCACAGTTTGTTCTAAAGTTAATAACCAGAAGTGAACAGGGAAGGAAGCCACGTGGTAAAGTGTGTGCATATTGTCTGTGAGGTGGCCCTTTTGCACATCTGGAATAAATTCCTGCAAATAACTTAACCTTCAATATGTTTACACTTAGGATAATGTTTTCATACTCCTTACACCTCTTCTTGTGAGAATTTTATAAATTTTTTCTCAGGCTCGAGTAAAGTGCGTAATTCAGTAGCCAGTCATGGAGATACCACCCCAGACCAACAGCAGAACATATATTTCATCTTCTTTTGAGAGATTCTCTCTATTTTAGGCTAACACAAAATTAATGAAAAAAATGCTGACCTGACATAAAATTCCATATTTACTGGCACTTAGGCCTTCCAGTGTGACATGCATCTTGCATTACAGATGATGACAATTTGCCTGTCTGCCAAAGCCAGCGTGGCTGTGAGGAATGGATGGCTCCTACTCACTTTAGAACATTAGAACATCCTCACATGGATCATTATGTGTAAGAGCAGTTCCTCTACTTTTCTTCCAGCCTACTGTCTAATATTCACTGAGTAATTTCTAGCTCTTCTGAGACAGAGTTGATAATTTTTTCCTTAGTCAACAAACCATCACTGATTTTACAAAGAGAGGTAAAACTCTTACAGGCTCAGTTCCACAGGCTGCAAAATGAGACAAAGAGAGATTAAACAATTTATCCATGCTGCATGGAAAAATCTGCCTTGAAAAGGAGTTCAGTTCTCCAGAGCAATGCTCCAATGCCTTCACCACATGGGAATCTTATTCCTAAATTTTTGAAGAAAATACAAAAGCAAATATTCAGGTACAATAACGACATGTGAATTTAAGTATTAACATCACTTTCAATAATTTTTCACAGGTAGCAGAAACCAATTTGCTGATTTTCAAAAAATTCATTGAAAACAGTATTCCTGAAGAGAAAATGCAGGACTTGTTGATGCCATAAAACATAAAATATCTAGTTTTGCCTAGATGGAAAAGAATAGAAAAAGAAAATGCTAAATATTTTCATTATGAGAATGTAATCTATAAACTCACTACCAATAGGTGGGCTGAATTTCATTAAAAATTTCTAAAAATGTATAGACAGTTACAAAATGCTGAGAACAATATTTTGCAACACTATCAGACGTAAAACTCTGGATATACCCAGCAGAATGTTGTATGACAACAGGAAACTGATTATAATTGGAAAAGGAAATAAAAAAAGAGTAGAAAAATCCTGAACTGGTGAAAAAAAAGATTTGACCTAAGGTAGACATGGTGAAGATTATTTTTGAAATTCAATAATACATTCTGCCATACAAAAGTATCAGCATGACAGCTTCTTTGCCTTTTTACACAACATCTTTTCCTTGAGGAGCTCCAAATCCTGTAAAGAGGTTAACAGCTTCATGACACTAATTAGTTTAATATTACTCTATTTATATGTAAGGTGGCTAATGTGACATAAGAGGAAAGAAACCATCAGCACTTGAAAATATTTAAAAAAATTAAAAAGAGGAATAAAAGGACCTGATCAGTTTAGTCCCCTAAAGAGATTGAAAAGGAGAACTGCAAAGTGTTCAGAGGAAGATTTTGGGCTGCATTGTTTGTCCTGTACCATCTGTTGGAGAGCCCAGACAAAGTCAGGAGCTCAGGGGTATAGCAGAAGACTTAAGATATAACCTACTCCAAGGACAGCATGTTCCTGTTATCTACAGAACCACAGAGGCACTGCCACAGGCTGCCCAGAGAAGGCATGGAGGCCCCATCCCTGGAAGTGTTAAGGGCCAGGCTGGATGGAGTTCTGAGGAATCTGGTCTAGTGGAGGTGCTCCTGCCCATGGCAGGGGGGTTGGAATGAGATGACCTTTAAGGTCTTTTCCTATCCAGGCCATTCTATGATTCTATGTAAGAAAACACAAAACACTGAAGTGATGTCATGAGAAAACACATGCAAGAGATTTCTGATTAGCATTGCTTCTACTCTGCCACAGGATCTTGTCCTCAGCAGAGACAGGAGACAGAACAGAAATGGGCAACCCATTGGTGCAGGATCACAAACACATGTGGTGCTGAGTCCTCAGTCTAACACAATCAGCTGATTTCTTTAAAAGCCTCAAAGAAGCCTGTGACTACCCCTTTTTAGCTTCAGAGTCTTTACAAGGTTCCAGCACAGCCAGCAAAACCATAGTGTTGAGCAGCCCTCAATCCAGGCTGACACTGCTCCACTGTACCCAGAAACAGGTAACTCCAGTTTTTTAAAAAACAGCTTTCATTTTTCTAGCCTTTTTGGGCATATGGGGCATGTGCTTGTGCAGACATTACTTGGATTCAGCCTTGCCTAGGGCTGGAGAGTTCCTGAGTAGTTGGTTCGATTTTCTTACACACTACAGCAGCCTTTTGAGTGACTGCACACCTCTAGATCTGATTGAAGGGGTGAATTAAAAGTAGAATATTCTCTTTTAGTGTAATGTAACATGTAACCATGCATCTTGCTGTACACTTAGTCATCCCTCTATGTGTGAATAAGCCCGCCTGTGAAAGAGCTGCTCTACTCTGGGCATATTATTATGATTGACAGAATCTGTCAGAAACCACAGTGAGGTTTTTGGCCTCTTTTCCTTAACTTACATGTAGAAGAAAATGAATTTTTTCAAGTACTAGGAAAATTAATAAAACCACTAGAAAGACAACTGACATAAAGAAACACAGGCATTTTATTTTTACCTCTCCAGACTGGAGAGTTTCAAATTTTGCCAAGCAAATCTTTGTCCAACTCTTTCTTTTTTAAACACAGAGGCCTTACACTCCTGAAAAAACTAATTAATTACATAGAAGCTTAGATTAAAATTAAGTGAGGTTTAGATGTGTTTCTGAACTAATTTTTTCTCCTTGGCTGGTTAGTGTCAGAAGTCTTAGAAATGCCTGTGTCCCAGTTACTTATGGCAATTCAAAGTCCCCAAAGTTTGACAGGATCCAAGATTTCAAAATACAATAACAGAGTATGAATTTACACTACTGAATAAGAGCAACATGAAACAATCAGGTGTTCTCAGCCTTCTGTATACATACAGATTTAAAGCTGCTGCTGTCTTGGTATTTCTGTACCCCAGCAGGGATGGGTTATTCCACAGAACATCAGCCAAAGCAATGCATGAAGTAATTGTTCACGCAAAAGTAGAAACAGTGAAGATTATTGCTAGCCTCTCCATAGTTTTCTCCTTCTATTCTCCTTTTTGACTGATTTGTTCTCAATATCCGTGTCACAAGCAGACTTTGCTTTCTCAGATATCAAGAGAATTTTAGTCACTTGACTACTACAGTCTTGCCTTTTCAATACACAGTGCACTTGGGTGCATCCAGTTTCTTCACCTCTTCATCTTCCAGCCCAATGCACGTGCCTCCAGCAGATTAGACAGAGATGCCCAGAAACTCCACTAGCAGGTGATTAGATTATTGTACAGGTTGAAGTGATCTCCAGCTGAGTTGACCTGTGAAATTATTTAACCAGACACATAAGGAGTCCCTCTGAAACTCAGCCATGGAAAACATAGCTAAAGCACAAGTCACAGAATCGCAGAATCATAGAATATTCTGAGTTGGAAGGGACTCAAAGGAATCATCGAGTCCAACTCCTGGCCCTAGGCAGGACACAAAGAGTCACATCATGTCCCCGAGAGCATTGTCCAGACACCTCTTGAATTCTTCCTTGCTTGGTGCTAGATCCACTTCCCTGGGGAGCTGTTTCAGTGCCAAGCCATCCCCTGGGTGAAGAAACTTTTCCTGATATCCAGCCTAAACCTCCCCTAAGTTTCAGGCCATTCCCTCAGGTCCTGTCACTGGTCACCATAGAGCAGGGATCAGTGCCTGCCCCTCCACTGCCCCTCATGAGGATGTTGAAGATCACTACAAGGTCTCCTCTCAGTCTCCTCTCCCCCAGGCTGAACAGACCAAGTGCCCTCAGCCACTCCTCATACAGCTTCCCCTCAGGGCCCCTCACCATCCTTGTGGCCTCCTCTGGACGCTCTCTAATGGCTTCATGTCTTTCTCATATTGTGGCACCCAAAACTGCCCCAGCACTCCAGGTGAGGCTGCCCCAGCTCAGAGCAGAGCGGGACAATCCCCTCCCTTGCCCAGCTGGTGATGCTGTGCCTGATGCCCCCCAGGACAGGGTTGGCCCTCCTGGCTGCCAGGGCACTGCTGACTCACATTCAGCTTGCCATGGACCAGGACCCGATGGTCACTTTCCACAGAGCTGCTCTCCAACCTCTTGCTCCCCAGTCCATACACACAGCCAGGGCTGCCTTGTCCCAGGTGAAGAAACCAGCACTCGCCCTTGTGGAACTTCATATGGGTAGTGATTGCCCATCTCTTTAATATTTTGAGGTCTCTCTGCAGCACCTCCCTGCTTTTGGGGGAGTCAACAGGTCCTTCCAATTTTCTATCAGCTGCAAACTTACTTAGTATCCCTTCAAGTCCTGTGTCCAATTCTCCCCAACACTGCCAACAGAGGATCATGTCCAGGGGTTCCACATACATCATTACTTCCCATGTGGATCCTCTTTATACACATTTATCAACACCAGACTAGAGCTGACTAGTTCTGGAAGCAGTCTGGAGGACACCCAGAGTGATTTATGTGTCTATGGTCACATTGCTGTCACACACAACTCCCATTTGAAACTGCCAAGAGTGTCTAGGAAGGACTCTCGGCCAACTTCTGTGAAGACACATACAGGGAGGTTCCAAAGCAGCAGCAGCTTGATCATGTACAGCCTCATCACAGACACACTCTTGCCATCAAAATATAGTCTATTCACGTGTTTGACCCTGACCCATCAAAGACGTGTTGCTACAGAGACAATCTTGACCAGAATCCAGGTTGCAAAACCTGAAAAATTCAGTTTTTAAATACTACTTTAAACACAATATATGCTAGTTCTAGTGGTTCCTTGCAAAGATGTGCAAGAGACTCTTACAATTTGAATGATCATAACAAATACTTTTACAAGCGTGTTATCATTTAAGAAATTTAAAACAAACAAACAAACAAAAAGAAGAATGAGGTCGTGTGTATATTTTTACTAAAGTTGCAACATTAATGTTGGGTTTAGACCCTGAAGCTTTGAGTCTCTTACCACTGGAAAAAATAAAAAACTTGATCAGTATTCTTTGAAAAACCCTTTGTTAAAAGGTTTGGCATTTAAACTGACAGTAACCCCCAATATTGCTAGTTTTCTTTCCTTCATCTTTTTTTTTTTTTCCCTCCTTATGTTAAAGCCATTGCAAATTTGTAGGACAAGATGAGAAGAACCTGCAGGAAAATCATTTGTAACATATGAGCAATGTAGGCTATGTAGGCTGATACAAATTTCATATATCTTATTTAAAAGTCTTAGTGATTCACATTAGATTACTTTCTAAATTTATTTGTTGATAGAAGAAAAGCTAAAAAAACTCCAGAAAACAGCCTGCCATTCAAACACCTAAAAATGAAGATAAGAGCAAGTGTGGATTATCAGGGTATTTAATTCTTAGTTTTTACTAAACTTTTGCAAATAAAATTAAAAAAAAAATCCATCTCTTCCTTTATTTCACTTCAGCTTATTGTTTCTAATTAGAAATGCTGAAAAATCATGACTGGAAGGTGTAATACATAGTGTTTCTGAACTCAATCCAATCAACTACTAAGGAAAACGTCCCATCTAATTCTAAAACTTATTTTTGGGTTACAAAGGTTAAACAGAAACTTTGAACTTCTGTAGTTTCTTTAAAGCTAAACCCCTAAACACTTCCAGATTAAGTTTTCAATGTATTAGTAACAAAGCTGTTAAAACAAAAGTGCCATTTTAAGAATTGAACCTAATATTACAAGTACAGTGCAATGTGGTCTTCTCAAACATCTCCCCTAACAAGTCCTTTCCAAGCCTCCAAGTTGTGATTCAGAAAGAGAAGAATAGTTCAGGGGCAACAGCACGATGAAGCCCTGAGTCATGCACACTTTGTGGAAAGAGTTGGTGTATCATTAAGTAATACAGGAGGAAAGAATAATTGATACAGCCATGGGAGGACAAAGCCTACATTTGTGCTGTATGACTCAGCACGCTCTTCAGCAGCAGCATTACAGACAAACAGCTCTCTGCAGGTCCAAAAGAAGTGGGGTCTTTCGAGAGGAGAACATGGAACTTTACTTTGGCAATTTGCTTCAGCCCAGAACATCTCTGCAGCATCACTCACATGTAAATGTAAGTTATGGACTACAGGAGAGAATTTAAAAAAACTTAGGGCCTCTTTGTGACTTCTGCTATGCTACATAGACTACAAAATTAGGACTACATAAACGAAAATCACCTCACAAAGGTAAAAGAAGCACATTTTAAGCATCACAGATGAAGAATCTGGAGTTTGGTAATAACATTTGCCATCTCAGTTCTGTCATCTCAGTTGCATCAGTTCCATTACTTTCTCCACATCCCTGTTCATACATGACTCTTTCAAACAATGGCCACATCACACTGCAGTAGAAACACGGACATTGACTCATGTTATTTTTAATTAAACATTAACATGGACAGGAAATACTCCTTGGCTTTCTGGGAAGAAAATGGCTATGGAGGTTATCACTATTGTCAAAAGATAACCCCAAAAGAACAGAGCTGGGAAAAAGTAGGTGACCCTAACAATGTTTTCCATTTCCAGCTACTCATGTATCAAAAGTAAACACCAGAGATCAACATAATCTAGTGACCTAAAATGAGTAATGGTCTTCTTTTAGTTCATTCCCCTGTAGTACAGAATAATTCTTTACATGATAGTGGCCATTTCTTCATCAAGTTTGATTGGGAAAATCACCTACACATCTTCTTTGGAAAAATCTAGGTATTGACATGAAGTTTTCCATAAAATTCACCCTCACATCTATTTATTCTAATTTTTCCCCTTCAAACCACCCCAGATTTTATTCCCTTTTTCTCTTTCCACATTCCAAATATTTATATTCAAACATCACAGTTCTTTGCAACGGTCATGTGTGAGCCAGCCTCTCAGCTGTCACATGGGTACAGATGCAAGACAATATTGCAATAAATGGGTTAACAAGTGCAGTACATTACTGTTGTTCACAATCAAGGCCTTACAAGCTACTGACACAGGAAGTTTCCTTCATTAGCCTGGCTTCTTCCTCTTGAGGTAGGAGGCCTTATTTTCTCAAATACCCTAAGAATGGCCATGCTAATTAAGGAAGAAAGATTTATTTATGGTGTGTATATGTATCCACGTATGTCTGTATGCATACCTATATACCTGCAAACACATACAATTGGTTTGGTCAAAACAGCGCAGATATATAAACTTTGTGTTCAGGTAAACAATAAGTGTGTGGAATTCATCCAGAATCCTACAGTGTGAGATCTTTGATGTAAACAAATTCATAGGTTTCAGAAGGTATTTGCCATTGCAGCACTCTTTATATTGTCACAACTACCTCTGTAAAATGGAAATTCAATATAAAATTTCTGCAGAGCTTCTCTGAAATTTAAAGAAAAAAGAAAGAGATGGAGAAATGGCCAAAACCTCCTTCACTTATTTTTCCTACATTTTCATTTTGTGGTACAGAAAGAAGAGCAGAATGTTCTTTGCTTCTACTTAAAATCTGAAAAAGCCCTATGCTTGTTTTCAGATACACAAGCAATTCTATTTCCTTCAGCATTCTGACTGAAAGTACTTTGCATTTTCCAATGGTCATAATTTTGAAGAGGTGCAATATTCTCATTAGCAGTAAAGTAATTTCCAACAAGCTCTGTATTATTTCAGCAACACTAAGAGAAGAGAGAAATAGGATTTATGTAGGGTAAAAGGAGAATTTGAGACGAAAGGCCCTGGCTCTTGGGAAGCAGCAACTGAATGGTACTACCATGTGACAGCTGCTCTGTGTAAGATGAAGTGTTTATCCCCTCAGTTTGCATCTAAAGACTTTAGCATCAATAAAGACCTTAAGAGTGGTAATTAGCATAATTGCAAACAAGTTACTTGAGTTTGCACTTCATTTCTTAATTGATACTTTACTCAACAGAAGGTATTTCATACACACATAAACCAGAACTTTATTAGAAATGTGATGAATGTTTTATTTCATAGACAAAGTAACACACTAATGAAGATGGAGTTAGAACTATGGTGCCATTTTGAGACTATGCTGGTGCCATGACAATTTTGCAGCAGAAACTATATTGTAACTACATTAATAACAGCTTTGTTACCAGTCAGTTCTCTATATGCATGCCATTTGTAAATAGCTATACAAATGTGTAAGTCTATCCGTATTTATGATCACTACACATTTATGCTATTTACCCTTTTTGCTCATCAGAAATGACTAAAAGGTTAAGGAGCTAAAGCGCACCAGAAGTTTCCTCATCCCCCTAACAAACGCTGGAATGTGAGGGAGTTTAAAAATACTCTGCTATTTCAGATAACTTCAGCCCTGTGGAATAACCTGCACCACTTTTAGCAATGGCTTGCCTTTCTACAGATTATTCCGCAATCTGACAACTGTACTTCCCCTGTGAGAAGAGGAAGAGCCCCATTACAGTGTATTGAAAATAACTACAGCAGGTGGATTGTTATTAATGGGAAGACCAGAGTTTGTTTATACAAGCAGAGGAACCACAACCCTATTGTTAAATACAAATTTAATTCATTTTAAAAAGAATACCTGAAAGTTTAAAGAAAGTAGACTGCTGAAACAGGTGATAACACTGTTCGTTTTAAGACCTGGAAAAGTTTAAATAAAGAGAGTAAGATATAATTACTGAAACTCCGCCAAGATTATAAAACAAAACAATAATAAATTTCTGCAAGAACATATTAAACCCACACATGAACTATTCTTCAAGGAAAGGAATCTTTCCCAAAACAGCCACTTAGGTTAAATGGGAAGAAATTATGAAACTGAATCACAGAGCTGTAGGGCTCATGTTCATATTAAAAAGAAAAATAATAGGAACCAATCACCCACTCTTTGTTTTCTGTGATTGCTAGTGCTTATTTATTTTTTTTAAAAACTAAGCAGGCAAAATTAAATTTTTCTACTAATGAGTATGTGTTGACTCCTGTGAAAACAACAGTGAGGACTTCTCCACAACTGCTTGCCTCAGCTATTTTTAATTTATTGTGTAGTCTTAAACATCCTGAATGACCACCTGAAGGACCAATGAACACACTGATTCTGAAAATACTTTTTAACGGTTTAAGATTTTGTCAATCTTTAATTCTCAGATGAGTGAAGCTTGTTAAGAAATAAACATTTTTCCTTTTCTAATTTATTTTTCACAAAAGGCATTGTTGTGGATTGAGTGAATTACTGTACCCAGCTACGCTAAAGCTACCCACAGTGTTGGGCTGTACTTGAATATGAGCACCTATATACCCTGTCTGTAAACACCACTGAATATAATAATAGTACTCTTACAGATACCAGTATTTAACTTCATTTATTAATTTGTGCAGAGCTAGAGATGAGGACTTTTTCACAAGTCCCTTTCAAAGACCCATGTTGATCACAATGAAGTTTTTCAATCGATTCCCTGCAGATAAGCCAAATAAGGAACAACCATGAACAAAACATTCACCAGAGTTCAACTTGCATTTTGCAAGCAGAACTGGTGACTTCTAGTAGAATGTTGCTTTGTTCTCAAGGGACACAAAGGTGACCCTTCACTGATGGAAGCTTCCCACCTTCTTTTTCAGCTGAGGACGCAGAGTGGGCTGGGCCCCACGCCACCTGCTCACTTGAGCTTGCCTTGCAGACCACTCACCAGCTGTGAGCCCTGGAAAGCAGCAAGTGCCAGACACGGCTGAGCTGGAAGCACAACACACCTCCTGCATTATTCAGCCTCTGACCACCTACTCTCTAAACACAGAAGACAAGCCACACCAACCTCACAAGAGGAGCGCTTATCACCAATACACCTGCTGGCACAGAAACTTGGACTGTGGCAGAAAGCTCAGAATAGAATTGCCGCCAGCAGTTAGGTCAGCAAAGGTCGTGATGGACAAGGAGAAGGAGAGGACGCCTGGGTGAGCAAAACAGTCACAGGCAGCCTGCAATGCAGAAAAGAGAGGTCATAAAAACAAAACATGGCAAAATGCATTAAATAATTCGTTAAAATATTAAATAATATGCTTATTTCTGCATGCAGACACACACATTTCATTAACTGTTGGTTGAACATCAGCTAGAATCTTCTATGGGCATTTAATTAGATTCCAAATATTTTTTCCTACACATCCTGATGATCTGGAACATTACTAAAATATTAGGATTATGATTAAGTATATATATATGAAAATTTGGATATTTTTGCAAATAGGATTTTCATCTTATGTTTTCTGCATAATAGGCCTTGCCATGGGCCCACTAGCTTAACAGCTTCTGGCAGAGAGATATACCTTGCATTTATTGTGGCAACTTGTGCAGCTCATTATAACAATAAAAACCAGGAAAGCTGAGGGCTTTCATCCATCCATAAATCTGTGTATTTCTTCAGGCCAGTGGTTAAATTTTTTACTGAGACTTTGATATGTCTTAAGGATCTGTACTTTGTCCCTTAGAAACAGCTTTTTAATTAACTTATTTATTTATTGATGAGTGTAGATGAGAGGAAAGAAGCAAGGGTAATAAGGAAAGCACACACTCCCAGCCTATTAACCTCTGCTATTCAGAAATGCTCCAAAACCCCCTTAACTTTCATCTTTTCTCTCTCTAGATAGAAAAAATGCTTTACATTCAGTGCAGAGGAGAACTAAACATCTTTGCCAGCTAATACCGGCATAAAATGAACCCTATTGTATATATTTACAGACATCTGTCACAGATGACCAATCCTCCAGTAGATTAAACTCAGAAGAGATGAAAAATAGTTGTTGAGATGCTGCTGGAGATGGGCTACATTGCCACTTCACATGAAAGACTACAGGGTTCTAACAGTCTTTACCTTCTTGGACCAAAACAACCCACAAAGCCCAAACTATAGTACTTGACAAAACCGTACTCATCAACCTCTTTCTGAATTATTTTAATGCAGTGTGCTCCTCTGTTGCTCATCACATACTACTTTAAATAATTCTAGATAGGATTAATTATAGTAAAATAATTATATTATTAACTATAATTAATTATAGTTGCTATAATTGCTGTAAAAAGATAATTGCAGACATTGCAAAGAAAACAGTTGAAGATAAAACATGAATTGGCATTTGATGACAGTTTGACATACTTGCAAGTCAGCTGACATGCTATTAAGTAGAATATCACTGACAGAAACCCAAGCTGCTAGAGAGTCAGGTTAGCCTGTTCAGGAAAAAGGCTGTGCAAGAGACATGGTTTCTTTGCCCCAGCTGCAACACAGCCTCTGCCAAGCTAATAAATTTTTGTTGAACAAGGATTAATAGCTCCGCTTTAACTAAATTGCTTTCATTTCCAGGAGTAACATTCATCTGCACAGTTTTTACTAAATCAGTTATTAAAACAAATTCACATCAAGTAATTACAGATCATGTGTATTTAAGATCATTATTTTAAGTGAAATCACAGCTTTTCATGTCACATTCAGGCATCTCAAAACTCTTCAGGCCTGCCTATACTTTACCTCTGCATTTTGCTGAGATAAGGAAAATGTTATTTTTATGCCATTGCCTCTTTTTGCCACAGAATGCTGTCAGGGCATGCAGTGGGCTACAACTCCCTTCTCCTTGAATTTTGGAAAGGAAGCAGTGGCTGCAGTGAATGCAAATAGAGCTAATAATAATTATTAAAGCCAACTGGGTACAAGTCACGCATTCTAACATTTCTCAACTTTTCTCCCAACAACACTTTAAAGCCTCACAGCATTTCAAGCTGCTGGATTTAACACAGAGACAGATCCCATATAATTGCTAACTGCCCACCAGTGTAGCATAATTTGGGGGAAAAAATGGAAGCATGACTCAGGCAATTTGAATTATATCTCGACTTTAATTACTGGAAGTGATATTCCCAAAGAACTATCTTTCAAATTAAACACTTCTCTCCATTGTGGAAGATATACCCCTCCAATTTAACCTGCCCGAGAAAAGTCATGTGCATTACTCTTTCTGAGAATGATGAAATGATTCTCCTTATCCAATAATAACCCTCAATCTTTATCATTACCCAAGGCAACTTGAAATTGCACAATCACCAATTATACCATGTACCACTAGAGGTATCCTGCAGCTCTTAATATCACTGAACAATCCTTACAGGCTGCAGTTGACAGCCAGACCCAGCCACACTCAAACATTTCACTGCTTTGTCATGCAGGATTGCTTTAGGGACAGGATGAGAAGCTAGTAAACTAAGGACCCCAAATCTCCAGCTCCCCAAAGCACTGTCAGTCTCGGTCTGGCAAAGTGCCTCCCACCGCTCAGGAATCTCCTCTGGAAACGTACTGACCTGGCTTTCAAGACTAAGGAAATTACTCATTCAGAAAAACTGAGATTACAAAGCCGTATTTATAAATATTTTCATGCAATAGCTTAATTCAACAATCTATCACCTTACTAGGATATAAAGTGTAAGAAATACTTTTAAGGATGCATTTGTAAAGGTTCACGTTTAAGAGAGGCTTTTATGCTTCACAGAGCAAAAATTTGTGTTGAAGACGATCTGATTAGCTGATAAATCACACATAAGCAGGACATAGCAACAACCTTCTTTTCTTCCACTTCAAACATTTGTACACACCTTCTGAGGTGGCAAACAGAGGGCAAGGGAGGAGGGAAAGAACTGAAATTTCTAAAAATCAGAAGCAAGGCTCCAAAAATGACATGGCTATCCTGAGGGGAACAGGAGGGGGTGGAGGGTGGAAAGGAGAGGAAAAAGTAAAACTTAAAAGAAGGAAACAGAAACAGGGAAAATGGAAAGGAGGAATACAGAAAGATTATACTTGACTATCATACATAGTTATGGGAAAGATAAGGGACTTCAATTTGCATGGTTTTCTCTGCTGCCACAAAGGCTGGAATTCAGCTTTAATGTTTCAGGAAAATTGATATTCTCATGCCCATGGGAAAACTTGGAACATCATGAATAACAAAGGTAATGAGTGTTGTCAGCACTGAACCTGATGCACTGACTTGAACACGGAAACATACCATAATTTCTATATGCAAGAATAAGCAAAATTACAAGTGAGGAATTTGCTTAGAGAAAAGAAAACCTAAGTTAAGCACAGTTATTATACAGCCTCACTATCAAATTAAGAGGAACAAACTGTGAATGCATGCTGAGGAATGCCTGTTATTCTGTAAGCTATAGGAAGTGACTGGGAGTAATGCCAGTTCAGGTGGCATCCTGTGTAAGAGGGAACATGATTGTCAGTAGTTCTGTTTAGTAGACAATATTAATTCTATATCCCTAACACAAATAATGAATTACTTCAAAGGAGAAACTGTGGCAGAAATTGTTAGATTTTTATTTCCTCATCAAAGTTAAAAACTAAAAAAAAAGAGAAAAAAAAAGTGCAATGTTTTCTGTGCTCAAGACTATTTGAAAAAAGGCTTGAATTGCAACTATTTTGTAACATTTTTTTTCCATACAAAGAGTGCTCAAATGAAACAGAATCCTGAAAACAGCTAAAACTTGACTAGGTCAATAAAATATTTGCCAACTATAACTACAGAAGTGTATAAACTGTGAAAGAGTATTTTTAATATGCTGCTGAATTACTGAACTATTGGGAAATGTGGTATTTATGGAGGGCTGTGCTCCCTTTGGTATATAACTGGATCTAATGGTCACTGCAATTAAATTCATTAATTATTTTTTGTCTCAGAGACAAATGTTGACTGCTGCTGCTGGTTTCACTTAATTTTAAAAGAACAATAGCCAGCTTGCCTGGAGGAACAAAAGTTATCAAGTTCAAACAGCAACCAGAAAATACCCCCTACGCTCAGCTTGTGATATGTTCTTTTCCAAATAACAAGAGATCTATTAATAAAGCATTAAGTCAGTGCTCTAAAAAGTAAGATATTGGAACACTTTAAGGGGAGGCTGAGATTTTAATCTCCATGTCAGTCATCACACTATCGGCTACAGCAGTGCTCCTGCCCAGGTGTGCAGGCTGCAGCCCAAAACGCTGCTGTGTTTACTTAAGATGCACACATGAAAAACTGGCAGAGTCCTGGTGTAAAGGCTGCTGTGACAAATTTCCTAGTCATCCCTTAATTATCTTTGTTTTAGAATACTATTAAGTGCAGTACAAAAGCATGGCAGGGAATTTGCCAAGCTCATTTAATTAATCTACTGTTTTGTAATTCCACATCACCTGTTAGTTTTTAATAGCCCGAGCAGCAGTGATAACTAGAGGATGTGTGCTGTTAAGGTACCGAGCCCATGTTTTTTAGAACAGTGGAAACTTTTTATATCTGTAATAGGTGCAGCAACACTAGAGACTAAATACCCTTTCCTCTCAAATAATTTTTCTGTCGTCCTCCTGCCCTCCCAAAGAGAGGCAGTTAAAAGAAATATATGAGCTTCAATTCCAAGGATTTTTTAAATTATTACTTTCCTAAATTTAGTTTTCTAAAACCCACTGTCACCACTACTAAGCCATTCTGGAATGCAGTATACTATATACCAGTGAACCTGCCTCCACATCAAGAACTGTTTTAATTTAGCATTATCATATTTAGTCACTATCATTCAAGTGCTGGCAGTCAGCCTGGACTGCCCCATACTCAGTGGACCTTGTTTTGCAGAGTTACAAGTTCTTTCTGCTTCCAAAGAGGCCTACAGTCAACCTACTGACCTTAACCTCTGCTCTGCCAGCTCTCATTGCCTACCAAGATTTCAATTTTTATTTCTATCACAACCATGACAAATGGGACATCTTAGAAATAAGGCATATATATTGTCAAGCACTGGAACAGGCTGCCCAAAGAAGTGGTTGAGTCACCGTCCCTGGAGGTATTTAAAGACATGTGGCATGGGGAGACATGGTTTAGAGATGGACTTGGCAGTGCTGGGCTAATGGTTGAACTCGAAGACCTGAAAGGTCTTTTCCAACCGTAACAATTCTATCATTTCATAACAAAGCTGGACCCACAAGTAAAGGCTGCAGGATTAGGCTCAGAGACTGTGCATGTATTAACTGGCATGCATATGTCATTACTCTTGAGAATATAACTTTTGCACTATATTACAAAACAGTTTTAATGATATCTCAATTTTCAGATACTTATCAGCCAAGACTGTCAATACTTCTTATTTCAGTTCAGTAGCAAAGTCTACAAGAGATGTTCTTCCATGTGAAACTACTTGATTAAAAAAAAGCGTATATACAATTTACAAGAAAGATGTGGAGGGATGAGCTTAAAATACAGTTTGAATTAACAAAGAAGCTTTTCTATCCTGAATTGTTGATGACTAAGTGGTTACTAAGCTTCCACACATTTTAGTGTACAAGTTATCATGAGGCTTCAAGATTTTTCTTTACAGTCACTAACTTGCGGTATAACCTTGCTAATGCTATGTTGCTATGTTAATACTATTAGTATAATTACGGCTAATATGAAGTTCTAATAACATCGCAAGTTTAGCAGAAACCCATTCTGAGCTCTAGCACATCTTCAGTACATAGACAGACGGCATTTTCTTTGCCAGAATCACATCCACAGACTGGAACTGAAGAGATGACAAGGGAGCACATAAAACCAAAGTTTTTATTTAGGTATTCCAGCTTGTATGAATTTTAAGATGTGATTTATATAGTGTGATTTATTTGCATTCCAGTTTCTGTCATATTCCCTAATGTTTCACTGTTTAGGCATATTTTTTAAAATGAATGGTCAAAAACATGAAGTGTATTTGCCACTGTTATGTCTGCAAAAATTGTACGGGTACTAAAGAATAGATAGAATTTTTATACATATGTATTTTATTCTAATAATAATCTAATTATAAATTTTGAGAAAAGGCGCAAGTTTGTTTTTCTGTCTTTTGAATTGGGTATCTTCACTGAAGTATTTTCAGGTAAGAACATGACCTTTGTTCTTTTAAAATTCCAGTTAGCATAACCTAAAACACCTACTGACCTGTAAAACAAGTTATCCCCATGTTTTTACCTTGCATCTTCTACCTATGTTGACAATAAACATGCTCTTCCTACGATCATTTGCAGGTGCTGTCAAAAGACTCCAGAGCAGAGGTACTCCCAGGACAGACAGAGGGAGCTGTATCTCCAGTTTTCTTCTTTAAAAAGACATCTCTAAACAAGCTGTCAAGTTTAAACTTGCAAACATAAAAATGAATTAAAAAAACCCCTCCAGCTTGTTTTTCACCATTACAACCAATCAAATTAGGCTTGTAAAAGCAACAGGAAGAATATGATTTGCCTAAAGTTCAAGGTACAAAGAAAAAATTTTTGTTTTTATAAATACAGCTATATCAGTACAGTAAGAAATTTAGACAACTGACTACTTGCTCTGTTTTTTTAGCTTTGATTTCCCATGAACAAATATTTGCTCCTTTTCCTGATTTAGTGACGTAGTAGTAATACTGAAAAACATGGTATATCATCAGTGAAATATGTCAAGTAGAAAAGTATCAAACAACACTAATTTTAATAAACTTCTAAGGACAGGTATTACAGTTTACCAAAAAAAGAAAGGCCCTTCCCTCTCATTCACCTGAAATAAGCTTAAAGAGGATCCAGAAAGGTAAACACAATTCTAAGTCCAAAGGAGACAGAGGTAAAAATACACAGGTGATATTTAGAAGCATATATACCTTCCCACTGTTACCTCTCATTACGCACAAGAAACCATGCTCTATGTCCATGTACAGACACTGAGCTCTCTCACTGCTACTGCTTATCCCCAAACAGGCAAAATTAAGCAATGAACAGAAAAGTAGTAGAATACTGCATATATGAAATTTTATTAAAATTGGATATCAATCTCATAATTTTTTTTTTTAACTTTTCAACTTTACTGCATATTTCTTTTAAATTAAACATATTTTTCTATTCTATCTTCTACAGGGGCTGGGTGAAGGGGAAGGGAAGAAGTTGGTCTACATTCATGTAAATTATCTGCAAGGTTCACTTGTAGCAATGAAGTCTTAATTAATCCACAAAATCCTGCTTTAATTGCAGTATAACTCCAGTGTAAAAAGGCCTCTGCATTTGATTATATTTCTGAAAGACTCATGAATTTAATTTCATATTATTATAACTTACAGATAAGTTTTAAGCAAGTGCTTTCTGAAAAATAAATGTATGGCTATAAAGACTAATTCCCATATGCCACTGAATGCTCTTCAAAATCCTGGTGTAAATGCTACTAAACCTACTGAAGGGCTCTTTCTTGAGAAGTTTTGAGGCACAAGAAAACGAGGTCTGAGCCCCTTCCTTACCCTTGCTAGAAGTAAAGATGTTAAGTAAGATGGGCAGCAAAAAACTGACTTAGGAGTTCATTACTTCTCTGTTTATTCAAATTTGTCTCATTTTTCACCAGTACTTTTGCACAGTGATACTCAAAACAGTGAGTCACGACTGATTATTTAAAACAACTAAGTTATTTTAAAATTTAAATTAATAAAATCACCAACAATCTGCGTCTAAGACTTCTTATTGCGATCCTCCCACATCACCTTTCCTGAGGGCATAGCTCTTCTCACTGTGCTGTTGCACTGTTCAGGAGCATAAACTCTCCAATTAATACCATGTCTTCTCCAGTACAAAAAGTAATCTTAGAGCAATTATATGAATCATTAATAATCATAGAAATGCTACTCTAGAAAGCAGAACACAAAACATCTGAATACAACACTTGCTACTGGAAGAGGCACTTGCTAATAGTGTTCATTGAAGTCAGCATTTTCCCGTTTGTACTCCATTAGGAATCCTTTCCTTCCAACTTCCGTCTATCAAATACCTCCATACGTCTTTACAAAAACCCATGCTTCAGACTGGGATTTTTTTCAAGTCAAGTGGTAATCTTGGTAGATGTGACTACAAAAGACTACTGATAAAATACTCAACTGTGAAAGCTAAAGAAAACCCAAACCAACCAAAACTGAAGAGATATCAATTCCTTATATTACTTGCATTATGAAACAATGAAACTGATTCTTTTTCTTTAGGAAGCAATAGGGAAGTAATAATTGCCAGTAGGCCCTCACGGCCTACAAATGCAGACAATTGTGCTTATACTGTTAAATTATGTTTTCAAGAAGTACTGGTTTTTTAATAATTACTCTATGCAAATTTCTTTACCAGGCAGGTATTTCTGACAGCATACCAACTTTTACATTCACTTCGATTAACTAATTAAATCCTATTGTCTAGTAAATTCCATAGAAAGTATGTTTGCAATGCATACAAATTGTCTTATAGCTGGGTTTTATCCTTTTAAAAATTTTTCCAATCTTCTAAAGTACTAACATGAAAAGATACACTCTTTAGCAACATGCTCTGCATGTACATATTGTATGGCAGCACCACCATCTCTCCGTAACTACCACTTGATGTTCTCTACAATTATTCCATATATCGGATGTTTCTATTCTTCCCATTGTGTACAGGACCACATTCTTGTCATATTCCCTGTAAACAGAGTCTACAATCTTTTTTCTTTCTTGATAGATAATCTTGCATTTGGCTGTATTAAAATGTACATTGCTTAGGTTGAACAGAAGTTTTTAGAAATGATACACAACTTGTACCTTGACAGCATGCCTTGGTTTTCAGTAAGACATTTTCCACGGGCCACTATCTCCTTCTTAAATGTAATTTTCGATTGTGGCAAAAAACCAGTTTAGTTTTAGCAACATGTCACATATACCACATTAGAAAAATTTAAGGTGTGATCTGTAGACATATGTTCTGCTAACAAGATAAATGCCTAATTCCCTTCACATAATTTAATGTCACAGAATCACAGAATGGTTTGGGCTGGAATGGACTTTAAAGATCATCTCTTCCCAACCCCCCTGCCATGGGCAGGTACACCTTCCACAGGACCAGGTTGCTCAGAGCCCCATTCAGCCTGGCCTTGAACACCTCCAGGGATGGCACAACCACAGCTCCTCTGGGCAACCTGTTCTAGAGCCTCACCTGCTTCTGAGTAAAGGATTCCTTTCTAACATCTAACTTAAATCTCTCCTCTTTTAGTCTAAAACCATCTCCCTTTGTCCTATCAGAGCATACCTGTGTAAAAAGTCCCTATTTTTTGTGAAATGAAATTAAATGAAATGTTTAAAGATACAAGAATATTTTAACCAAATATAACCAGAGGTTTTTCTGGGAAACCGGAAAGTTATTTTTCAGGCAAGCAGAGGTTAAAATGCTAGGACTCTCTATATGTCAGGTTTAAAGCTGAAAGTGAGGAGATGCTGAGAGGAGAGAAACAGACCCTCTAAAGGGGAAAACGCAACAAATGATATACTGTCATGGCTGTGCAACTACAACTTAAAGGCAAATAAAAGCCTCTTACTTTCCCTAAATGAGGGAGGGTATTTACACAACCTGGCATACAGTAGTTCAATTATCCTAAGAAACTGTGCCTTTGAACTTAGGTATGAGAAGTGTGGATTTTAAACATCGTTTTAACCATAAGGAATTTTAATGCTTTCATATAATTTCTGAGGTGCTAATACTCAACTTCTGCTATATTGGATGGCCTTTCCCTGAAGCGTGTCCTGAACAATGCACAGCATGGCACTACGACTCTTCTAAGCCTATGTCAGAGGCACAATTTTTCAAATCTACAATTGAAATACATTTCAGTATGAAATCTTAGCTAAAAATAACCTCAGCTATTTATATTTAATGTTTGCACGAAAAAGTGTCTATTTAGGGTACAGTCTGTTGTCTCAAAGGTGACAAGAGTATGTAATATTATTTGAAGTGGAATGTTTTATTTAAGTAGCATGTACAATGAAGCTAGTGGAAAAATATTGAAATTTCAGAAAGGAATTAAATGCCCATCATCATTTAACTGTTATTTCAGATTAGTGATAGATGTTATCATCTATACCTAAGAATACATTGTATGACTTACCTGTACCAAGGAATTAAACAATATCCAGCTATTTCACTATACTGTATACTACAGACAGTGAAACTAAATATCAACTTGTGTCAATATGACCCAAAAAACTACCATGAAGTAATCATTTACATCAACACAAAGGGAATGCTTGATGAAAATCAAGTTCAGAATGACCCAGTCAGTTTTTCAGAAGCCAGTGTAGTAGTCACTTAGCTGAGTCAGAAAGTGCATTTTTTTATTCTACCAACCAAGTTTCAGATACCACAAATGAAATCCTGGTACCAATTTGATTATCTAAATTAAGACTTTTTCCTGAAGAGATGAGTCAGAGGTCAAAGAAGTTGAAACTTATACTATTTTCCATTCATTTTTAGCATATAGAACTAGAAAACCTGTGATCTTTTAAGATAAAAAATAAAACCAAAACTAAATTCATATTAACTAAAAAAGAAATTATGTTAAATGTTCTACAGCCTAGTATAGCACCCAAACAGAAAGCTGGCGTTAAGAGTGGGCCTTTCCTAAAATAATTTAATACTTACCTTTTAATAAACGATCACCAGCAAAGGCGAATATTTCATAAGACCCACAATACTGCTTTTTTGATAGGTTAATTATAATTCCATCAACACCTAAAAGCTGTAGTGGATCTATGCAGAAGTTATGTTTGTAGGAAGAAATTCAGATGATCCAGTATAAATCTGACAGCTTTACTGTAGTGTCCAAGTGCCAACAGGGGTTTTTTGAGAACCTTTTTTCCCCCAAGATACATTCATTATTTAAAATTATTAATCATGAAACAACCAGGTGAGCACTCAGAAGTAAATACTTATTTAAAAAAAGGTAAGAGTCCATTTACAAATTCCTGGCTAGAACATACTGATGTCACTTTATTTAAGAATTAGCTCTTGTCCCATGGGCATTCATGCAACAAGTTAGCTGCGATACAGAGCCACACATATCAAGAATTCTTAGGCTTGTTTAAACTTACTCTAGACTAAACCAGACACCTGAATTAGGTGTGTGAAATCCAGCCCCATAAAAGTATGTCTGTCTCAATTAGCTACTGAATTTAGACTGTTAATATCAGGATTTTGAAATTAATCTAAAGGGAATACTACAAATACATCAAATCTGCAATTTTTATAAACTTGGTGTTTGATGCTCTTTTAAAAAAAGACATCTTTTTTGTATAATTAGTGACACCCACTTATATGTGTTTATTTTGCATTTTCATGCTCTATACTACTTCCTAATTGAAAAGAAGCACAAAGGTAAGAAAGAAATGTTTTCCAACAGCCTTCATTTTATTTTTTCAGTTTGATACTATCTGTCCAGTTAGCCTTCTAGAAAATAAAATTTAAGGAAATTATACAATCATGTAATCATATATTTTGGTTTAGAGTTTAATAGCAGCTCTTAGCTTGGCCGACCTTCCTCTTGGATTTGTTTGAATATCCTTGGCCTGGGGTGTGAGAACTTTTTTCTGTATAAAAATCCACTTTGAGTTGGATTTTCCACAGGGAGATTCTGGTGTATCTTCTCCTTTGGAGGAATTTTTCAGAGCCTGTCTTATCTTCTGCTTTGAGCCAAGATTGTACTTCTCTGTCATGTCAATTCCATGAAGAAAACGTTTGATAATACGATCTTCTAGTGAATGAAAGGAGAGGGCTACAAGGCGACCTCCAGGTTTTAGAAACTTCTCAGCTGTCTTCAGTCCTATGAAGAGTTCATGGAGCTCATCATTGACAAATATTCGCAGGCCTTGAAAAGTTTTAGTAGCAACATGTGCAGGTCTCTGAAGCAAGTCTTTTCGTGCATGGAGGGCTGATGCTGGAAAAGCACCTGTCATACATTTTAAAAGGTGCACGTTAATAACTTAGTATTTCTACATTTTGACTTTCACTCATGCAAGATGACTTTAAAGGAAAGCATAGCCAAAACTGAACCCTGAGTAGTGAGCTTCCTTCTTGATAACATAGCTTTATTTTATGTTTTGAATTCACATCTCTGAACGTAAACCCTGTTAAACTAAGATGGTTTGTTGTTAAGTGTTGGGGTTTTTTCCCTAGGATCTTTTAGAAAAATTCCGTCTACAAAAGCATCACAAATTTAAACTACAAAATAATGGCTGAAATCAAGATAAAGAAAAAAAAGATAGGACAGATAAGTCTCACCTTACAGCTCAGTGTAATCAATGTCAGTTCGGTATTTGTGGTTGTGCTATGCTTTTAAGAAAAAAAATTAATGTACGATGGACACAATTTTACCTGTTGCCTTTTAGATAACTGCATTTTTTCACAGGCAGATATAACTGAAGACAATGTCTACCTGGTAATAACTATCTTCCAATGAATTAATTGAAATTTAGAAGAGGTATCCTTGTTTGGGAACAGCAATTGTGAACACTACACCTGTGAAGAACCTGTGTTTCTTCAAATGTTCACAAAAATACCTTGAGAAATTTAGAAAATATAGCTGATACTGTCATGTTTTCACATGTCTATAAAGCTGAATGTGTCAAGGTTTGTCAGACCTAAAATCACTAGATTAAGTATTTTTTATTAGATGCAGAAAACTCCCTCTTCCTTTCCCCACAATTATTATGAGTTAAACAAGTTTTTGTAGAGACTGAAATTTTCATGGAAACTTAATTATATCAATATTTAATGTATTTTAGGCTTGAACTTTCATTACACGAGTATAGAGCAAAAAGCTAGAGAAGCCTGATTTGATGGATCAGAGGGACTAAAGTGGAAGAATCCTATAAGATCTGTGAAACCCAAGTAAATTTATAATCTATTATGTAAGTGAGTACAGGACTCTGGTAAAGATAAATTAAATGAATAATGCTAGCTAATTACTGGACAATTATTTTTCTAAACAAGAGGCAATACAACTGGTATGTATGTATTAGAATGCCCTTATTTCATGTCAGTGCTAAGCTACAACACAATCAAGCACAGAGTTGGAAGTAAATGCAGCTCATAATCAAATAATTGATATTCTACATAGTGAAGTAAAAGAGGGGAACACTGTACCTCTGAAACTAGTTGTCTAAATTCACATTTGCACAGGTGATTGAAAAAATTAATAGAGATATCATATGCTTGCACAGAATAATTTATTAGTGGAATTCTTCAGAGTTTTAAAGGTAAGATTTTACTTACGTCAAAAAGCCTAAGTGTTCACAAAGCGTATCACAAACACACAAGCAATGTCAGTGTTCAGCAAAGGTAGAGGAAAAAATAGGATTTTAAAATTTAATCATTATTAACAAAGGTGTTATCATGTATGCTATGTCCCTAAGACATGTTTCTGCATAATTGATTTTCCTAACTACCTTTCCTACCTCTACCTCCTCTGATCTCCAGACTAACAGCTCCTAAATTCACTGAAGAGACCCAGTGTAGCTGTGGCTGCTTCCAATTCTTATAGTCTGAATTGTTCAAGACAGAAAGTGGCAACAAGATCGACTTCTCCCAACAAATGACTCCATGGGAATTTGTGGCTTGAAGCTGTCTCACAAAACAGAGTAAGTAGATGTAGCCTGCAGGAGCTAGGCTTCTCCATCATTTACAAACTCTAGAGAAGGTTACACTAGCTAGTTAATATAATTTCTGTCCTTGAGAACACAACCTTCTATGTTTACTATGAATCATAAAAAGAATATATACTCTTATTGTAGAAGTCACAAAGCTCATTTTGATGAGAGACCTAAATTAAAAGGAGAACTAAAAATCACAGAACATAAGGTGTCCCAAGAAACCAACACCAAGCTTGTACTAAATGGCACAGTATATATTTCCATATTTCTTTACATACCTATAAATAGATTCTTTGATGATGGAACCCTCAGAACAGCCATTGACTGCCAGTTGTGTATGATGAAAAATTCTCCTACCACTCTTACTCCTCTAGTTTAGTTAAATAAAAATCTATTTGTGCTTCCTGCTCAGGCACATTATCTCTCACCCTGGCCCCTCCAGTTACCAAGACACTTAAAGAAAATCCTTCCTGGTAACTGGCTGTTCAATGTACAAAAACATTAGGAAAAAAAACTGTATGGGAAGCTTGTAAAATGAATTTCATTCATAAAAACACCACGCTTCTGGCTAGATGACTGGTTTGAAATCCCAATGAGAGAAATTATAATTTTTAGTTTTAGGATGCCCTGATGATACTTGCACTTTAAAAAATCTAATAGGTTCACAGGTTGAAATGTATAGAAATTTTAAAAGCTTGTGAATGAAATTAGCAATGTGCTGTGCCTGTCAATATGAACTATTAAAGTCCCCAGAGTGTAAGAGAGTGGGAGAGTTTAAAAATTAATTCAGATCGTGCACCTGTTTGCAGGAATTCGTCTGTTGAATTAGCACAGCAATTAATAAGTTTCTGTGACGCAATTAATGTCCTTTTGTCTAGGCTCCCTCAGTACAGTGTTAATTCTCCCCCATCTGAAATTCAGGCAATATTACAAATTCTAAATTGATAATTAAAGTCTATAAAAGTGAACCAGTCTGAATGAAATTGACTTTACTGAATAAAGTTCTTTTTAAACTTCTCAAATTTCTTTAACATGTCATCATCAACTCCTTTCAAGTTAAGGCCAAATGATTACATGATCTCAAAATTGTGAATAGCTTATGCATCTAAATAACGATCAGAAAAAATAAGTTTTGGACAAAAATTAATAGATAACAAGGTATATTGCCCACTGAAAAGAAATCAAAATAGATCAACAGTTGTACAGGAAAAGCATATGAAAATCACTTTCTAAGAATTTCACCATTTTTAACAAGTTTTCCTGCACATGCAGTTAGAGCTATTGTTTCCAAACAATTCAGTGAGGTACAACAAAAGACATCAGGAAGTGCTTCTTAATCAACTTCCACACATCTATTCACAACCCTTCAGTTGAGAACTACTGATTTTTGGTATTTACAGAGCACTCAATGTTGCAAATAGCTCTGTGAAAATTACAAACAGTTAGAAGAGTTCGACTGTGCTGCAGGAGGAGGTGCTGTTCACAGGACTGAACCAAAAACTCCTCCTACTGCAGATTCCATAGCTCATAGAGACCTTATTTGAACAGATCAGGAGCCTTTTGGATAATATTTACAAACACAAAGACAAATTTTTTAATGCTGTTTTGTTTGCTTGGGGTTTTTTTAAACTACATCCTTCACTTTTATCTCCCACTCAATTAGCAGCTGCAATACATGTTCTAACCTTTTGGGGGGTGGTAGGAAAGACGAGAAGTCTAGCATTCTACAAAAAGAAATTAGATTTTCCTAGTTCAGGTTAGTCCAAATCTAGATTCACTGTGATTCTGATTATCAGATGGACCTTAAGATAGAATTTGGGAGCTCTAGAAAATCTGAAGCCATAGTAATCAATAACATGAGAAAGAAATACAGTCACTACGCAAATTCTCAGATACTGACACCAGCAGAGAAAAAGACATGCATATCCAGCCTCATTGGCTAGATTTTTTTGCTTGTGTTCTGGTTCCTATACTAGGCAAAAATAATGACCCTGTTCTGGAAGATATCAGACTTGCAAAGAATCTGCAAAATCTAAAATGCAAGATTTTATTATTCTAATTAATATTTTATTTTTTAAAGGACATAACATTTAACTAATAGGTCATAAATTTTACTCTGGTAAAGTCCTGAATTAGTCAGTGTTTTTTTGGGCTGTGCCATCAAGAGGTTCCTGTAGCTGTGTTCTCTGGCACTTTGGCTCTGGCTTATCCCAGTAACTTCACCAATATAATTTCATGTAAGAATATATATTCATGATAGATGAGAAATGGATCAAAATATATCACAATTACCAAAAATTTTCTTAAAGTTTTCTTAATCAGTTCAAAAACTGATAGGATCCACCATAGTGCTTCCTTACTGGATGAGTCCAATTAAAACTGGAAGAAGTTTTATGCAAACAGGGATCAGTGTAACAGCTCTAAAATTGTTATAACTACTTGTGTATCCCAGAAAAAGCACACAAAACATACATATTTATTGTCTTGGCAGATGTGTGCTGAACTGATTGCTTTTGGCATGTACACTACCTGATGCATACCTGACCCATGTATCAAGAAGCTCTTCAAATATAGCAGAAAATTTAAAGTGAGAACAAAAAATCCTTCTCATTGTCAAAGAAAGTGACCATTAACTGATGACTCACACACAGCACATTAAACATGAAGGGAGCTTCAATCGCTGACTTTTATACACTAGTATTTTTATTTGCTTAGTTTAAGCTATGGCACAAAATTAGTTCAGAATTACTGAGTTGCTTGTCTACAACCCATAACATGCCATATCTTTAACACAGTGATATGGTTGCTTCAAACTCAGTAGTAGTACACTGTCTTCATCAACAGTTTTTCAAAAAGTGTGAAACATTTATGACAAAGCCCAAAATTATTATTTCAGGTTATTGCTAAGGATGATATTAAAAAGATAAGGTTTATAAAAGACACATAGGGCTTTATCTCTTTGATTTTTTTTAAGATTGCTTGTTTTCACTATATTTATAGCAGGGGCTTACAACAGCAAGCAGTGTCTTCAGGTCCTTTTATCATATCAGCTAAACTTTGGGCCTTGGTTTATTGGACATTTTGCTAAAGTATCCTGACTTCTGAAAATCCAAACCTTTTAATTTCTCCATCACTAAATTTAAGTGCCTTAGACATCCAGTTTAATTAATACAAATTTTTAGAATACCATACATTTTTTAATACTCTTCAGGATACTGATAAAATATTTTACACTGTTGTTTAGCAAATGTTAAATTTGGATTAGAATTTTAAAGTCTATATTCAAAGTCAGTAGTTCAGACTTATTCATGACAAGATGTAGTGATTTTCACCATTTGGTTAAAAAAAATAAAACATCCTGTCACTACACATTAGAATGTTAATGAACAGGATTCAGGTCTTATATTTTTCCTTGAAATTTTTTACTTGAGAACACAAACGTAAAGGTTCTTGATGTAAGCACTGTTCCTGCCTAACTGCATTTTGTTCAAGTTGTTTACAGTGAGGAGCAAGGAAGATGAAGTGTTTCAATAGTCGCTTCAGGCTGATCTAGTTGGCATGCACAAGGCGAAGCAAGTCATGTATTTGTTTGTGCTTCCTGACTCTTTAAAAAGACAGAAATTATCTGATTTCACTCATAATTGAAAACTGCCATGGTACCTCCCCTCAAAATATTAAAATACAGAGATTTTAAACAAAGACAGATATGACATATCTGATATTTATCAATAGCCTGGATAAAGAATACCCATGGCTGCTGTCATTCTCTGGTTCAACTTGGTTGACAAAATGATAAATCACTTCATATTAAATCTATTATTAAACTAATTGTCAAACTGCAATACAAAAAATGGGAGCTTAAAAAAAAAGAAAAAGAGAGCTGACATCAGAGCAGAACAGGCAGGATTAGATCCTGCATGATTTCAAGTACAAATAGATCCCTCTGGGACCTTGGGGATTAATATTTTTTTTTCTCCTCAGCAGCCACTGTGAAGAATTAATGAGGGTACCTGCAACAATGCTTGCAAGCTGCTGAGTTCTGGTGATGGGGTATATGCTGCGTGCCTGAACGATGGCTGAAGCGATTTTCTTAGCGTGCCTCTCCTCCCCATATGTTCTCAGGATGGACGCAAGCGCCTGTTGATCTAAAGCATTCACAACATCAGCAGCAGTGGGCATGTCAGGGTACCTACGCACGAGAAGAGCCAATTAGTTCACTGACGTCAGTTTTCATTGACAAGAGGTGAAGCTTCATAGTGTTGAGACATAAAGTCAAACACACACACTGCATACAAGTGCCTTTGAGGTTTTCAAATAGGAGATGGCAACTCTGTGAAAACAGCTTGCACCTTTTAAATCCTTTTTCTTGCTGGTCTAAATGGAGTTTGTTCCTTAACTTCAATTAGAACAGTTTTTAACTTCCAAGTATTATCATAAGCTATGCTTAATAAGGTGACAAGAATAAATATATTCCAGTACCGTGCTAGGATGGAAATTATGTGTGACCTTTCTATTTAGCCAGCTTTAGAACATAAACTTGCCTCTTATGGGTTCATTTTAGCCACCTTTCATCATATGCTGTTTTCTAGTCAGAACTGATTTCAAGGATCTTTCCTTTCACATCTCCGACTATGAAAACAATTGCTAATGAAGATAATTAAACATTCCTTTTCACTAAAAGGCATAAAAATTTATACATAAATAGTCTTCTGAGATAATAGAAATGACCTAGTAATACAAATTACAGGAATTATTACCATTTAAACAGTGTAAGCCTTCAATCTATATATCTAAATCTCTTTAGAGATTTCAGTAGTCTTTGCTACTGAAATAGTTCAAGGTATTTTATGAACGTCATCTCTGGGTTTACTAATCAGAGAAAACATACAAACTACTTAATAAATTCTCTTCTAAATTCCCTTCTTCTCTTTCAGGCATTTTTTTACTCCCCTGCAGTATCTCACGAAAGACAACAAAACTTAGAGGCAAGTAGTATCATAGCAACAACCATAGTGTAAGGCTTTTGTTATGCCTCAGGTATCCTTTGTTCTTATGCTCTTGTTCTGTATTTGTTTTCTCATGATGCATCAGACTTATATTTAAGCCTGGAGTTCAGATTCTTGAAATCTGAGGACTGAATCCCAGGAGAATCATGGGAGCATTTTCACAAAACCAGAAAAAGCAAGTATCATGAAATTTGCTGTGTTAAGACTTAACATTAATATGGTAAGCAAATTCCTTAGAAACTGAGGCTTCCCGTGGGCTCTCTGTGAGCAATGAAAGAACAAATGGCATTTCTTAAGACTCCAGGTTCATCAAAACACCAAGAACAAACTGTCATTCTCTGTCATGTAATGCATCATGCAATTACAGCCATCATCCATACAAGACAGATCTTTGGTGGCTCATGCAAAAAGCAAAATGCTGCAAAATACATCAGGTTGTCTGAAGATGAACAACACTGCATAAGTGGAAATCATCATACCATGACTGATTTTCATGCTCTTGAAAGTACTAAACACCTATCCAAATTTAAATACAGGTTATTTACTCAGTGATCATTAATTTGACAATTAAGTAAGTCTGATGTGCCTCCTACACAAAGAGAAAGGAAGCGTATAATTTTGCTAAGTAGAACTTAAAACAAATATATGGACATGGAAGACAACTTTATACTAGCATGTTAAAAGCAATGTAGCTATCTGATTTAAACTGGCACATACAATGGACAGGATTTTATTTTTTTTTTTTTTATAGATGAGCAACTGGATCAGATGGCCATTGCACAAAAGAGGGACGCTGCTCCTTTCCTAGGGGAGCAACTGAACCTGCTCAAGTGAAGTTTCCACAACTAGTAAGTGTGGCAGAAAAGGAAATGGACTGCAGTAAGAAGTTGTGAGTCTGCAGATCAAGTGCAGGCTGAAAAACTGCAGAAATAATAGGCCTCTGAAAGGGAGATGTTCCTGTGACTGTATACCATACACTCCCAAAATGTTACAGTTAATAAAACATTACTGGTTTAACCACTCGTCCGTGGAACTTTCCTCTTATTTCAAAGAAGGCAAAGACAATCATCAGCACTGAGACAGAAAAAAGCTTTTTGGCAAAAGAAAGACAGGATACTCATGCAAAATTAGATGTGGTTTGATTATAAGAATTCTTAATTTTAAGAGGAAAGGAAATGCACAGGGCTTGCTGAGCAGACAGTTTTTGATGTTCAAGAAGAAATACTCTATTATAATGTACCTGTCACTATCCATCCTCATGTCCAAAGGTCCATCCTTCTGCAGGGAAAAACCTCTTTCGGGTGTATCAAACTGCATAGAAGAACAGCCAGCATCCAGGAGAACGCCATCCAGAGTCCCTGGCTCAACCCCAGATGAGATTAACAAAGCCTCTGACTGGCTAAACTGTCCTAGAAGAGGTTGAATCTGTTTCCTGTAAGAAAGTAACAAATAAATAGCCTCAAGTTTAATTATTACAATGCCATCTCTCCCCCTTGCATAGCAGGAATTAGATAATAGCACTCAACTTGTCTCAGAAGCAATAGGGCTATTCCCAAAGTAATAGTTTATATATTTTCATATGTCAACATTGAAAACTGGTCCAAACCACCCCTCAGTGGCTACTTCAACTTCTTTAACTCTTTACTCTTTTCCTGCTCGATCTTAAAGAAATGGAAACCTGACTAAAATTTTTTTTCAGTATGCAGGAACTCAAAAGGACACCTTCAGCAGGAATGTACTGACTACTCTCTCCAGTTCAGCACAGGAATAGGCTCCCCAGGGAAGTGGTCCCAGCACCAAGCCTGACAGATCTCAAGAAGTGTTTGGACCATGCTCTCAGGCACAGGATGGAATTCTTGGGGTATTCTACCTAGGGCCAGGAGTTGGACTCAGTGATCCTGATGGGTGTGTTCCAACTCAGGCTATCGTATGATTCTACGATCTCTGAGGTTTCCAATGCTTTCTTGGGTATCTAATCCCAAACTTTTGAGTTTTGCCTATATATAAGGTGACTTACAATTAGAATTTATTTTATCTGTCTCTCAAAATCTCACAGACTTAAAAAGATTAATCAACATTTTTAAGCAATACCTGCAAAACAGAACATATTTCTGCCCATACCAGGAAGCCACTGCCTCCATGTGGAGAGAAAAAGCTCCGTTAAAAGGAAGACATTTATGAATCCAACCACATGGAACAACATTCAGCTACACAATGTTCTCCTCATTAGAGCAGAACAAATCCACCTGTTAAACATAGCACAAAACCTGGGAAACAGTGTGAATGAACAATTTCCATGAGGGATATTATGATTGCACACACAAGTTTGAATTGATTTCTGTCCAGCCCATAACTGAATACAACTATTCAGCATAATAAGAACTGACAGTTCCTGAAAAGCACAATGATCCACTTAAGATACTTAAACCAATTTAAGCTATACAGTTATATAGTTTTCAGACTGTATTTCCTCCTCAATATAATGAGAGGAATTTTCTTGAGAATATGTACCACTTTTTCCAACTGGGAAGTGTTTCTAACTTCATGACTCATGCAAATGTATGAACTTTAAAATTCCATATGTGAGAGATGAAAATAAATGAGACCTGGATAAAATTATAAATTGCCATTGCCCAGTTCCTCAGTAGACAGTAATCCATGTCAATGGCTCTGAAGTAGTGCTCTACCAACTGATCTCAAAAATTATTCTGAACAATATTTATTTATTTTATTACATTTCTTTAAACAAGTCATAAATATGTGGATAGCTAAGATGTTTGGGACAGCTTCTGATTTGTGATCTGCCAAACTTTTGTGATTAGAAAAGGTTAATTAAAAAGAGAAGTAAATTTTAGGTAAGTAGAAATTTACTCTTTGGTAGAGAGATGTTTCAGCTGGAAAACATTCTGAAGTTTGCAGATAAAAAAAAAGATTGAAAAATGATTAGGTTGACATTTGATGTCAGTCTTTCAGCTGTGTGAAATGATAGCTTCTGTATATAATGTGTTTATTATGCACCGCCTTGTGTGTATCAATAGTGGATATAGGTGTCGTGTTGAATATAAATCCTCACTAAAACCAGAAGTTTTTATGAGGTTATAATGACTATATTACAATGTTCAGGCCAGTTCTCCGAATTCCTGTTTCTCTGTGGAACAAAAGACAATTTTAAGTATCTTGGCTATCTAATACACTTCAATTAATAAAACCAAGTACACAGCAACGAAAGATTTATTACCTTAAGAAAGGAAACACAAATATCAACTCTTTTTTTGATAGGATAGTAACAATTACAATAATGATGACAAGGACTAATCTATTAGATTATAAGCCTGACACATTTATTTAAAATAAAAAATTTTACCAAGAATTCAGAACATTTTTTAGAAGATAATGAAACTCTACCCTAGTCTACCATTCTTTATGCCTATACTCAAACAAAAACTGCCCGTTACAGACAGGATTTCTCAAAATATTCTTAATTAACCCTCAACTTCCTTTTGACTTCAGGTTTTTATTTACGTGATCTGCAAATCCACTTTCCAGAAAAGTCTCAAATAAATAATAAATAATGAACTGTTAAATAATAAACTATGTTAAAAAAATTTATTTCCTACAGTCACATGCCTTCTGCTCCATCCAGGTATGCAGAATTCTTTCCACTTCCTTTTTCAGTCTTCTAATGTTTTCTTTGGTCAATAGAGGATTTATGTTCTACGACCATACTTAACCTAGTGCGAAAATCTATTACCCTTTCTGTCTTAATATATTGCAAAAACAGTGCTTAGTGGAAAAAGCAGAAAAGGTAAACCAGGGAACATCCGTAAATACCAAGAAAAACAGCCAAGCTTATAGTTCTAAGAAGCCTGGGATGAGAGAGCATATCAAAACATTACATAGCAAGACTGAATGGGGATTTTCATCAGGTCTTGGTGATACCTTTGAAAGCTGTTAAGACTACAAAGTGTCACATAGAGAGCATTGTAATCATTTCAGGCAATCTTAGCAGGTTAAAATCTAACTAAACCAAATTGCCTTGCTTAAGAGAAGATATTTAAACTTAGTACTTGAACAGAATTTTATATATTCAGAATATTTTAGAAACATAAAAAAACTATGAAGAGCTTTTAGCTCCTCTCTTATAAATGGAGAAACAAGATTTGCAGGGTTTAATACTAAATGATTTGAAGATACCATGTAGAAAACTAAGACAATTTCAGAGACTGTGGTCTGAGGATGTAAAAAAACAGAAAATACCTGTCATATTAGCTTTGTGGGGGTGTTTATGGGGTAATAGCATGGTAATTTTTTGATAAATTCCCAACTGCTACAGGCAAGCAATCTCTAACTTCTCAAAATATTCAATATGTTCACTCCCTCTTTAGTAATCTTGACATTCTACAAGAAAAACGTATATAAGATTTTAAAAGAACACTGGGAATATGGACAATCTAACCTATTTTAAAAAGAATAAAAAGTTATTTACAGCGACTAAGGTTGTGGGGCCTTAACAGATTTTCTTGTGCAACAACTTCAAAAGCTTGCAGAATTCTTGTGAAATAGCACAGTTGGAAAATAATACAGAACCTTGGGTTCAGGTCCTTTGTTCAGGTCATAACACAATATTTTATTATATTATGACACACAGCATAGTAATTCTGCTAGACAGGACTTGATCCGCACTTCTCAAATATATGAAAGAGTAGAATGAGAAAGAGTTCAATGTCTCCTAAAATATTTCAGGCTCTGCAGGTTTCAGTTAATCTCTGGTATTCTGCAATGCTTTATAAAAATATTTACTTTTTATTTTACTCAGTTGAGAGGGATCCACACAGGAAAAAAAGTAAAGCATTAACACAGCTTCTACAAAATAAATAGAATCTTTTCTCTCATCTAATTTCTTTCCATTGTCACAGACATTGATATGACATCAATCATTCAAGTAATTTCACAGAGATGTACAATGATACTTAGATGGTGCTTCAGCATTTTTTTATGTATATGTATACATATATGTATATGAATAATACTTGCTCTTGATGTTTCACCATTGCTCCACTTAAAAATTCTATGTATAAACACATGATGATCCCTTGTCAGCAGTGGAAACTACATTTACTCAACCAGAATAAATGGTTTCTTCAGAACAGAAAACAAAGTTTTACAGCTAACTCTTGGCAGGGCACATCAAACAAGCAGATCAGCCCAGTGCTTTGATTCAGTAAATCCACTGGTACTGCCATCAGGGTGCCAAGTAGCACCAGCTGTAATGAGGATACTGGTACAGACCTGGTTTGACACTGACTCACCTCACTGAGGTCACTCACAGCTGTCAGATAGCTGCAATTTTCACTCATGGCTGCACTGCTTCAGGCACACCTAGAAGCAAACTATGAAGTATTCTAGCCATAAATCCCTGGAACTTTCAGCATCCTAACTGGAAATTGTCCTGTTACTCTGCCTCAGTGTAACATCCCTCTCAAAAAATATATCTGAATATTCTGTAAAAATTGTTAAATCACCTTTGTCAAATGGAAATTTGGCATGGTTTTCATGCTTAACAAGTGTATTGGTTTTGCATGGCTTGGGTTTTGGAAGCAGAGGGGGCCCACAGAGGTGGCTTCTGTGAGAAGCTGCTGGAAGCTTCCACCTGTCCGGCAGAGCCAATCCCTGGTGGCTCCAAAGACAGACATGCTGCTGGCCAAGGCTGGGCCAATTAGAGATGGAGGTAATACCTCTATGAAAACATATTTAAGAAGAAATCAAAACAAAGGTGGTAGTGTAGTTTGAATTCCAGCCAGAGAAGAGGAGGAGGTGAGAACCTGTGAGGGAAACTACATGGAGACACCAAGCTCAGTGCAGAAGGAGGGGGAGGAGGTGCTCCAGGCACTGGAGCTGAGATTCTTCTGCAGGCTGTGGTATGACCATGGTGAAGCAGCTGTGCCCCTGCAGCCCATGGGGATCCACAGGGGATGCAGAGATCCACCCGCAGCCCGTGGGGGAGGTGCCCATGCCGGAGTGGGTGGATGCCTGGAGGAGGCTGTGATCCAGTGGGAGGCCCAGTGGAGAGAGGGGGCCCTGCTTCCAGGCTGGAGCAGCCTGTCCTTGGAGCACTGCACCCTGTGGAAGACTGACCCATGCCACAGCAGTTTTGGGAGGACTGTTGCTCATGGGATGGACTCACGTTGCAGCAGTTTGCAGAGAGCTGTTTTTTGTGAGATGGACTCACATCAGAGAAGTTCACAGAGAACTGTCTACCCTGGGAGAGACCCCACAGTGCAGCAGGGAAAGGACTCCTCTCCCTGAGCAGCAGGAGAAGGCACAGCTGACCAAAACCCCCATTCCCTGTCTCCCTTGCACTGCTGGGGTAGGAGGTAGAGCTGGGAAGGAGGGAGGGGTGGAGAGAAGGTGTTTTTAAGGGCTTATTTTATTTCTCATTATCCTGCTTTCATTTTGCTAGTAATACATTCACTTTATATCTCTAAGATGAGCCTGTTTTGCCCTTGATGGTATTTGATGAGTGATTTCTCCCAGTCCTTATCTCAATCCATGAACCCTTAAAATTAAAATAAATTTTCTCTCCTCTGTCCAGCTGCAGAGAGGAGTGAGTGAGTGGCTTTCGTGGGTGCCTGGCATCCAGCCAGGGTCAACCCACAACACCAGGAAAAAAAGTAAAACCACAAATTGTGACATCTATCACCTTATAAAAAAACTTTGTCATTACATTTCTAGTTTTATAAAAAAATTAATTACAGATCTATGAAAAGCCCAGTATCTACTTGAGAACTTACAACTCAGTCTAGGCTGGTTTTTGTGCAACAAAATTACAAACTCAAATCTCAGCCACTGATTAACAAAGACCTGAAAACAGGAAGAAGCATATGTAAAAAGCAATTTCCATAGAACCAAGTTAAGATTTTCAAATTTGAGGGCTACAATAATAACTGTACTTTATGTGAGGATCACTGAAATGTCATTTTAAGTATTTTTAAATTGGTAAACTTTTATTTACCATGTATTCCCACTTAAGAGCAGAGAACATTTAAAAGGTATGCATACCTTTGAAGAGTCAACTACTTCTCTCCACATAACCTGAAGACATCACAACAAAAAAACTCCCAACAAACCCTCTTACATTGTCAGAACTGCTATTCCAAGAGTGTCTTTCTCTGCCTCCTCTTGTCAACCACCTTTCTCTCTTATACAAACCCTCATGAAACCAATTATTTCATGCTTCAGTTGTTCTCCTCTAGCTTCCAGGAAATCTTCCTCTTCTCCTTACTCTGCCACATTCTGTAAAATGATGCAATCCTTTACTCCTCCTCTGTCATTGACACCATGCCCCCCCAAACTGTTTCTAACAACCTCTCAAGCATACCTGCAAGAAATTTCAGGATGGCTCAAAACAGATTGCTCACTATTTAAATGTTTATTTTTATTTCTATATGAAGTATGCACTCCACTATTCTGTCCACTAACACAATTTCAGCAAAAACTACTGGAGAAGACACGATTTCAACTAAAGGAAAAGATACAATTTTTAAACCAAAAGCACAAATATCAAAGATGGTTTCCACTGAGTGCATCCAAAATCTTGCCATATTAGACATCTTCCATAGCAGGTATACTCAATCCCATTAAAACAAATACAAAAATTTAAGTTCCTAATGAACAATGTTTCCTGCTAAATTACAGATTAAGGAGGCAATTCTTTTCCTTTTGTGGGAACACAGAAGACTAACAGAATAAGACTAGCGATCGAGGCAAATTTTAATATTACATGTCTCACCAAAATTTGAAAACATGTATTTTTAAGTTTCCTGAGTAACACAAAGTTTTGCTGCATAATAAGAGCAAATTTTATGCAATTGCATCCAGCCATTAAAGCCTTTGCTATAAAATACATAACATTGTTATGCATGACACCTTTATTACATAATATATGTAGAATATGTAATATGCTGTCATCATTCAGATGTGCAAAGAAAACCAAGCTGTCAGAATGATTTGCTTGTCACTCGTAAGACATAACAGTTCAGAGGGTAAGATACCACCCTCAGAAAAGTCATAAATGTTTCTCTGACTTTACATTGCCCCATCTGGGGATTTCATTTGGAGGTATACCTTAGTTTAGCCTTCACAGCAATAGATAGGACAGCCTAGTCTTACGAGGATCAGTGGACATAAGCAAGAACATGTATCATTACCTCAGGACTACCAAACATCCATTGTGACCCTCAGCTTTATTACCACCAATTTTAACTGCCCTATGACAACCAGTATGTATGTATCACATACCAGCTGAATCTGCCTGTTATTTCACCTCTCCTAAGGAGCACTATCACTTTAACAATTACTGCAAGAAGTTTTGTTGGACTTTTGTTGGACATTTCTGATGACAAGTTTGCACAACCACTTTTTAAGGGTGAATGTCCAACTCATCATGCAAGTTCTAAGAACATTTTTCACTGTAAGAAAACACAGCAAAGCAAGTTTTCTTACAGTTGATAAATCTTCATAATTATATTCTTATTCTTTTTCTACTAGCATCCTAAGATATCTTGATAAAAATTGCCTCTCCAGTCTACAACAACTCACATATAAATTCATACTTTCATTAAAGACACAATGATACTTTATTGAACTCCAAAAAAATGTTGCTACTGGCCATAGAAGGAAGAAAAGTTCTGTTTAAATCAGTTGCCAAAAACCAGTAGAATACAGAAAGAAATTCTGGATATACACCAGCAAGTTGAAAAGTACAAACTGACATCAGGAATATAGCAGCTGTATATGAACACGTTTCAGTCCATGAATATAAGAATACTAAAATCTGTAGCAACAATCATTTCGACAGATGTTTTTTCAACATGCAGTAAAGGGGCAGATCACTTTTTCCCAGTGTTAACACCCAGTCTCAGAGGAATCTGAAATTGTATTGAGTGTTGCAGACTGGAGACAAGGCACAAAAACAGATTTATCATTCAAACAGCTTTACTGATCACTTACTGATTAATTGTGATCAGGTATGTACAAGGATCAAAATATCATATATAAAATATTACAGTTTAAAAAGACAAGAATTTGCCTCTCCTTTGCCTCACTTGTTATATGAACAGAAAAATAAGTGTATTTCTCTAGTAATTGCTTTCCCCCTGTGCAACATTTTGGTTTCTGAATATGTTTCTATCTTACTTAAATCAGTAATTAGTCTTTCTTTTGACAAACCATTTTCTTATTTGAAACAGTAGTTAAACCTTAGAACACTGAGGATAAATACATCTAGCATCAACAATTTATTACAAGTGAAACAAGTAACTTTTTCTTCCTTCCTGTCATTCTTTTCTAAGTTATGTCATAGAAGAACATGTCTACATTTTTAATTGACTTGCACCTGTCTTGGGGTGACTTTATGATGTGTATCCCCTATCGTTGCTCTATGCCCATAAATTAATTTTGTGCCTTTTTTGTGCCTTTAAACTGAGCCTGAGAGGGGAGAGAGAAAAAAAACTGAATGAACTTTTCAAAGCAGTTGTTTCAAGGACACCGACACACACTCCTCTGCTTCTGCGGCAGCAAGAGCGAGGCGGGGGGGAAACACCCTGGGTGCATTTCAGCCAGCTTTTTTGGGCTCCTTTTCTCTGGAGAGAGAGATGGAGAGTTTAACTTTGTTTTCCTGGGACTTTGGTTTTTCCCTTTTTTCTCTTCTCAACTGTTTCAACAACATCAGAACACCTCAGGAGAAGTTTTTCCTGGAGGCCTGGAGGTGGGCCCACGCTGACCCAGCTCCAAGGAGGAGAGAGACCGCACCTACAGCAGGACTCTGAAATCTTCCCAGGTTTCTCTCCACAGTGAGAGATTTCATTATTTAGCATTATTATTCCTTTCCTGTGTGTTTGTGAAATAAATAGTTTTTATCTCTTTCACTATACTTCAAGGAAAATTTCTTTTTTTTTCCCGAACCTGGTGGGGGAGGGGCGGTTGTAACCTGACTTCTATCAGAGGATATTTTCCTCCAAATTTGTCCGAACTGGGACACACCTCAAGCATTAAACTCTCTGCCAATCACTTGGACAGCATCACATCTCCCAGCGATGTGCTCCTGACTGTGGGAAGGAGAAAAAAGAAAATCAGAACACAAGAGGAATGCAAATAAGGACAGAAGTGAAACAGGGGCATCACTCAGCTAGAAGTTACAGAAGCCTTTGCTGTTCTGTACCTTTGCTCATACCAGGTCTTACCCTTTTTGAGACAAGGGAATATGAACTCTGCATAGCATTAAAAACTCAATCATATAATGGGTTTAAAAGACAGGCTAATACTCAGTATTTTGTTCTCTATTTCTTTCCCAGTAGTTTTTACCATGCTCTTCTAACCATCAGTGAACACCACTCATTAAGTTTTCAAGAACAAGCCCAGTATTTCACTAGTCACTGGTAAGCTCACAGCCTACATAAGTAAACCTGATGTGTTCTTCCACACCATTTAACTACGTCTTTACACCTGCTGTCTTATAAGGTTCTGCAGTTCTCCAGAATAAGTCTTCATTTTTGCTGTGTTAGGTGACATAGCCTAACCAAAACCCAACAGCAATGATGCCACCAACTTACTGGGGTTTTTTTGATAATTTATGAATAAATAAGTTGCATGCTCTACCCATGTATCCTTGTGGTACTGCACTGGTGAACTCATAGCTTTGAAATGAGATCAGAGTGACCCCTATAACCAGGCAGAAAATCTACACCAGAAGATTGCTTTGCTTCTACTACTCACTCTCTACACAACTTCACCTCATTATACTGTACTTGTTACTTCTGTATTTACAAATTCTGAAAATTTGTACTGAATTATGAAACACTTAAAATCAAAATTAATCTATATTTGTTTCTCATAACATTGTGATCCAGTCTTGGGGAGAGAGTAATGTGCTTAGTCACACTAAAGATTATAACATTTATAAGCATACTTAAAAGGGAGTATTTTACTAGTTCATCAAATCAAAACCTCAAGAAAGTCATTATTTCCAAATACTGCATATGCAAAGTTAGGTATATCCCCTAAGATAACCTTAGTTACACTAGTAAGTATTAAATTTTGAAAAACTACTGAAGTTATACAAAAGAATACAATATTAAAAACTCTAAGAATGCTTTTGATTTAAAATGCTGTCTTAAAACACAAGTCGGCAGCAATTCACTTTCCCAGCGATCTTGACCTTTTTTCTAGTTTAAAAATTTCAATTTCAGAAAGCAATCATAAAAATAAAACTAGTTTGTTCAGGAAACATGAACATCTTGCTGCTCTTTAGACACCACCAGTTAGCATCCATGTAGAATCATACAGACAATTCTATACTAAATTCTAATTCTTACCTCATTTATTAAGTACCATGTAATAAAAGCTGAGAAATTTAAATGCATTTCACCAGTGACAATCTTGCCTGACATTCAGTGTTTCCTGCACATTTTTACTTCATACAAGTCATGAAATGCTGCATTCAAATGAACTTCCCTCCTACAAAATGAACATCGAGAAATTGTGCAAATTATCTTTTAAGTAAATATCAGAAATAATAATTATTGTTTTTACTGAAATACCCTAGTCTCAACAATGTATTTTTTAATGCACAGAGACTACATGCAGTCTAATTACTTGTCACTGCAGATTACAACATAAAGTCTGAAGTTGTAAGTATTCGGAGAAGTAAGAGAACTTTTAATTGAATAATGTTTGCTCGTGAAAGTACACATACAATTTTAAATTACTGCTCTGTTTCTCTCTACTGGGAAAATATATTCAATTGAGATACATTAAAAAAAAAAAAAAAGAACAAAAAAGCACCCAATTTGTGAAACAAGACAATATCCTGAGGGAAAAAAAAAAAAAGCTGTGAGTCAGCTCTACCAAATATGAAAGTTAACTAAACAGGTACATAATCAAAAAGATACCATATAGAAGAAGTAATATGGAAGTATACGAACATGGCAGACTATGAGAACAGAAGCTGTTGCATAATTCCATCTAAAGTATCATGAGACACGATCCTTACAAACCCATAATCAAAAAAAATATTTGCAGCAAGTTTCTAACCTAGAAGGGGCAATGTCAGTCAAGCTAAATTTGTTGCATGTACCCCAGTAAAGGATGAAAAAGTTCCTAAAATATTACCAAAGAGAAATATGATGAGTTCAAAGCACCATGTGTGAAAATATGTACTGAAGGGCATGAAAAAAACCCCTTGCACGAGCTGGAAGCTCATCATCTGGAGATAACCATGAAGAAAAGGACTAGGAAGCTTTATTTGACCATTTGATCAGTAAACAGTAGCGGGAACACAGCTGTGAAAAGGGAAACAAAAACCTACAATATACAAGTCAGAAGTCTTAATTGGAATAGAAGAGTATTAATGGTAAGATTTCATCCAGAGTGTGGTATGTCATTATGGGAGCCTTATCTGAAAGAGAACAACTCAAAGGGGAACTGGCACAGAGGAGCTAAAACAGGGTGAGTAGAAGTGACAGATTATGAGATGAGAGGATAAAAAAAACCCAGACTTGTTTTGCATACAAAAAAGAAGGGCAAGAATAGATGTCAATATTCTACAGTGAGTATTTTAAATGCCAAGGAGAGAAAAGAGCTAATAGATATTAATAAACTATTAGTTAATTTTCTTCAATTAAAATTAAATTAGGTAACTGCTTTAACTGGAAATTTAAAAAAAGTTTCATATAATGAAAAATTAGACTCTGGAATAGCTGGAGCACTGCATATAGAACTCCTAATTACTTTTAAGATAGAGCACAGTGAAGGAGATTAAATTATGCAGTGGCTTATAATACCATGCAATTGGATTCAGTGACGTAGAAGTCTCTTACAGCATGTTTATATTTGAACAGCTATTGTAATTCTCCACTGAAAAGTTCACCCTGAAAATGTTTATGTAAACTTATCAAGACATATACACATTACACATTTTACATGTGTATAAACATACTCCAACCTAAGAATAACTTACCCCTTAGGTATAAATGATTCCTTTTATTTTTAGAAACCCCTAAACTGAATGCATAAATACAATATTGGCACTGAAAAGACTTCTTTCTCTTAATTTTTCCCAAAGCGGTTTCTGGGGAATTTTTAAGCAAACATAACATTGATATTGACTGGAAACTGCCATTTTCTGACAGAAAACTCAAAAAAATACACTGCTCTTAGACAAAATTATTTTTAGCTTCTTTTTATTTCTTAATTCGGAAGATGAGAAAGAAAATTCCAAACCCATTTGCTGCCACAAAAGGATGATTAGGATCCCAAGATCAACAACTTTTGATCGTTACTGAAGGAAAAGTTCAGTGTCTGCTTTTCCATAGAGAGCAATAAAATAGTCTAAAGGCATTAACTTAATGTGATATAAAAGGAGAGTTCTGCAATACTCTAAAAAGAAACCCCCAAACAAAACCCAACTTTCTCTAGTGGTATTTTTAAGTATAATTCTATCCAACTAGAATAAAGTAGAACGGGCATATCTAAGAAGAACATTTTAACCTTCTGCTCCATGGCTTGGGACTTTGTAGGCTGTATTTCTGTATGTTTATGAGTAGTTTTCCATCTGTTTTGTATAGTAGCTATTTCCTCAATTAGACAAGTACTTTCTATTATGTTACTAGCATTATTAAAGGCTAACATCTTATAAGTAAAATAATTGTAGGTAATTTTCACATCACGATGAATGCCCTTCCAGGTGCTAGAAAATACACAACATGATCTTGACAGCCTTCAGAAAGCAACCACAGTCTACTTCAGCATTTATTTAAACTGAAGTTTTCCAAAACTGGAATTAGGCAAGAATCCACATTAGCATTTGATCCACAAATGCTCAGCCTGTTATAAAGAATTTTTTTTTTTTTTTGAATTGCCATCTTCTTACCTGGAAATCACAAAACTAGATAATAATTTGCAAAAGAGACCTCCAGAGGTCTTCTAGTCCAAAGCTCCATGCAGACCTAATCAGATGGGTTCCTCAAGGCCAGGTCCAGTTGAGCCTTGAACACCCCCAAAGATACTCCACAAGCTCTCCAGGAAACCTCTTCCAGTACTACAACCCTTACGGCCATTTTTTTCACTGTAACACCTAATTGGAATTTCCTGCTTTTTAAGTCGTGTCTCAGGAACTCCAAAAGACTTCAGATCTATGGCAGCCCTTCAGGCAGGTGAAAAGCTTTAGTGCAAATTGTTCATAAAGTTGGCAAAGGGTTTTAAATTATTTAAGTCTTCAAAAATACTACAGATCATTGATCCTGTTTTTAATTTTTTTCCCAGAATTACTAAGACAAACTTGAAATTAAGATATAGCAACTGTCTATTTAATCAAATTATAAAACAAGAGCAGTTTGACATACCTCTGGAAGATTCATTCTCAGTTGTATTTTGTCACATAGAAAGCTAAACAATTACTCCTGAATCATTTACATATTTACTACAAGCAGGCTCACTTTCCATATCAGGCTACTAACTTAAGAGTTTTTGATGTTGGATTCTTGGCAGGATATAAAATAATTGCTCATCATTACCTGATGACATGGAAAAATTTAAAAATCAAGCTCTCAACACAAGCTGGTTTACGTCTCAGTATTTTTGTACATTCTCAAAATAGCTGATTTTTCAGTTCTATTATGGTTTTCTTTGGAAGTGCCAGTAAATTGAATTTCATTGCTCTCCACTTGCTACAGTACTTTTCAGTAAAAAAAATTCAATGAGAGTAGAATAACTCTCATTGGAAGAAGGTCTCATTTGTGTTACCATACAAATGTATTTGTGTTCCCATTCACAAGCTGAACTACTGAAATCATTATTAATACCAATACCAGCACTTCAAGTGAAAAAAATCACCTTTTATTTTGAATAAATGTCTCTTTGCCAATGTAAAACCATGGGTAATTCATTAAATTCTTCAAAACACTGTAGATGGCTCCACTGGTGTTCCTACAACGTGCTCTGGTAACATTTCAAATCACCCATGGGAAATACTAAAGAAACACCTTACTATTTCTTTTCGGCAGGATAATGCCTTACCTAGAGTATACTCTTCCCTAAGGTGGCATACCACAGGAGTAAGTATAACTCCATTTGAAAAACTTCTTTAAAAGAAATTTAAAAGACACCATGTTTGCAATAACAAAATACCAAATAAAATCAAACAGAATTCAATAGAACCATCCACTAGAATTTGTTAATGTCAGGACAAGCAAACCTTTGGTTTTGTTCTGCAAAGCACTAACACAAACTTGGTGCAGTAAATTTCATCCCCACACCACCTGCAATACCAATGACTTTTGTGTTATATTCACAGTATGGTTATTAGATTTGCTACAAAGTGTATAGCTCAATTTGATTTATAAAAGTAATCCTCAAGTGATCCCAGAGCTATTGTTCTGTCTTAAAAAAGAATCCAGAAACTATTGCCCAGAAACCTTCCTTTGTGAGTCTGATTGCTCAACATCCATGCATTTGTGCTGACTTGTCCACGTAAAGAAGTTCTGATGTCATAGCCCTTTTGTCCATAAAATGAGTGAATTATCTGATACACACATTAATACCTTATGGAAGACACTGTCTGCCAAAAAGATTATCAGAGAGTTCTAGTATTACTAGATGGGAGGATAAAAGTCATGTTCACTTCATTATAGCTGTTCTGCATCACGCATCTTACAAAGAAGGAGCTGACCCAAACAATTCAGACAAAATCATGTAAAAACCACACTGGAGTCTTCTCGAAATACACAGATCACTCTGACAAACATTAAGGTCTGTTTGAAAAGAAGAAAAGAGTAGAATCACATTCTGCACCGTAAGGGTCTGGCATAGCTTCTTTATAGATGCATCCACTAGGAAAAAATGCAAACACTTTCACAGTATAATTAACAAAAGTCTGCCAACCAAAATTAAGAGTTAAGTATTCCATGCGTCACAGAACTAATCAGGTATCACCTGAAGTACTGGGCCAAATTTTACAGCAGGTGCTTTAAAACAAGTAGTCAATAAGCTGAAAGAGATCCAGCGACCAACAAAAAAGTGGGCAGAAAACATGACTCATATGGAAACACTGAAAGTTGTGCTTTGTTTTGTTTTTCTTTCTGAATAAGAAGGCTGGAGGGAATCTGATGGTTATCTCTATAAGAAATTATTAAAAAGACATCCGTATTCAGCCATTCTGCATGCCAAGCCAGAACAAGTCAAGGAATACTTGACTGAAAAGGCAGAAAAAGAGCTCTGAGCTAGACATTTGGAAGATTTCTTTATGTATAAACCACAAGAAATCATCAAGACATATTATTTATGCAATTCCTGTTATTATGGAATGTTTCTAGGAAGAGGAAAAGCAAACAGCGTTTAGGAATTCCAAAAGTATATTAGATTTTGTTTTAGTTTTACAATTTACTGACAGTGCTTAAACCCCTTGTTTCTAACATCCATGATTTATTTTATTTGAATTTTCTTTTGGAAATCATTCAGGGTTGAAGTTGTTTCACTGCTAAGTTTGATCAGGAAATCTGCAGTTAAATTTCAAGTTGGTAACATCTGATTTCATGTCTTCGGAAAAGTGACTAATCAAATTTTTGCCTGTATCGTTCCATTCTTTCTTCTGTCTTATCTCCTTATACTCCTGTAACTGCATCAGGGGGTTCTTTATTTTACCAGTATTTTACTTCTTTGTACTAGAAATACAGGCAGAATAGTCCCCTTCATGCTCTTCTCCCTGTAATCAACAGTATCCCGAATACGACTTCTGAAAGGTAGAGATCATAATGCTGGCTCTTTTCAGTCCATTGCAAAGTGGTATTCTGCATTAACTACACAGATTTCAGATATACAAAAACCTTTCTGACTTGAGTCTGCAAAAGTCATCTTTGACATTTCATCTTTCAGTATCATGAATGCCAGTATCCCTCTAATAAACTGCAGTTTATTTAAATCAAATGCATATTACAAGAAGGATGTAGATAGTCGGTATCCTTGCCCATGGAGGAGGCGTTGGAACTAGACAGTCTTTAAGGTTCTCTTCCAACCAAAACTATTTTATGAGTTATTATTTGGGGTTTTTTTAAAAACAGGTATAACATACAGAACCCATATTTCTTTTTGAAATTGAAAATTTTAGCTCAAAGCTGAGCATACAAATATAGACGTTACAAAAAAAAAAAAAGGGTAATTTCCAGTCAAGTCTGAAGGGACCAGTGTACACTTAGAAGCATTTTCACTGATTGATTTCATGCTGAAGTGGACAGAGAGGTGCAAAGCCACAGTATTTTCCATGGCAACTGTAAGACATGCCATATATACTTTTGCAGAGTAGAAGATGAAGCTACACTGAAATGCACAACCATGCACGGTTGTGGTTTTGTTCCCCTCTATACAGAAGATCAAAATCTGTTTTTCACTCAATTCATCCACCTTGAACTAGATACCCTGAAGATGTACCCTGAAGCTCATATAAAGCTCTTTTTTGGCTATCCCTGACTTACCCATAAATTTTAACTGCTGCTGTTGAATGGTCAACTGATATTTAATTTCTGTTCTTTGTATTTTGCCTGCCACATTCCATATTTGTATGTCTTCCATTCATCTTATCTCTGACTCATACTACTCCCTTCAATCATTAATTATTCAAACCACTCGTCTTTTTGGAATTTTTCTGATGCTCCATTTTTTTATCAGAATTTACACATAACTCTTGTCCTCTAGACTTGCTTTTTACCCTTCAATTGCTGTATTTTCCCAGTTGTCCACATGTTCATTCATTTCCTGCTCTCTTCCATATTCTTCCCCACTGCTTTTCTACAAGTATCAAGGCAATCCCATAGGTATTCTTGCGACATAATATTTTCCACGGTCTGTGAACAATGAATAGGTGTTTACCACAGAAAACATCACATAGAAAACCTTTCCTGCTTCCTAGGTGTGAGAAATTTTGTCTTTACTTAGGATGCTTATTTCTTGCCATTATTTCTCATTTACCAATGCATAACGCAAATAGTTATGTGCCAGGCTTCTTCTTCACTATATTGATACAGACAGTGATCAAATTGAATACATTCATGTTCATTACAAATAAATCCCACCTAAATGATATGAAATCACTGAAATTTTACAATTCCGTACAAAATGAAAATCAACTTCTTTAGCTCATTACACTTAAACCAAGTTTTACCAACCAGCAATTGAAGCTAGAGGGCTCAAACACTGACTTGTAGCTATGATTCAGTTCTTCCCAAAAAGCTTTCCACAACAATACCTCACAAACTGGACTTTGAATAATCACTTGTGCATCTTGCATGTCTAGTTTAACCTAGTTTCTGCTGAAATGACAAATGTTATTAAAACACAATCCATCTGAAATTAATTGTGTATTATCACTGTCATACATTGCTCTTCTGTTACATACTTTGTTCATTCCTGTGACAGTGAGAATACGTGGTGTCTGAATTACAGATATTCTCTTATAAAGGTTAATATAGTGTATTGAAGGAGATTAATATTCTCAGCAGATTAATCTAAAAAGCTAGCATTTGTGATAAAGGTACCTATTTGCGGGGGGAGGGGAAGGAATGAAGGAAAGCTGAAAAAAAAACAGGAATTAAAACTACAGTGAAACTGTGCAACTATTTCCTGTATTATAACAATATATGAGAAAGGAAATTACTGGTTTAGGTGGTTTAGGCCTTTTACAAATACATGTTGTACTTACAGGTAGTTCCTGCACTGAAAATTTCTTCATTCAAGAACCTTATCTCATAATTTAAAAAACCTTGCATATTAGGGATATCCACATTGTACCTATCTAGATTTTGCAGGTTGTGACAGCCTAAATACAAATTCATTTTGAACAGTTACTTCAGAACTTTGCAAATCATTACTCCAATTTTCTTTTTTACAAAACATTCTGCAACAGATCTTTGATCTTTGTTCTTCGATTTTTGCATGTGTAGTAACAGGAGAAAGTCTACAATCACTCTTCAGATACTCAAAAATTACTGTTCCAAATATTGCCTAAATATCTGTAAGCGCTCAGGAAAATGCAGGTAAAATTGCAATTTTAAAGATGGATTAACATTAGAGTGTAATTCTTAAATCTGAGATTTAAAGTAGTTTTTCACCTTTCAGAAGCAGTCGGTCTTGTATTCACATTCCCAGTTAGGCGCCATAAGCAACTAACTAACAGAGAGCTTCAAAAGATGCATATGCCAAGAAGCAAAGACTGCTCATGATCTCCTTCATGAAGCTCAAAAGCATAAACAAGTGGTCTCTCCACCATAAAATTTCTTTAAATAAAATATTGAAAGGATTATACAGAAAGACAACTGAGTTTTTTGATGTTACAAACTTTGTCATGCTGTGGCAATGACTCCACATTTCTGAGTGAAGATTCAGAGAGATGCAAAACAAATATGCACACGGGAGTAGCCAACAAGGCCACTCTCTTTCTGGAAGACGTAATGTCTCCTTCATAAAATTACCAGGCAATTAAATCCTTTCTCCCTCTCTCATTGCCTTCCTGTTTTTCCCAAAGAAACTGGAAACACTTCCTGCAGTTTTCCTTCTCTTCTAGAATCAAGTGTAGCTTTTCTTTTTGTTTCAATGGTCTCCAAATTCTGTCACCTCCTAGGCAGTCTTTCCATTCAGGCAACGACTTCTTTCTCAGGCCTCACAACTACTTTTTTCCACCCAACATGCTTCAACAGTTTTCTCAGTCACTACTCTGCAAAAGAAAACGTTTGTCTCCATTAACTCGGTAAGGACACTAAAACAGGTTGGTAAAAGACAGCTGAGCCTCTGATGTGCTACACCCAGAACAAATATCCAAATTACAGGAGATAGCAGTGAGGGATGTCAAAGGTTCCACACATGAGAAATACAAGAACTAGAAAAAGACTATCCAAAAAGTTTCCCTCTCATGGCTGCTCAAAAGATGAGTGTTTACCTGGAAATCATATGATAACTAAATTACACATAAATGCAGATAGCCGATACTTCAAGATCAAGCAGCTTCTATTTACTTGGAAAATTAGGATGTAGCTGCCAAATTTAGATTGCAGCCACAACCTTTTATGCAACATATTAAAGTTGTCCTATTACAATAAATATCAGAGCCTTCCAGAGAAGCATTTTTTGCAGGAAACAACCTATGACAAAAGCTGGAGATATTTTCACTACTGATAGAAAGAACACAAAATCATTAATGAAGTGTAGCAATGAAATAATAACCTTATATAAAAGAGCATTCCCTTCAAAACAGATCTACAGTACACTAGTAAAGTAACATGTACAAACAAGCGTTTTGTAACTTTTGTCGACATGCAACTCTAAATTCATGCCTGAATACACAGTGCATATTATCAAGCCCTCAGGAGAAGATCACCAAAAATTACACAGAAGGAAAATGTATCTGTTGTAGGTTCTGTTTGTAGACACTGGCATTTCTTATTGCCAGAACACAGACAGCGAACCAACAACCAGGAATCACATCCTATGGCACCCCCTCATGCAGCTGCTCCATCCCACTCTGTATCTAGTGCCTGCAAATATGCACTCTTAAGTCTGGTGTTGCTTAAGCTTTGCTTTTCAAGGAAAAAGGAAGCAACAGAAACTTCTATTGAAATTGCTCTCCATTTGTTTTTGACAAGCCCATCCCCTCCACCTGATTTTCCTCCACACCTCCTGTATCTCCCCAATTCTCTCTACCTTAAGTCATTGGCCCCTCTGACATCCTACTGAAGCTCCCAGACTGACCTGAGAGGATGACTCAGCTGTAATTATATTAAATTCTAATAAAGACTCATGCATTTGACAAGGCAGCCCAGCCTAACCCCTGCCTCTCAAATACATGTGTACAGCAAGCAGGCAAACTGAGGTGTGGCTCAGTAGAATGTTTTGGGAACTCTGAGTGCAATCATTTATATTTTTATTCTGTTGTTTCTGGAAAGCTACATTTAGTAAGTTATAAAAAAGATCTCTTCCCTTATTTCTATCTTGAGAAAGAATCCTAATTGGCTAGACCCAGTCATAAAAATTTAACCATGTTTCTGAAAACACGAGTGCCAAAGGGTAATGCATTGCTAATGGCTGCCAGTGGAATAAATAGCAGTTCTGACGTCAGAACTTTGTTACACTCCAATAACTGGCTCACTTGGGGTTTCAGGTACAGCAAGTTACATGTCAGTTTTAAATAAAGTTATAAAAATAGAATACACAGTGAACCATATTGCCACTATGCAGCCAGAAACTACATGATTTATGTCTAATAAAATGTTAACAAAGGTGACAGAGGGTATAAAAATAGTATTTTCTACCTCATAATATCCTTTTACTTAGACTTGAGAGGGCAAAACAAGGCAGATACAATTTTTCTTTTGTTTTTCAAAAAATATGGCCAAAACCAGAGTAAGTAGTTTTGAGTGGATGTGACATTTTAAAAATATTTATAGTACCTTTAGCCAAAAGATAGTATAGTAAAATTCAAGTTGTAAAAATCTGCATTACAATGGATCTCTAAGTCCCACTTGAATAAACACATTAAGTAGCAAGAAGCTTTCCCTTGTCTTTCAATTCCTTCTGTAGTGCAGCTATTAAACAAAATACTCTTTCATTCTGCAAAAGATGTAAACTTTGGGCTGTGCTTGTATAACTAGTAGTTTAATGGTTCAGTGATTCAGCCACCCAGATGAGGGACAAAACTACGGTGCATGTATGGAGCTGAATATTTGAATTAAGTTTAGGAACTTACTTGAATACATAATGCTTAACACTTGAATTTAGGAACATGGTGGACCTGGCAGTGCTGGGTTAACAGTCAGACTTAGAGGTCTTTTCCAACCTAAGTAATCCTGTAATACTTCGCCTGCAAAAATAAAGGTTTAGATGTGCAAACTATGGCTGCATTCACAGGGAAGGGAAAGGACAGTACTCTCAAGGTAACACAGAAGGCTAGAAAGAAGTGTGGAGAGACCACATTAACTTCAGTGTAGTGTAGGAACAGGGATAGTTGTCATTTTGACCTGTAGGCTCTCCAACGTTTAGTGCAAGAATACTAAGACATTTATACCATTACATGCAGCTTCCAAAGCAAAGGAAATTCAAAGAGCTTCCAGCACTGCAGATACAAGATCACATACATGAAATCCCACCCTTATAAAAGGCTGCTGATGGACTTACAAGTTGCCTACAATGCCTACATTTTCAGCAGGAAAGATTTAAGAATTGTAAGAGTCTGTAGAAGCAGGGGAGTAAACTGTGGCACCAACTGCAATAATCTATATTTGTAATCAAATTATGTAAGTATTACTGTAGGAAATCTATGATGAAAATTTTGGAGTGAGAAAGGAAATTTTGTCACAAGTTTTGTTCAAAAAACCAAGACTTGCCTACGTATAAATGAATGCAGTCAAGTAATCTGGAGTGGAGTGTGGCAAAAAGAAAAAAAAATCCCCTTGTTTCACATTCAACAAAGTTTTGCCTCTTTCAAAGGCCCTCGCCATCATTACTTAAAAGTTTACTAAAGATTTACTCTTATTTGAAAGGAAAGCAAGGTTTAAGAGAGAGAGAACACCAGAAGAAACTATACTCTTGTCAAAAACCTTCAATAGGTCACAGAAACGGACAAGCTCTTCTAGTCCTGAAAATACTTGATGATAAGTGCCTTCCTGCTGTAATGGCAATCTCCAGAGTGACTTAGGAATAAGAGAAAAAGAAAAAGACAAAAAGAAAAGAAAAAATTACATGATACTGACATTCATTTGAGTGAAAGTTTTTGAGCAAAAGCAATGCAGTAACATTTGATAAATTGAATAAACATTGCATTAAATATAAAGAGGAAGGTTTAGGTTCTACACAAAATTACAACCAAAAAAAACCCTTTATTTGAATTGGTTCTTTGTACTCCTTACAAGAAAACAATTTTTTATAGTATTAAGTGCAGCCAATAATACTTATTTTGACTTCTATAATTTATTTTCTTTGTTCATCAGCATCAACTGCACCACAGGCTCCTGCTGCTTATTGTCCTGGTCAATTTTAAGCCCTTAGGTGACTTGTTAGCAAGTGATTTGGAAATAAAAAGTGACAAAAAGGCCACGTAAATCGTTACTAATTATTAATTCACTCAACCTCCAAACCACCTGCAGTACTTCCTAAAGTTGATTATGGGGCAGAAAGACGTCAGAAAGCCAAAACAATGAGAACATTTTGATTCTAGTTAAAGGGTGCACATTCTTTTTCATACAAACTTTCATTGAAATTGTCAATCAAGATTAAAATATTCAAAGACTAAAATGCTTTAGATATGTGTTAAACCTATAACGCTGAGCATTGTAGATGAACCTTGTTGACTTAAACCAGTAAATTATACTTTCCTTTTCTCTTTAAATCATTTAACTCTAGAATAAAGTCAAACCTCTTAGCTTAGGTAAGAGCACATGCCAAGACCACATGCTACTTTAGAGAGGGGCTAATACAGCAATGCTTACTAAGAGGCACTGAACCTTGAACCACAGCTCTTTTTTCCCAGATCTTACCACAGGCAGTAAAGAAAGTTCTAGCATGCCATTCACTCCCTGCTTTACTTCTACACAGGAACCTTCAAAAAAATCCCCCGAATGATTCAAAGAAAAAAATCTCATAATTTGTTGTTTGAAAAAATAACTTTCAACTTATCATAAAGTTGCTTATTATTTACAGTACAAATTTTGCTTTTCATTGGTTTGTTGGGTTTTTTCTTTAAAGGGCATATTCAAACAGCTTCAGGTCAGTCATAATTATTTGAGGATTTGCCAGCATTTATGTTCACAATACAACCAATATTTTTTAAAGAAACAGAAGTCAAGTCCAGATTCATTTCTAACAAGTATAATGCCCTCTGATGAGTTTAAACAAAGTTGTCAGTGACACAACTGACTTAAATTAATCCTAAGAGATCATTTTAGTAATTGATGTGTTATGCAAGTTACGTTTCTCCTCTGCAGTATCTTTCAAAGACAAACAAATAAACTACAATTTCTATTTCTCAAAAGCAACTGAAACTTTTCAGTACTAAGAGTATCAGAAACTATATTCATTTTAAAACTTCTAAATGGAATTAACACTCCATGAAATTAATCAGAAATGGTCTTTCACATACATTTATTAACATAGAATCTGCATTCCACAGTGATGCTGGTGAAGGCTCTGGAGCACAGACCTTACTGCTCCCTACAACTACCTGAAAGGAGGTTGCAGCAAAGTGGGGGTTGGTTGCTTCTTCTAAGCAGCAAGCAATACGATGAAAGGAAATTATCTCAAGTTATGTCAAGGGAGGCTTTTAGTGGATATTAAGAAAATTTTTTTCACCAAAAGTGTTGTCAAGCACTGGAACAGGCTGCTCAGGGAGGTGGTTGAGTCACCATGTCTGGAGGTATTTAAACAACATGTCACTGTGGCACTTAAAACATGGTTTAGTGGTGAACTTGGCAGTGTTTGGTTTAATGGCTGGAATCAACGATCTTAGAAATCTTTTGCAACCTAAATGATTCCGTGATTTTAACTGCCTTCTGAGAATCAGTAACCCTTCCAGAAAGGAGAAGGAAAAAAAAAAGACAACAAATACAAAAGTACATGAAAACTGGATTAAGGCTGTATGTTTATGTAGTAAGAAGTTCTAGGCCAGTTTAATATAGCACCAGAGGGAATACGTGTAGTAAACTATATCCATAGCAACAAAAATAAGGAATTGGTAAAAACCTTCTGGTATAAGAAATAAGTATTCCACAAATATTTGACCTCAGGTGTCACAGCTCCTGACACAGCCTCAAACAGATTTTGGAGGAATAACAGTGAAGGGTGCATTAACAGATTATTTTTCATGAAAGTAATACAGGCGTCTAAAAATACTTTTGAACATTGATCCTAGATCTAAGCTACACAGTGTCACTCTGCAACCTAAGTCTTTAGGCAAAATTGCTGATGACGATGATGGTAGCGAAGGAGACAACAAACTAGAAATCCCAGGATTCAGGAGACCTCAGCCTTTTTAGGGAACGGGTAAACAGGAGGCTCTCCTGACATGAGAAGGAACTCAGGACAACAGATCAAATCCCATCAACAATTTCTGCAAAGTGCAAGGGAATCCATACCCATATGAAAACAAAAAGCCACAGCAGCCACAGCAAGATGCCGCCTTCGTTGAACAGGGAAATACTGACAATGTCAAAGAAAAGAGGGCCAAGAGTAAGAAGCAGGACAAGCTACCAGAGAAATCCTGAGCTGGATTGCACAGGGCTGGAATTAAGAATACCTAAATCTGTCTGAAGCGAAAACTGGAAAGGGATATGCCATGAAGACATGGAAGACTGGAGAATGGCATACGTGACCCCATAATAAATTTCACTAAAAAGGCTTAGGCAATTAAAGCCTTTGCCCATGTATTTACTGGCAAAATCTGCCCCAAGTGCCCACTCTTACAGACTAGGAGGGAAACATGCTAACACCACAGTGCAGGAGGACCAAGGGAGATGGTCATATGGAGCAGCTGGACACATACACAGATACGGGATCAGATGACACATACTGGAATGTGTCAAGAGAGCCGACTGATGTTATCAGGAAGCTCCTCTGTCAGCTTTAAGGCAACTCTCTAATGACTGTGACAAAGTCAGTGCCATGGTAACTTCAAAAAAATGTCAAGAAGTATTACTTTCTCTGTCCAGCTCTGTGGGGTCACACGTGTGCAGGCACAAATGCATGGCTAGCTTCAGTAATATTGTCAGTGACAAAGACGCAGGAAGGGTCTTTGCATGTACTCCAACAGCAGCACTTATTGCTTCTACACCGTCGAAGGTTACAGAGGCAAAGGCAAGAACAATGGCAAACTCAGAGGTTTTATCCGGGGGCCGGGAAAAGGTGGGACTAGGGAACGGCACCAATGGGGAAGCTCTGGGGGAGTGACAAGGGATAGAGGCTGACAGCCAACTGGGGAAGCCGAACTGGGATGTATTACCATAATCAAACATGGCATTCTGGGGAGAGGCTTCTTTCCCTCACCATGACCGATAAGTCTCTGGCACCAGGGACCATCTCACCAAGAGCTCTCTCTGTCCCTTGTGCCACAGGCCAATCAGCCACCACAAAGAAGGATTGTCCAGAGAACTACAGGCTGGCAGACCTTCCTTCATCATTGCAGAATTTACACATGAAGTCCTCATGAAAACTATTGCCCAGCACTTGAAGAGCAAGATGAGAAAAGACAACATAGATTTATTTAAGGTAAAACACACCTGGATCAACCTCATTTATTTCTAAGACAAAGTATCTGGCTCTGTAGGTAACAGGTAAACAGTATATTTAATTTCATTTTAATAGAGCTTTTGATTTTTCTCCTCTATTACTTTGGTAAGCAGCATTAGAGCCACAAACAATGTATGGGCAAAAAGCTGGATTCAAGGGCTGTTGGTGCAATGGATCAATGTGTCACTTGCATCTGAAAGTCTAGCAGGAGAAGAAAGCTTCCTTCCAGAGACAAAAACCTGTCTGACCTGCCAGGGGGGTCCAATTTTGAGCTGAAAACTCAGAAGCAAGATTTAGTAATTAAAGGGTTTACACTGCCTCTCTGAATACAGAATTAATCGATAAACATTATGTACCATAATTTTATTATATATTTGTCTATTTCTATTAAATGTGCAACACTGACTCATCAAGAAGCTTCCAGATTGGCACCCAAATACTGACATTTCTTTCCATAGCAATATTTAGAGAGAGGGGAAAACAAGACATTTTTAGTCCTGCACACTTCTATTTCTCAATGTTTAATATCTTCTTAATTATGAGAAATAAAAATGGAAACATATTCCTTTGAAAGCAAGAAATTCCCCTGATTATATGAGATTCTGTTCTTGTTTCAAGCCATGAAGTCATTGCACAAAAGGAGCATAGAATTTTAAAGTTTTTAAAATTCAATAAAATTTTGTTTTATTCATAATTCTTGCTACAATAGATCTCAATTTATAATAAACTGGTATCTCAACTAAAGAGCTATGAAACAAGACATCAAATTAACATGAAAAGCCTACAGAGATTTCTTTTTCAATCCGTTTTTTATCTGCAAAATATCCAAGGAAACAGAATTCAAGGTTTCCTTCAGACATAGCTTTGGTGCCCTGTCCATCAAGTGTGTGACCATGCAAAACAAAGAAACAGATGAGACCAAGAAAACCAGCGTCTTCCATGTCTGCTGCTCTATTCTGCTAAATTCCCCACAAACCCATAACAGTCCAAATACTTGGGAACAGCAAGATGGAAATAAGCAGTGGATATTGTCTACTTCAACTTGAGCAAAGCTTTCAACACTCTCTCACAACATCCTCACAGGCAAACTCGGGGAGTGTGGACTGGATGAGCAGACATTTCAGTGGATTGAGAAATGGCTGAACAGCAGATCCCAGAGGGTTGTGATCAGTGGCACAGGGTCTAGTTGGAGGCATGTCACTGGTGGTGTCCCCGAGGTTCAATGCTGGTCCCAGTATTGTTTAACTTACTCATCAATGACTTGGGCAGAGGGGCAGATGGCCCCTCAGCAAGTTTGCTGATGACACAAAGATGGGAGAAGTGGCCAGTACCCCAGAGTGCTGTGCATCCCTTCAGAGGGACCTGGACCTCGTGGACCAGTACAGGCTGAGGACTGACCTGCAGGAAAGCAGCTGTGTGGAAAAGGACCTGGGGGTCCTTGTGGACAACAGTGTCCATGGGTGTGCCCTGTGGGCAAGAAGGCCAATCGTATCCTGTGGTGCATTAAGGAGAGCATTGCCAGCAGGTCAAGGTTGGTGACCCTGCCCCTCTGCTGAGCCCTGGTGAAGCACATCTGGAGTGCTGTGTCCAGCCCTGGGCTCCTCAGGACAAAGAGATGAGGAGCTCCTGGAGTGGGTCCAGTGGAGATGATAAAGGGACTGGAGCATCTCTTATGAGGATGGACTGAGGGAGCTGGGCCTGTTCAGCCTCCAGAAGAGATGTCTGAGAGGGGACCCTGTCAATGTCTGTCAGTATTTGAAGGGAGGTGTCAGAGGATGGAGCCAGGCTCTGCTCGGTGATGTCAAACAATAGGACACGGAGCAATGGGCAGAAACTGATGCACAGCAAGTTTCACCAGAATATGGGGAAGAACTTCTTTCCTGTGCAGGCGGCCACGCACTGGGACAGATTGTCCAGAGACGGTGTGGAGTCTCCCTCACTGGAGATATTCAAGAACCATCTGGACACAATCCTGTGCAATGTGCTCTGGAATGACCCTGCTTGAGCAGGCAGGTTGGACAAAACCTACTGTGATGCCTTCCAACCTGACCTATTCTGTGATTCTGTGGAATTTTCTATCACAAGAATGACTTGAGAAGTTTCATCTACTTTGTTCTATACAACAAATATTAAAACCCGCTCAAAGTGGTTTTATGACCGGTCATATATATCTTCTCATTATTACCAGCCATTTTAGCTAATATTATTGTTAATCTATTTGAATGTTTATAATGGGTTATTTTGAAGGCAAAAAAGGAAAGTATTTTAATTATGCATTTTATTTTGGGAAATCTAAATGTTTTTCATGGCACAGTATGTTTTCCAAACAGGCAGAAATAAGATCATTCACACTACACAAGTCATATACCACAACACAAAAATCCTACCTTAAGCATACTGTAAAAGTAAACCCATTTGTGGGGTTATCTCTCATTATCATGATAAAGACTAAAACACTAGCATTAACCTTTGTACTCAGCCTTTCCTTAGCAGCTGGTATTGACATAAACAATAGATTCACCTTAAGACCAGTAGATTTCTGCGTAAGAAAATTTCACACTACATACGCAAATTTTTGTTAGCCTGAAGTAAGAAGTTGCCCTTTATACTCTCGAAGCAGTATCCAAGGTGATCAGTTCACTCTAAGTGAAATGAGCTTTGTTGCAGCATAAAGTTTAACAAAGTGACAGCACTGATTATTTAAAATGTGCACACATTTTTGGTCCTGCTAGTTGGAAAAGTAACAAACTGCACATTCAATTCTGTCATGACACAGAATTTTTATTTATCTATAGAAGACTATTTTTAATTATTTATTTTTAGAATATGAAAACATACTTGCAAAATTTCATATATTATCAGTTTTTGGCTTAAACACTACTAAATGCCAGAAAGTCCTATCTTAATATTGTACTCACCAGGTGCTAACATTCACTTAAAGGCAGACTGTAGGATGGGTTGAATCCCCTTACGTGCTGGATGTCACACATCACTCATTCCTAGTGTGTCACGCTTAGTCTAGACTGTATTGCAAGGAACCAAACCTCATTCTAATACTCAGTCAGGTGAATGAGATTTTTGCCTTGTCTTTTGCTGCTAATCACTGTGTTCATTAGGAAGAGCCCACAGTCATGAAGGAGATGAGGATAAACTACCACCTTAAACGGACAGAAGATAAGACAATGCAGTACATGTCATCCGAAAGGGTGGGCAGCAACAATGCAGGATTAAACCTGCAATGACAAAGAAAAGTTAGGGGTTTTAGCAGCCGGTCTCCAAGATTTGCAGAAGTACTTCCTAGTTTTTTTGAGGGGCAAAGATGCTGGTTTTCAGGAATAAAAAAAATTAAAATGGTGCTTTCCCAGAGAAGGCTTGGGGGAAAGGAGTGATCCTTATCTTCCTTTTTCCTTTCCCAGCCAGGCAGGTGGCACAGATCTTCTTGAAGATGAATGGCCAATCTGGATGGCATTATCAGAAAGAATTTGGTTCTGGTTCTCTGATTTATATCTAAATATTTAAATTCCAGCAGCCTCTAACTCCTCATGACCAGAGTAAGACTGACAGTATAAACGGTATCAATATTACAGATTGTTTGTGCTGTTGAGATATGACACTTGTATTATTTCTTATAAACCTGTATGTGTCGAGACTACTTAGTAGTCAATATTGGTCTCAAACACTTGCACCATTCAGTGGTGACAAGGCCACAGGAACTTCCATTCCAAGTTACAGGTTTACTCCACTGAGGTTTTATACAGAAATTCTCTGAAATCTCTCTGTCCAAATCTTTGCTTCTTGATCAAGCGAAGCTGATGTATTTTTCAGGTATCCAAATACAAAGCAGCAATTAACTGCCTGATTTTACTTTCAGTTCTTTCAGTATTCTATACAATACTTGGCACAGCTGAGTCACAAAGACTAAAATCAAATTAAAATGCAAATTATGTTTATTATTAGGACAAGAAAAAACAAAATTATGTAGTCATTCATTTTTATGGTCTATGTCACCTATATGCATAATCCTAATGCATCTAAGAATAATAGTATTTGAAGCCAAATGACTCAATCAGAAAAACAATCTGAATTTCTCTATACATTTTTATATTTCATAGTTAAGTGAGAAGCTCAATTCTGATACAAAAATGTGTTTACAAATATTCTGATTTAGTTACCTGTTTTCATTTTTATCAAAGTAGAAGAAATAAGATTATGAATCAGAGACTATCAGCTCCTTTTTTTTTGTTTAATTTGGCTACTTAGTAAATTATATACTTATCTTAAATACCAACAAGTCTCGACCTTCTCTTAGTAAGTGACAAGCATCTTTTTGTCTATACATTTACATAATTTCCATCTTCACAGGAAAATGCTGGTATCTTCTATCCTCAAAAATTATCATCTATCTACCGATGAAATAAATTTTCGTCTGTATTGTTTGATACAAGAAGGAGTATTTTAATACAGTTTATGTCCTCTTGATTTGTGCAGAGTGCCTTAATGCCTCCTATTGCAAATGTTAATAAAAATAAGCTAAATATACAGCCTGGTACAAACTTGTGAAGGAATATGAAAATACTATCTTCTCATTAAGACAAAAAGATCTGTAGACAACCAGCTACCAGGTACAAAAACCTTCTGATTAGAAATTATTATTTTCCCTCCTCCTTCTCATCAGAAGGAGTTTTGCTATTATGAAAAACTATATTTTAGAAAATATGAAAGCCGTACTGTATCAGTTTCCCTCATGAAACAACGATTATTTTTATCAAAATCAAACTGGCTTGTTACTGTAACGAAAATATACCCAGAACTCAATTGTTCAGCTGCAAAAAAAATGCTTTTACTGTTTATAAAAGATATTTCTAAATATTTTTGAAACATACATTATAAAATGCTAATAATTAGGATTTCAGTTCTACAATCTTTTCATGTATTTTAATAATAAGATGGTTACAAAAGCAATACAAAAGTCCTTAAGTCATCTAAACACCTATAAGAAACTTTCTTATCAAAACCAAGAAGAAGGAAACTGGCTGAAAGAAAAAGCTGATGTCTCCGTGATGGTTCAAAAAAGTTCAACGATTACTTCAGCATGATAATTATTTACTTGATGGGGATTGAAAACATTTTTTCCTTTTAGAAAAAAATCTACAACCCAAATTAAACTTCAAAGAACTGTTCTCGGAAATACTCTTCGTTTAAAAACTATAACAGTAAGCTTTAAAGGTATTCTGAGCCCTTTCATACACACTGACATAGATGAATTAAAAAAAGAACAAGAATATAATGAACATGTAAAGTAACACATGACATTGCATTCCATGAAGTTGAGCTAATAGGTCCTTAAAAATAAATTAAGGATCTGGACATTTGTATTAAAAAGGAAGTCAAATCACCCACATTCATCTCCATCTCCTTAACCAACACATAGAGGGGTTTGCATTTGTTTGAAATTATTTCAGAAGCTTCTTACCCCTCTCTATCAACTTAAATGATGGTCATCTCATTCTGTAAAAAGAGTTGGCATTTTAGAGTATTCCTGAGAAACACTGGTGAAAAACTGTGATGGAAGAAAACCAACATTCTGCTGTGTTTCTTCGTTTCTTGATCAACATCTGTGGTCTAAAAGATGTAGCTTCTCAGGCCAGAAGAGAATCAAGCTGCTTAACCTATACTTCCATTGTCTAAGGATGTCTAAAGATGTCTAAGATGATTCAGTTATATGAGTAGATGGATCATACTGACTGCCTGATACGTCTGAAGCATGAGGCTGGACTAGACAACATCCTAAGGTCTCTTCCTATGGGAATGGTTTTGATACTGTGTCACACTTCGGGAATGGTACTCCCCAGTTTAGTGTTCCAGACCATGCACCGCTTGCTTGCTTACTTCCCCTTCTGCCACCCCCTCCCACTGCAGTGGGATGGAAAGGAGAACTGGAGGCACAAAAGATAAATATCACAGGTTGAGAAAAGAACAATTTACTGGAAACAGTAAATGAAATACGAAAATGAACAGTAATGGCAACAATATTAATAACAGAGTGTACAAGAGAGGTGAACAATTCACACACAAGAGCTCGCCACATGGAACTCAACGTTATCCCGACCACCCATCCACACCCAGCAGAACTGGACACCTGACACCCAGCACACCTTTCCCCCCACCCCCTGCACATGATGTGGGGTAGTATAGAATAACGTCCAGGTCCTGGCCATGCCCCTCCTGGCTACTGCAAAAGTTAACCATCCTGGCTGGAACCAGGATATATTGTAAGAGAAACTGCCTAAACCAAAACAGAATTCAAAACTGATAAACATCAGTTATCCATAAAACTCTACACTTCACTTAATGTAAAACATCTCTTCTGAGATTTTCCTACTAAAATAATATGATTAAGCAGCTTATTCAAGAGCACTCAGATCAAAACTATATCACTTTGTTCTCCTAAACCAGTAACTTGTAAAAGGGATGTCCTGACTCATTTGACTGTAAAATATATTAAATATAGCACTGACCTATGGGATGTTATGTATGAAAACAAAACCTCAGTTTTATGACATGAAATTCAACATAAATTTAATAATGTAACTATCAGATAATTTTGTCAAAATAAAATATATATACCATCAAAAAGATTAATAGAATCTTGTAAATACAATGAATCTTGAAGAACTGATTAGTATTCAATCATTGTCCAAATGTATCTACTGCTAAAGAAAAGCTTTACTGGGAATGTCAGCATAACCACATGCCTTGAAACTAACACTATTGTGTATATAAAGGCAGTATTCCAGCACAGTGTCTTGAAAGACACTTTACTACGTCTAGATGTAAACAGCGCTGTTACAACCCACCACTGAGATGGGGTAATTAAGGTTCTTGTTAAAAGATTCCTTGGGGTGGATGAGAGGGAAATGACACTGAATTACTGGTGTTTAGATATATATATATAAATATATATATGTGTGTATATATGTGCAGGGTTTATTTTAGAACAATTTGGTTGCGATGGAAAGGAGGTATGTAGCCATTTTGGTTATTATTATCTATAGTAATAAAATCATATAAAAGTATAAAGCTGTAATTTAAGAGAAGGAAGGAAGGAAGGAAGGAAGGAAGGAAGGAAGGAAGGAAGGAAGGAAGGAAGGAAGTCTGGATAAAGGTAGATAGTGGAGAAGAAAGATATCACCACCATGGATCCAGCTACAAGACTTGATTGTTGCAATTCAGATGTCTGTTGGTTGAAGTGATAGTCGCTGTCTTGATCTGTCACGGTGGGGGAAGCCCATGAAACAAAGAGTTCAACAGGTTAATAGGTGTTCAGGTTCAGGTGGGAATGCCCAGGCACCTCCCCTGGGGGGTAGTTTTAACACTGAGGATCACGTACAGTCCTCTGATGGAACCCCACAGAAATGAGTTTGGGGGTGCTTCGGTGGTCACAGATGCCATCTGTCGCATAACTTGGGGTGATCTTGGTTGACTGGTGATATGTGTAATGAGAAATTGCTTCCTTTCCCAGTTTGCCACAGTGGGAATTTTTGTCTGGATGCATTAACCAGGATGTGCCAACCAGATCTCACCTCCACCAGGCCTGGAATGAGTCCTCCCGTCACAAATTCCTCCCTTCTGTGCTTACTTCAAATTCCTGCTGTGGCGGCTTTTCTTATGGCAAGTTCCTTCTGTGGCTTCAACAGTGTTTGAGACAGGCAACTGTACCCTTTAAGTTCTTGTAAGTGCAAATGAGGACTTGTCTATTATGTAACCAGTATATGAAATGTAAACTCAACTAATATTGGACATGGTCTGTAGTCATCCCAACACAAAATGGTAGAAACACTTTCTGAACCTGAACTTATTAGACTACAGTCTACAGGTGAAGATTTTGCAGCCCATACAATGAATCAAAATCCATTGCATCTGCAATGAAAAGAAAATTAAGAAGGGCACATACAAATTATTTAATTTCAGTTTCAAACTATATAATGCTGTAGTGAAATTTCTGTAATTATGCTATGTAAGAGAAGCCTGATACTCAAATCACAAAATTATTTAGGTTGGAAAAAACCTCTAAGATAGAGTCCAACCATTAGCTCAGCACTGCCAAGTCCACCACTAAACCATGTCACTAAGTGCAACATCTGTGGAGCCTTTAAATCCCTCCAGGCATGATGAGTCCACCACTTTCTTGGGCAACCCATTTCAGTGCTTGACAGCCCTTTCCATGACAAAATTTTTATTAATATCCAATCTAAACCCCTCCTGGTGCAACTTGAGGCTGTTTCTGCTTGTCCTATGGTTATCACCTGGGAAAAGAGACTGACCCTCACCTGTCTACAACCTCCTTTCAGGTAGTTGTAGAAAGCAAGAAGGTCCTCCCTCAGTCAACTCCTCATAGGACTTTCTCTCTAGATCCTTCCCCAGCTCCATTCCCTTCTCTGGACATGATTCATCACCTCAATGTCTTTCTTGTAGTGAGGGGCCCAAAACTGACTTCATCAGTGCAGCTTCATCAGTGCCGAGTACAGGGGGGCAATCACTTCCCTGGTCCTGCTGGCCACACTATTTCTGATAGAGGCCAGGGTGCCATTGGCCTTCTTGGCCATCTGGGCACACACTGGCTCATGTTCAGCTGCTGTTGACCAGCACCCCCAGGTCCTTTTCTGCAGGGAAGCTTTCCACTCTGCCCCCAGCCTGTAGCGCTGCAGCGACTGGTTGTGACTCAAATAATTAATTTTGTTGACTTTCATATAACTAGCTTTGGCCCAGCAATCCACTCTGTCCAAATCCCTCTGTAGAATATTCCTACCCTCCAGCAGATCAACACTCCCACCCAGCTTGGTGTTGTCTGCAAATTGACTGAGAGTGCCCTCAATCCCTTTGTCCAGATCATCTATAAAGATATTAAAAGGCCCAAATACTGAGCCCTGGGGAACACCACCCATAACCAGGCACCTGCTAATCTAACTCCAGTCACCACCACTCTCTGGGCCTGGCCATCCAGCCAGTTTTTACCCAGACAAGAGTACACATGTGCAAGCCATGAGTAGCGAGTTTCTCCAGGAGAATTCTGGGAAACAGTGTCAAAGGCTTTACTAAAGTCCAGATAAACGACATGCATAGCCTTTCCCTTGAAAGTTGACATGGTTTTAAGAAAGCACTAGACAAGATACCCAACAATGTAAAGACCAGTCATCTTGTATGTGTTTTCTGTGTCAGGGCAATTTTGAATCTAAACCAAATTTCAACCACCAACTCAGTGTATTGAAGGATCAGACTGTATGTATGAAATCAAGCAAAGTTTTCCAGTCATTCTGAAACCTGCACAGCTGCGACTTCAACAACAACAGAAAGAATTTTTATTCCTTATGTTTTGATACAGAAATACATTTGGGTTTCCTACTCAAATCTTTTGGGAAACAAAATAAATATCAGAAAAGTAGTATTTTAATATTAATGGCATTTGAGGGTCTTTTTACTACTCTCAATTAAATTTTTCCACTTCATATGTAAGGTAACTCACTTATCTTTGTTGCCTGCATTTGAGAGACAGCCAGATGTTGACATACATGGAGAATTCTTTAGAAAGAAATAACCCTATCGGTAACTAATTGAGTATACTTATATGTAGTCAAGGCACCATTATAATGAATATGCCTTGATTGCATATTAATTGCATTTCTTATGCACTACACTTAAAAGTTAAATAAAAATAATATATAGCAAGAAAAAGCACCAATATATAATACTCAGCTACAATTCATAAGCACATAAAAAAAGCTTATCAAAATTGAAAAAAACCTCTGTTTTCCTTAGGACTGGGAAAAAAAATCTATTTTCCCCAGAGCATACAACACACAGCTGATCTATCACTTTTTTTCTGCAAACTTTGTGTAACTTTGAAAGCAAATTTCACAAGCACCCTCACACCTCAAAATCACTTTTAAACTATATTAAAATGGTATTTAAATTGTATGAGGAATTCTATACTATTTATCCATACTTCTGGGGCACAATTTCTTATTCTGCTCAGAGGATTACAAAGCACGTATTTTTTCTCTGCATTGGTTTTGCATGAGTTTCTCATACTTAAAAATTTTCCATATATATATGAAAATTTATGAATATATAAAAATTTTCTCATAAATATAAATGATTTATATTGGTTAATTGCCAGATTTCAGCCACCTCTCTAGCCTCTTCCTTTCAGTGGGCGTGAAAGGGTTTATTTGTAATATATATTGCTACTGACTGAATTTTATCTTGTTCTCCTGGATTGTCAGCAGCAATTCCCAAGTTAGCGGCTTCCCCAGAAAGCACGTCAAAGGATTCCCACCCACACACTGAATATCTAACAGACCCTGACCCATTTTCTCCTTATTAAAGCAGCACTACATATTTTTAAAAATAAAAATAATAAACAGAGACACTAAACGAATGTGACATCTGCAGCTGGAACTCTACCCTCTTCAGATTTAAGTTCTGACAAAATCGCTATCAAAAAACAGAGACACATTTAAAATACAAACATCAAATGTATTTTTCTTCAGTTTTCTCCTCTGGTGACTTATTACTCCAGCTTTCTTTCAGTTAAATACATGGAGGATTTCATTTATAAGTTCTGAATATAGAAAAATCCCTTAATTTGCCATATTTATCTCCTCTTGCCACAATATCTTTGGGCATATTTCACAGAATCACAGAATTGTTAGGGTTGGAGGGACCTCTGCAGATCATCCAGTCCAACTGCCCTGCCAAGACAGGGTCACCTGAAGCAGGTGTCACAGGACCTCATCCATACATGTTTTAAATGGCTCCAGAAGGAGACTCCATGACTTCCCTGGGCAGCCTGTTGCAGTGCTCTGCCACCCTTAACGTAAAGAAGTTCTTCCTCATGTTGAGGTGGAACTTTGTGTTTTAGTTTATGGCCACTGCTCCTTGTCTGGTCACTGGGCACCACTGAAAAATCTGGCACCACCCTCTTCACACCTGCATATTTATATGGATTGATGAGATCACCTCTCAGTCTTCCCTAGACTTAACAGGCCCAGCTCCCAGTCTTTCCTCATAAGAAACGCTCCAGACCCCCTCACCATCTTTGTGGCCGGATGGATGGACCCACTGGACCCTCTCCAGCAGCTCCTTGTCTTCCTTGAACTGGGAGACCAGAGTTGAACACAATACTCCAGATGTGGCCTCACTAGGGCTCAGTAGAGGGGGGTGGGTCACCTCCCTCGACCTGCTGGACACGCTCTTCCCCATGCACCCCACGATACCATTGGCCCTCCTGACTGCAAGGATGCACTGCTGGCTCATGGTCAACCTGCATCCACCAAAACTCACAGGTCCTTCTCAGCAGAGCTGCTCTCCAGCAGGTCAGCCCCCAACCTATCCTGGTGCTTGGAGTAATTCCTCCCCAGGCACAGGACCCTACACTTGCCCTTGTTGAGCCTCATTAGGCTTCTCTCTGTCCAACTCTCCAGCCTATCCAGGTCCCCCCAAATGGGAGCACAGCCTTCAGGTGCAGCAGCCGCTTCCCCCAGTTTTGTATTGTCAGCAAACTTGCTTGGGATGCCTTCTATCCCTTCATCCAGGCCGTTGATAAACAGGCTGACCGGACCCAGTATTGATCCCTGGGGAACGCCCCTGAGTACAGGTCCCCAGCTGGATTCTGCTCCACTGACCACGACCCTCTGAGCTCTGCCCTTCAGCCAGTTCTTGATCTGCCTCACTGTACATTCCTCTAACCTCTGTTTCCTGAGCTTATCTATGAGGATGTCATGGGAGAGTGTCAAAAGCCTTGCTGAAGCTGAGGCAGACATCATTGCTCTCCCCCCACTGACCCATCCTGTCATGCCATCATAAAAGGCTATCAGATTGGTCAAGCATAACTTCCCCTTGGTGAATCCATGCTTCCTAATCCTGATGAACTTCTTTTCTTCTGCATGCTTTGTAATGGCCTCAAGAATGATTTGATCACCTTTCCAGAGACGGATGTGAGGCTGACTGGACAGTATTTTCCCAAATTCTCCTTTTTGCCCTTTTTGAATCTGGGAGTAACATTGCCCTTCCTCCAGTCATCGGGCATGTCTCCTGTTCTCCATGTTCAAAGATGACGGAGAGTGGCAGAGCAACAACATCTGCCAGCTCCCTCAGCACCCATGGGTGCATCCCATCAGGGCCCATGGATTTATGGGCGTTAAGTTTGTCTAACTGGTCTCTAACCCAACCCTCTGTGACCAAGGGGAAGTTTTCCTTTCTCTGGCCTTCCTCTCTTTATCTCTGAGGTTGGGGACTCCTGAAGGACATTCTCAGCAGAAAAAACTAAGGCACAAAAGACATTCAGTACTTCTGCCTTTTCTGTGTCTTGTTACACTCATCTGATTCAGCAGTGGCCTCACATTTTCCTTAATTTTCCTTTTGCTGCTGATGTATTTGTAAAAGAACTTCTTGTTGTCCCTGATATCCCTAGCCAGATTCAATTCCAAGTGGGCCTCAGCCTTCCTTGTCTCATCTATGCATACCCTAATGATGTTCCTATAGTCCTTCTATGTGACCTGTCTCTTTTCCACATCCCATACACTTCTCTCTTTCGTTTGAGATTTTACTACTCCCTGCTCATCCATGCAGCTCTCCTGCCCCCTTTGCTTGATTTCTTGATCATGGGGATACACAGGTCTTGAGCTTGCCATCTTCAACTTGCCATTGAGCAGGACCCCTAGGTCCCTTTCTGCAGTGCTGCTCTCCAGCCTCTCGTTCCCCACTCTGTACATAATTCCAGGGTTGCCCTGTCCCAGGTCCAGAATCCACCAACATAATATTACAACTTGACCCTGAAGGTGAGGGTAATTCAGGTTATTCTTAATAGATGCTCACAAATCTATGGGACCAGAGAGGATCCACCCTAGGGTGATGAGGGAGCTGGCAGATGAACTTGTGAAGCCACTCTCATCATTTACCATCAGTCCTAGCTCACTGGGGAGGTCCCAGATGACTGGAGGTTGGCCACTGTGATGCCCATCCTCAAGAAAGGCCAGGAGGATCTGAGAAACTATAGGCCTGTCAGCCTGACCTCAGTGCCTGGCAAGATAATGGAACAGATCATCTTGAGTGCCATCACACGGCATGTACAGGACAGCCAAGGGATCAGAACCAGCCCGTAAGGCTGTAGGAAGGGCAGGTCCTGCCTGACCAACCTGATCTCCTTTTATGACCAGGAGACCCGCCTGGTGGATGTGGGGAAGGCTGTGGATGTTGTCTACCTGGACTTCAGCACAGCCTTTGACACTGTCTCCCACAGCATACTCCTGGGAAAGCTGGCAGCCCACAGCTTGGACAGGTTCACTCGTCGCTGGGTTCAGAACTGGCTGGATGGCCGGGCCTGGACAGTGCTGGTGAACGGTGCTGCATCCAGTTGGCAGCCAGTCCTCAGTGGTGTGCCCCAGGGATCTGTGCTGGGGACAGTTCTGTTTAACATCTTTATTGATGATCTGGATGATGGGATTGAGTCCACCATCAGTAAATTTGCAGATGACACCAAGCTGGGAACGAGTGCCAATCCCCTGGAGGGTAGGAGGGCTCTGCAAAGAGACCTGGAAAAGTTGGATGGATGGACCAAGTCCAACAACATGAGGTTTAATAAGTCCAAGTACCAAGTCCCACACTGTGGCCACAACAATCCCCTGCAACGCTATAGGCTGGGGACAGAGTGGCTGGACAGTGCCCAGGCAGAAAGGGACCTGGGGCTACTGGTCGACAGCTGACTGAACATGAGCCAGCAGTGTGCCCTGGTGGCCAAGAAGGCCAATGGCATCCTGGCCTGTATCAGAAATAGTGTGGCCAGCAGGAGCAGGGAAGTCATTCTTCCCCTGTACTCAGCACTGGCTAGGCCGTACCTTGAGTGCTGTGTCCAGTTCTGGGCCCCCAACTTAGGAAGGATGTTGAGATGCTCGAACATATCTAGAAAAGGGCAACAAGGCCGGTGAAGGGTCTAGACAACAAGCCCCGTGAAAAGTGGCTGAGGGAGCTGGGGCTGTTTAGCCTGGAGAAAAGAAGGCTAAAAAAAAGGTGGCCTTATCACTCTCTACAACTACATGAAAGGAGGTTGTAGTCAGGTGGGGGTCAGTCTTTTCTCCCAGGCAACCACTGACAGAATGAGAGGACAAAGTTTTAAGCTGTGCCAAGGGAAGTTTAGGCTGGACATTAGGAAAAAAAAATTCTTCACTGAAAGAGTGATTGGGCACTGGAATGGGCTACCCAGGGAGGTGGTGGAGTCACTGTCCCTGGAGGTGTTTAAAAAAAGACTGATGTGGCACTCAGTGTCATGGTTGAGTTAATAAGGTGATTTTGGATCACAGGTTGGACTTGATGATCTCAAAGGTGTTTTCCAACCTAGTTAGTTCCGTGATTCTGTGATCCCTTGGGGTGGATTAGAGTGAAATGACATTAAATGACCAGTGTTTATATAAATATATATAAATATATATATAAATAAATAAATAAAAATAAATAGAGTGTATTTTATAAGAATTTGGCTGCAGTCAAAAGGAGGTATGTAGCCATTTTGGTTATCATTACCTACAGTAATATAAGAGCATAAAAATAACACTTAAGAAAATGTGTAAGGGAAAGAAAGAGAAAGAAAGAAAGGATAACAGTTGAAAAATATTACTACTCATGGATCCAGCAACAAGATTTGATTGTTGCAATTTTGATGTCCATTAGTCAAAGTGATGGTCGTTGTCTTGATCTGTTGGGGGTGGGGGAAAGCCTGCAAAACACGAAGTCCAACGGGCTAATATATGCTCAGGCTAGGTGGGAATGCCCAGGTACCTCCCCTAGGGGGGAAATTTTACACTGTGTGTTGCAACACTGTGGATCACATGCAGTCCCCTGGTGGAAGGCCCCAGAAATGAGTATGGGGGCACTTCAGGGGTCTTTGACTGTGGATGCTGAAGGCTTGGCTACGGAGAGATTTTCCAGCTTTCTGCCAGTGTCTGTGTGAAAGTCTTGCTTTCACACAGATGTTGGCCAAAAACAGTTAGAGGTTTTTGTAAACCAATCCCTTTATCTTGCAGGTGCAGATTGTTATGCAGTATTGTTATGATACTGACTGAAGAAATATTTTGAAGTAGGTTTTGTAGGGTTCAGCCAATCCCTCTGAGAGGTGGATGAACAAAGAAGCAATAACTTTATACCACTAAGATAGAGAAACGAGTTTGTAAATTAATAAAGGGGTTCCGTTCCTTCCTGGATGTGTCTATGTCACTTTCTCTCCGTCCTCTGCACAACAGCGACATTTGACGGTTTATGACACCTTCTAAGATACGACAGTTGTCTCTCAGGTCAGTGTAGCTGAGCCAGTAACACACCCTCAGAAAGGATGAATGCCTTCAGGCCTACATGTCTCACTATCTCCCTTGGGGGGAAGTTTTACAACTGAGCCAGTTGTGTAAGGGAGGACACTGCCATGATAAAAGGCACTATTCAGCCTTGCAGGATCTGCTTCTTATTGCCCTCTTCCCTTATCTGGCTCAGATTCTTAATAAACAAAGGTGGGTTTCTCATGGTCATCCTCTGGTGCTCATGCCCTCTGCACCTGGGCTGTTACCATGCACATCGTCAGCAAAGCACGCATTGCCTCCACAAATGGCCGATTGCTTTGAGTCATTCACCATTCACCTTTTAGTCCCTCACGCTACCCTCGTTAAACTTCATAGGATTGGCGATTGCCCAGCCCTCTAATTTGTCCAGGTTTCTCTGCAGGGCCACTCTGCCTTCCAGGGAATCAGCAGCTCCTCCCAATTTTGCATCATCTGCAAACTTACTTAGTATCCTGTCAAGTCCTGCACCCAAGCCCTTTACCAAGACGCTGAAGATCACAGGGCCAAAGATGGAGCCCTGTGGAACCCCACCACTGACCGCTCACCAGCCTGATGTCACCCTAATCAGTATAGCTCCGTGTGCCCAACCTGTGAGTCAGCTGCTCACCCATCACATGATGAGTTTATCCAGCTGTGGAATGGGCATTTTGTCCAGAAGAATACAGTGAGAGGCAGTATAAAAAACTTTATTGAAATCCAAAAAGATTACATCAACCAACAAAGCCACATAGCAAGTAACAGTTGGAACTATATAATTTTACTAAGATTATTAATATCATCTAATCAGAATAAGCAATAACAATTAACACTGTATATTTAGAATTGTAATTTTTTATGGTAAGATGGACTACTGCAAATACTTCTGCAAGACTCAAGATCCATCATGCGGTTCATAGTAACATCACCAACTCACACATACTCTGGTTTAAGTAGGAAACAAAGGTCAACAGAAAATTCAGTTCAAGTATGACTTTCAGTTTGCCCATTGCATTCAGTTTCAGACAATGGGAATCAAATTTTACTGGTTATGGTTACACAACAGCCTCTTCCCCAACTTTGTGCTGTCACCTCCAAAGCAAACGAACCACGTCAGCAAGTCAAATAACCTCTCCCAAAAAATCAATGTTAAACAGAAGAGGTGAAAAAAAGCCTAGAACAGAAAAAAGTGGAGGATGTTTATACTTCTGTGTTGCAGTTATTCAGTGAGGTACATCTAAGGCTGTGCATCTTACCGAAGGGATAGCCCTACATTTCTCTTAGACTGCAACTGCATGCTGCCATTCCCATTTTTCAGATAGCACAACTATTTCTGTGGCTCCCTGGTGAGTCAGGCAACTATTTAATGTGAGAATAGTCCTGACCAGATACAGATGTCAACTGGATAAATTCCCCAAGCTTTTGATGCCCACACAGATTTGAATTGAACTGATACAAGGTTTATTTCTAACACAGTGCAGGAAATAGACAATAAAATCCCATAATGTTAGACCAACCATCTTTTAATGAATCCTGAAAAAAATCCATTTATAAAAGCTCCATATCTCATAAGTAAATCCCTTATAATATATAATCCAACTCAACTGATTTGTAAGCAAACATTAGCTTTACCTGTCTATAAATTACATCCTTATGCCTCCTTTCTCCTTTCAACTTGACAATGGTTTATGCAACTGACTTCCCAGGGAAAGCAGATTAATAATTAGCACATATAGAATATTCTTTCGCAATAATTTTTAACACAAACTGTTATGAGAAAACATATATTTACTTTCTGAAAAAGGACCCACTTGTTCTTTCTAATAGGAAAGACAGAAAATGAGGGAAAACACCAGAGCAAATAAGAATATGGCTCTGTATCCTACGATACATATCCAGGTGACATACAGTCATCTTTCAATGATTAAGACTTTTCACCAACAACACTATGTTATTTAAGAATCCACTTCATTCTAAGGATAACTTGCATCTGTAAAGGTAGACACTACCATCAAAAATAAGGAGACCTCCTTTGTCTATTAAACCATAATAAGTTACATCAACTGCTATACAAAGTTCATCTTTTCACAAACCTAAGCAAGCAGAAAATTACTGATGTCAATCATCAGCAGAAGAGCATCCAGCACTTGTAAAATCTCTATCTGGAAAATAAACTTTTCACATCCAGGTTTGCATAGGATACGTTACAGATAGACTTATATTAAGTAAGAGGACTGTTCATTGTTGTCTTACATTGTGTGAATGTTTCTAAAAGACTGGGTTTTTTCTATGACACAAAGAACAGAAGACTTTACAACTCCCATGACATTTGGCAGAACATGTTTGCAGGCTTAGTTTAAAAGAAAATGGACTTTCCTTGACAATATTCTCCACAGCATTCTGTCAAAAAGAGCATTCTCTGGAGAAATAACAGTGGAGAGAGGAATTCCACAAATTTGTAAGTATATATTGCATGCCACTTCAGCCCAAAAAGAGCTGAAAATTTAGAGAAATATATGTAAGTGGTCTTACAGAGTAGGATGATTAGAAACTGAGCTATGCTGTCTTGACACATGCTTGCATTTCTCCCACTGGGCCTCTGTCAAACACACGTGAAGAAAGGAATGCACAGTTTAGCCTTTTATCTTAGAAAAGTTGAGGAACACCTTCTGCATTGCTTAAATATTACTGCTGCCTTAGAGCTTCTTTTTATGTGCGAAAACATGACTGAGCAACCAGGTGTTTTTATCTGCCTCTTCCTGATTTCTTCTTACTGGAAATATTTGCTTTTCTTCATGTTAAAGCTCTTTTGAAATAAATAATGTTTTCAACCTGACAGTGAGTGTTCTCTCTTTAGTACCTTACATAAATTTCTTAAGTCTTGATTACTTCATATTATTTAATTTTGTATGTACATATTTTCACTTCTTGGTCAGATCTGAAAACCTGACTTTCTGAAAAGCTCATATTCAACTCTATATACTGCACACTTTTGCATGAATGCACTGATGTTCTGACTGCTTTCTTTCTTGAATTAAATAAAGGAACAAGAACTATGCATAACTAAAAAAGATGTAAAAAATTTGCATCTAGGAATTGTTCATTTAGCAAATTCAGCACTCTTATTTAAAAGGAAAATTGAAGCATAAGCTATCCACAGAAATCGTAGCTTATTAAATTGTTCAGTAGTTTCTGAAGCCAGTGGCAAAGTACTTAGCAAACCTAATACTGAATTACAATTATTTTGGGATTTTTTTTAAATTAAAATATTCATAATCCATATTTAAATGACCTAATTATTTTAAAACATATTATTGCATCATTTTTGTGAAATATTTACCACAAAGATAAGTTTTTGTACTACTTTGCAATCAGAATCATCTCAAGGCAAGCAGAACACATGAATCTTTTTAAAATCTATTTTTAAATATAAAATTAGCTACTTGATGCATGCTTAAAATTAAAACTAAAAAATACACATTTAACTGCAAAAACCTAAGAAGAAGCTGCATGCAAATACTCATAAACAAATCAAATTGGATCTCCTATTTACAGGGTACATACAGCACAGAATGCTATTCTACAATATACTATTAAAAACGATAAAAATATATTACAGTATGTATAAAATACTGAAGTATCAACCTTATCTCAACCATAAATAAGACAGGAGAAGACAACTTACGGGTAGGATTCTGAAAGCTGCTGAGCTATTTTGTAAGCTGTGGGATCCCTGTCTAGTGCATACACGGTGATGTCGCTGGCTTTCTCTAAAAGAGCTGTTGTGTGGCCTCCGGCTCCAAACGTCATATCGAGGAAGCGCTGTTGAATGAAAACACAAACACCTTTTACCTTAGAGCAGCGATAAACTGATGGGTAATTTAAAACTTTTTTTGATAATCTCCCTCATATACCAGAGGAAAATATACCATTGCCTTTTTGGAAATATTTTTGTATTTTGTGCAGAATTGCAACTACGTCAGAATAATCTTTTACCAAAAAAAAACCCAACAAAAAAAACCCGAAACAAAAAACAAACATCCACAAACAAACAAATAAAAACACCCAACCAAACAATACCAAAACAAAAAAAAAGCCTTCTATCTCATACTTGGGAAGGGTGATTGTGACATCAAACTTCATATTGAGATAAAGCGAATGGAAAAGGCTGCTAACTCCCAGCCACATCATGGAAGAGAATGTCTGGAGCAAAGAGTTTGTCTGCAAAGACAGGAGTCTAGGGAACTGGTGAGCAGGTTCCAACTGGTCCCAGCTCAAGAAAGAAAGGAAGAAGAAGAAAGGCAGCTGAGAGAAGACTCTGGAAAGGTGAACACTGCTCTCCTGACAGCTCTGCAGTTTCTGTAGATTCATTCTAGAGAGGTTTCTGTAGTCAGTGTCCATATGACCAACAGGCTGACCAGGAGGCTTTGCTCCTGAGACCTTCCAAAGAAACAGTGACTTGGGACACAGTCAGCCACCTTGAACCAAGACAGGCTGGGCTATGTAAGTCTAAGGGGAGAAAATTAGTAGAACTTAATGCTGTTTTAAGTCTTCTTCCACCTACAAAAGAGCAATAGTGTTTCTAGAAGCTGCTGTATGCTCCTTCTTCCTTTGGCCTAACAACACTGGTACTTGATTGATTAAAAGTCAGGAACTATTTTTATTGACAGAAATAACTGGCTCGTCACTTAGCAATGCAGTGGTTGTATGACTGCAATTTCACTCAGGAAATATTTTCTTTTAAAATTACTAAGTATCTATAATTCTATAGTCTAGCAAAAGCATAATGGAGCACAGAAAGAAAAGGATTTTTATTGCTTTTATGACAATGTATCTAAACCAAAGTAGAAATGTGACTTACTCTCCCACCTTGGTATTCCTGTAAGACTTTTCTCTCAGTTGATTGAACTGACCTCTGTTGACTGGGGAAACTCAGCTAAACTAGAAAAACAAATTCTCCATATACTTCAATATTAATATCTGCATGGGGGTTTTTTCCCACTTCTCAAATTATTTTATGTGAAACAGGTTTTGAAGACTACTTATCAGCTACAATCATATTAAATAGAAATTAATATGACCTAAACTTATTCTCACAAATTATACACCCCAAGGGTAAGCACATTTTAAGTGAAAGTTTCCAATTTAACTCTTGAAAGAACTAAGATTCAACCACAAATTTCTTTGGATAAGAACAGAAATTCAAAGGCAATGAAGAGCCAAACATTTTTCCAGAAACATATTTTAGAAAACATAAGGACTTATATATGGAAATCCCATACTAATAATATTATTATGATAATACTTACGAGACTAATAATGTAACTCTACCATGGCTAAAAGTAAGGGCAAATTATGATCTTTTAAGATCTTTAGGCTGCATTATTTAACACGATTTCTTTGTGCTATACTATCATGTTCCCTAAGCTTATGCTCTGGAAGCAAAAATTTCCTACAATATTTTACAAAGTTAATGAAGGAAACAAAATTTAGTTGGGTGATCACCCAATATTAAATTGCATCACTCATATGAAGAAATAAAGCACTGACCCAGAATTTTTTGTAAGCAGTATCTATAAGACAAAACTATGTTACAAAGGACATACCATCCATACTATATAAATGATCCCACAACCTATTTAAGCATTCTGATTTATCTTCTGCCGTAACAAAAACAAAAGTATACTCATTGAAACCAATTTATAAACACAAAACTGAAACAGTTAAAAAATGTGGTTGTTTCTTTAATACAACTGAACATAAGAATTTAGATAGAGTTTGAATATACTTGCATATGCTAAAAATTCCAAGCATTTTCTCTGTAAGTTCTCACATACCCCTAAGATTCAGAGAAGCTCTCTTATGACGAAGGTTCCAATCAGTTTGGGCTTTCTTTGCACTGCACTGTTACTTCTACTACATCCGTAAAAATCCAGTACTGGCTATTGTGAGGGATATTAAACTAATTTGCGACTTTTTTATTATCTCTCTTCAATGAAAATTATTAATATAAAAATGCAATTGTTAACTCTGCATTTAGCTTAGAAAATTGCAAAAATGAATCTGAGCTCTAGAAAATATACAAATTCTCTTAAATTACTTTTAAAATTTCCAAGGTATATCTGATATGCTTTGATTTCCACTCAAGTTATTTCCATTTAATCCATTACCAGAAGTAACGTACATAAGCAATAAAGAGACCTCTAACTTTTATATTCTAGTTCTGTAGGGAAATCCATTTAGAAAAATCCCTTTAGAAATATGTGGAGGAACAACAGAAAATTAAAACCACCTTTGTATTTTTTTGTATAGGATTAACCCACTCAGAAATGCACTCAAAAAACTTAGTCACAACAGTCCCAAGTGTCATTTAGGATTGCACTTATTCTGCAGCAACACATTACAATCAAAACCAATCTAAATTACATCATAATTCCTCTTGGAAAAAAAAAAAGTTTAATCAGCATGAGTCACATCTTCATGGTTAGGTCTGGTTGTTTTGTTTGGTTAAAAAAACAAACAAATGCTCTTATTCTTTATCATAGCTAGAAAACTAGGATGAAAATTTTCAAAAACATCAATATTGTCTTTCCTAAAACCTACAGTGTTGGCAGGAAGAGTCATAGAAGGTATAGGAAGTGTCAGATGAGCTACTTCGATCTTTAAAATAAAATACTTTGGAATAATAATTTTATTCCACTTAAACTCACCAGTTACATGAATTTCCAGGAAATAGTCTTTTCCCACTAATATGTTTAACTACTTGCTTATTTCTTGCATGTCTGTTTGTCTTCTAAACATCTAACTCTTCTTTGGTCATCTCTAGAAAGTATTGAACAGATTTGATCTTTCTTTCACCAACACTTCTATGCCACAGAGAAAGTCCTTTGTTTCATCATGTTTGAACAGCAGAATATGAAAATAATAATATATAATATAATAATAAATAAGGTACCTTTTTGGCCAAATCTCCAGACAATTTTGATTTTTTAAAGCAATATGTAGTACTGGGGTTTTTTCCAGATGAACTTTTGAAGATCTTCTAGCTCATTCAAGAATACTTATATTTTGTTTAACAGTCTCACCTTTCCTCACAGACATCTGCTTCTGCTTTCATTCATTTTAAATTTGATAAACTTTAAGCTTGACAAGCCCTTTATACATGCTGAATATTAATGAACCATACAGAAGATCTTGAAAATAAACCAAAAAAAAAAAATACTAGCAATGCAAAGTAGAGAAGAGAAAGGAGTCATTGTACCATGACATAGTGACAAACTCTCAGTATTCTGACAGCATTGAAAAGCTTTAGTTAAGAATCCATGCAAGCACCTAACTGTGAATGAACACATGCTCACTGAATTCCACCGCCCTTTCTGAAAGAACCAACAAAAACCAACCAAACCTTTAAGGAACAATAGACATGATCTTTAACCTGAGAGCACTAGATACAAGAGGATACAGCTTGGATTCAAACCACATTCAATTTCTCATAATCTAGCTGTTCCACTCAAAAGCCACCCTTTGCATCCAGAACCTAAAAAAAACACCTATCACCTTAAGTTATCAAATAGAATGGTTATGATATTAACATGACCATTTTGGAGCATTGATCAGATTTGAAATTAATCACTATAGTATCCTGCTTCATAATATGCTTCTTACATATTCCATCCATCTTTCATGCCTGAAATAAAAGATGCTTCATTTTTTTCTTCTTTCTCTCTTGCTTACTAGTTTTTAATCAAATAAAATTAAACTACACTTTATCCTCCTGGTCCTATAAATACTGGGAAAGATTATTACATGAATTTCTCCTGCAGTGACTCACCATTCCATTGCTAAGTTATGATAGCCCCATCAGAGTCCCCTTGGGAATTTTATAATCGGTTTGTGACTGCGTTTTAGAAAACATTTGGCTCTTTCATGACATACAGATAGCAACAAACAAAAATTTCACAGCTTTCATTTTACAACTAGCTCTAGTATAGTTATAGAGATACAAAGAATTTGAGTTCACCATTTTACTATACAAGACTTTTTACTGAAAAGCTCTAATAATAAATACCTTTTAAGCATTTCATTTTGCTATGACTGATCTGTAATTCCTCCAGTGATTGTTCCACATGTAATAATGTTTACTCCACAATATTTAATAGCCTTTGTGATTATTTTTCCTTTGCTGTGTAACAAAATGAGATTGCAGAACTTACACAAAATTGAAACTAAAACATGACATACATAAATTGAAACTACATAATACTTATTTTAAAAAACTTACTATTTCAGTATTTTCCACTCTCCTCTTTCTGTCTTTTTAAAGGCAAGAACTTTATACCCTTTTAAAAGTAATTTGATCCTTTAGATGCACAACTTTATTTTCCCCTACTAACCTTAATTATTTCAAGCACTCCATCAGACGATCTTTCAAAAAATGTTTTTTCTTCCTGTCACAACCCTGACATTGTCTGAAATAGTACTTCAACATATTGGACAACATCTCAAAGAGACTTTGGCAAATTCTACAAAACATCTAAGACATATTGAGTTAGAATATAGGACATGAAGTCTTATGCCAAACAATCTTCTATCCTGGGTATCAGTACTTCCTGAGCAGTCCCTCTCTTTTCCATTGCCGACCATGTGACAAACTCCTGCCGTTTACCTTTTTGTCTAGACAAATTGTCTCGCCTTGTTCACACTTACACGATACCAAAAGATCATTAATACATTATAATAAACTAGCACACATAAGGCATTGGCCACAGCTCTTTCCAACAGGTAACATTAATTTCTTGTAAAAACAGAAAGCCTGTTATTCCCCAAAAAGTGACCTTGCACTGCATAATTATTTATTCAATCCCCAGTCCTGTTTATCCACTTTTTCTACTAAAGAAAAAAAACAAATTAAAAATCTATATTGACAATGACCATCTTGCCTGCTTTCAGCCAGTGTAATCACCTAAACCATCTTACCTCCAAGTTCTCAGATTAAAAATAAAATAAATAAAAATCAAACTCAAAACAGCCTTCCTGGGAAAATGCCTTTCCTTCCTCCAGTCCTGTTTTGCACTCCCTTCAATGATTTAACACACAATCACAGAAGAGACAACTGTACAAATATTCCCCTCTGATACTCTTATATCCTGTTGTTGGCATTTGTCCCCTTTTTGTCTAAAATGCTTCATTGAATGGCAGCCATTCAAGTATAGTGAGTAGAAGATTTTGCAGTACTCCTCCCAAATTAAATGCTCATAAGAATAATCAGACTTAGAAGGTAATGAAGATAGCTATCATGTCATGGAAAGACAAACTGACACTACATAAATTATAGTGCATGACCTCTATATAACGTAAAACTCATTAATTTTTGCCATTTGCAGTATTATGTATCAAAATTGGTCCAGCTGTAGTTTTCAGAGGAGAACGTTACTCAAAGTTTACTTAATAGCCAAAAAAAGGAAAAAGAATCCTACCTAATCAGTTACCTCTTTTACCTAATGGGAAAGACATACTTCCTGAGGTGCAAAAAAACAAGTAATGCTGTTTTCAGAATAGAAAACAATATGAATGATAAGTTTAAAACATGAGCAGAAGAACAGAAAAAAATATGAAAGCCAAGTTTAAAATATGAGCAGAAGAAAAATTAACTTGCAAAAACTACACACTTTGCCAGTATCGTATCAATACTATATACAATATTTTAACAGTGAGACATGCCTGGTGGAGGACTTTCCACTCACAACTGGGCTTCACAAATGATAAACTAGAATCACAGAACTTTCCTGTGGGAGAAAGGAAATATATCCATAAACCCTGCTGCAACAGCCAGGAACACAGCCCCAGTACCTCACCATTCACGTTTCATCTTCCAGAAGGAAAAACAAGAGTTACAAAGCATGACAATTATGAAATTAGTATCTTTTCAGTTTTGTCAATTATGAAATTAGAATATTTTCAAGAAACTTGCATAACATATTTGTTTTGAAAATGGCACTCTTTCCACTTTTTAGAGGCTTGGAAAAAACCCCCAAAAACAGAATACTGATTTATTTAAAACACACTACAAAGAAAAACTGAAGAACAGCTATCCAGCATCCAACCTATGCTGCCTAACTTTTCAGCTTGCTAGAAGAAAAGGAAACACCTGGAAACTGGTGCCTGGAGAAAGAAAAATAAAATGGAGACTCTTTCATGCAGTTGACATTCATGCAAATGTCAAAGTAACAATATTTTTTCTTGGAGTATTATTATATTGAATAGTCTAACAAAAGTATGTCCATAAAAATGAATGGTACATGATGAGAGCAATGGTTACATGATGAGAGAAATAGGTTCTGTAATATTTCTGTAACATTAAAGCCACCATCAACTAGTGTATTCCAAGCCAGTCAAAGCTAGGTCACAGTGCTTCTCTCTGCTTTTACTGATCTTTCTCAGTGGGATGACAAGCCAACATTTTTCACAATAATAGATTTTTCATACTTGAAATGAGAGCTAGTGTTTGCTTGTAAATGCAAAGAAGGTCAAACTACTAGGATGTTTGTTAAGGCTAACAATAAATATTTATTACTGCATTGCCAGGCACTGTTGGTCCGTATCAAAGTATTTACTCTTATTTTATTTGTATCTATTCCATCTCTTTGTGGAAAAAAATCCTGAGAACAGAAAAGTAATAGAAACAAAATAATCAAAACCTTGAAAGATGCTTTTTGCTACTTCATTCTTCTGGTGTGTCTACGATGAGTCATGTTCTCTAAACTTGTTGTCTGAGTTTCCTTGTTATTCACAACAAAATTGTTCATTGTCACAACACAGCTTGTTTTCCACTCTGCTTTATTTTTCAAATATCAACTCTAAGTGCAATAAAATATATCTGACCTCTTGTTCAAATACCTTGAATTTTCTACAGCTTACTATTTTAAGACAGTCAACTATTTAATATACACTAAGTAGAACAAGCTGAATTGAAGTGGGGCGAAGTGACAACAAATTCTACAGCAATCTTTTTCTAGCAGTGATTTTTTCTTTTTCCAAGAAATAGTCTATCTGTTTTATCCTTTTATTACCACATCTTTCACAACTAATCACTGCAAAGGTATGAATAGAGACATTTTAAAAGTAGTTACTGTTGTCAGTGTTTCTTGAACAAAGCACACAGACTGTTGTTTGGGCACATATTTTAAAGTCCGCTTTAGCTCCTTAGTAATTTATTTTCCTTCTGCAAAGCTCAAAATTGAAAATTAATGTTCAGGGTTGGCCTTTGTTAAAACCAACCTCACTGAACCTATAGTTTCAATAAACACAGAGAGAAATTAATCAAAAGGACAAATGAAATCTATAATCTTTTCCTTCTAAAGGGAAGGAAAAACACACCCAAACTTCAACATATTTTCTTCCAATCATCTAAATACAGGGATTCTGATAAAAAACAACATGAAACAGAACTTATAATACAGGGAAACACCAAATAGACTTCCAATCCTATTCCAGCCAACAGGCCAGACTTGCAATACCCAAAATCCTAAACAGGCATCTGGTAGGAGATAGTGGCAAACACCTTTAAGAAGGCAACCTTCCCAAAACCACAGCTCACTCCACAACCAGTCTCCACACAGAATTACAAATGTTAAGACTAGTATGCATGGAGAACAAAGGGAAACCTCTGGGAGCAAATACACCAGTTCTGACCCCACCAGACTATCAATAAGAACACAGCTAGTGCACACATAAATTCACGAAAATATATGAAATCTTATTAGCAGGAAGAACTACCATTTGAAAAAGTTAGCGCTTAAAAAACCAAACTTATCAACCTAGAACTGTTCTGATTTGCTGCCTCCTTCTTCCCAGCTAGCAGTAGTAATTAATGACAATAAATGTCTCATGATATTCCGACTAGTTTTCTGAATTTCAACAGAAGACCAATTACAACGTCAGTGGATGAGCAAAGACTTTTCATCTTAAAACGCATCTGGTCTATATAGCAGAAGACAGGACAAAATGTTCTGTTGCTTTGAAATCCATAATACTTACCCAAATTAAGTTACTAACATTTCATTCAGGCCTTTCTATCAGCTATTCTGACATTCTTTGGGACACAGCCAAAAGGTACAAGGATTTGTATATTGTTGAGGTTTTTCTTTAATTCCACTTCTTTATTACTTCATCAAAATGCTTTGAATTTACCATGATGCACCTCAAAAAACAGGAATCTATGGAGATATTGAAGTGCTTTAAGATAAATGTCCAAGTGGATGGAGAAACAAAAATGTTTTCGGAAAAAAACTTCCCATGTTGCAACATGAAGCAACATACTACACGATAATTTTAGGAACAGAAAAATATTATCTTCTTTTTTAATACTATTTTTAATGCACAAGGAGATTATATATATCATTCAGTTCAGTACATGCATACCAATGAACACTAAAAAATGGTGTTCAGGAACTTTAAATACTATGTAAAGATACAATTAGCTGTCTATATCAACAAAGAAAAAGTAGACTAAGCCATTTTGTCCAAATTAATTTACAATCTCCAAAAAACTGAAGTTAATGCTTTTCACTAACATTAAACTGTATATATATGCATCATATGCTGTACAATGAAAATTAATTCAGGCTGCAGAAGTTGGACAACCAAGTACCATGGAGCTCTAAAACTTATTTCACCCCACTGCCTTAACATGGCAAGGTGTTAGTTCCACATGACAGGAGAAATGGGTGTTAATGTCTTCACAAATGAGTCGATCTGAAAGGACCAATCGGGCCTTGGAAGAGTGCGTGTGGGGGTCTTTACGAACATCAAGCTGAGCAGGTTTGCTGCATAGCCCAGCACAGTGAATTTCTGAACTTTAGAGGAAAAGTGCGCAGGCTTAATAGACTTACGAATATTAACTTCTCTGCCCAGGGTGGGCTGAAAGCTCATTTTAATGGTCATACAATGCATGATGTGGGGAGGATACATGGTCAAGGAGGAATATCTGGTAGGTGGTTTGGGAAGGCTTCACCTTTCTAGTCCCTCAGCCAATGACGAAAGGAGGAGGGCAACATGCATCTGGGAGTTTAGGATAAAAGAAAACTGCGTCCTCCAAAAGCTCGAGAGAGATCCCACAGGATTATGGCCTAGTGGACACTCTCTTTTTATTCGAATAAAGTTGATTCTTGCAGGATTCCTGTCTCTTTTGCGGATGCTGGCCTTTCACAGTGTGATTTTACACACACACATAAGTCAGTTAAGCTATTTCTGGGACCAATGTGATTTAAAGCATTCTCACACTACCAAAACCACATACCTGCTATATAAAATGTTTTTTAATTAACAGAAAATATAATTTTTCTGAGATGATGTTATGCTCTAATGCAGATGTTTTCATAAAAAAAAACTGAATGAAAGGAAAAAAACCTGTTCTGTAGCAAAGTATTTTAAAAGAAAGCAGAAGTGTCAGGTTTATGTATTTTCACGCTAATATCTTATCTAAACCTCATTTGCTGCTGAAATTGTTCACCAACAAAATAAACAGTACATTTCTCCTACCCTCTTTCTCCAGATCACCTCCAAGGCATGCACAATTCAGGCCTACAATCACGATTTCCACAAACTGTTGATTTTGAATCAAATTGTGTCAGTATAGATTATCCCCTGGAGCTCTCAGACATGACAAACATGTTAAAAGTATTGTTTCGACATCCTGAAAACAGTAATTGAAAAGGCAAGTTTTTTACATTGAAGAAAAAAAATTCTCTAAACACTTACCATGTATTCAACATTTGCATTTCTTACAGCACTATATATGACTACATGTCATTCTGTCAATAATTTCCCACTAAAGCAGACAATCACCATTTCATCACTTCATCTTCTTTCCTAAATGGACTGAGCTTTTTTAAAGAAATTTTACTATCAGTTTTTGCAAAGTACAGCAAAACATATGAGTCTAAAAGATATTATGTGAGATATATGCAGAAAATCTCTGTTCTGCAGCTCATCACTTTTGAAGCCACATGTCTTGGAGCCGTATGGACAGATCATGACCAAATATATCAGAAAAGAAAAAAAAAATTTAGGACTGTCTTTTCTTAACACATGCTCTGAACAACACAGACCAGAAAATGATAATAACCAACAGAAAGCTAAATTTTAATTGTGTAATAATTTTAAAGGCACTTTTAAGGTATAACTTTGTCAGAGATAAAAAGGAAATAATTCCAAATCTCCTTACATAGAATCTATTTCAGGCATCATTTTGCATTTTAAGTTGCTTACAATTATTTCTGAACAAACTATGATGGTCATTGTGTGCAGCAAATGAAAGAATGAAAGGAACTTTGAACCATTCCCCTTAGGTCGCTGTGAACATATTTATATAAGAATAAAAATAAAAAGCACTTCTTTAAAAACTTATGTAAATGAACATTTACAAACCACCCCCCCAAAAAAACCCCAAACCTATTAATTGCAATGCCAGTGCAAAGTCACACACAGGTAAAGTCACTTACACCAGCTCAGTTACACTGAACAATCCAAAAGGTCGGTGTTGACTTTGGAACATCTTATTATGGTAACAAACAATCTATTTAAAAGAGACTAATGGAAGTAGGATCACTTTTCGTCTGAAAGACATATGGAGTCTTTTTTCTGTCAACTGAAGTTCATGGCTGGACTCAGCTTACAACTCTGATCGGACTAACATGCTTAAAACCCTACACTGCATAGAAATCTCACAGAAATTCTCCTGTCAATAGCAAAAAATTATCTTCATAACATTATAAATAATACTTATTGATAGCAGTCCTTTCTTCTAATTGTACTTTTATAGGAAAATAACAATGCAAATATATGCTCAATTTATTTTGAGCATACCAGAGTAATGAAATAAAACCCAACCAATTAAAAAAAAAAACCTTCACAAACAAACAAACAAAAAAACCCAATCAAAACCCACAGCCCTCTCCAGAAGAATAAAATCTCCTTGAAAAATTATGTATTTTATTGCACATCTTTGGCTGAAGTGTAAATCCAAGATCATAAGTTGTACAAAGTTACCAATTCAATTACACTATAAAGTTGCTGTTAAGAGTAATTTACCCTCAATATCAAAAAATCTACTCACCCAAACATTTTAAACAGTTTTCTCTTAGTAATATTATTTCACTTAATGTTCCCTACTGATTAAGTAATGGCTATTTAAAAAAAAAAAAAAAATCAAAAAACCACAACAGATTTTCAAATAAATTTCAAATAGATTATTCTTCTACAAGAGAAAGTCAAAAGGCAGTCATCTGGGAATAATCTCCAATTTGATTTTAACATCATTCATGCAATAAGCTTAACTGTTTTCCAGTAACCAACTCAGCAAATTCTCTCTCTCCTTCTCTCTCTACTTAATTTCATTCTTTGTAACTCTTATGTGAACATACTAAAAATAGGCCTCTGAATCTCACTATCCAAAGGTGAAAGTTTTAATTATACATGCAGAAACCCAAAGTAACATGGCATTTGTCATCTTTTCGGAAATGTTAGCCCCCAAACAACACGAAGTACCATGTTTTCTTTGACGTATGCAACAGAAGTCCCATTTCATAAGAAAGTTACCATGTAATTTAAGTCTTTGTCATAGTATGAATTCAGAAAGGACCATGATGTCTGTCCTTGGCAAGATCAAGTATAAAATGGCAAGGGAAGAAGCGACACTGCTACCAAGAATGCAGGTTACATTAGACCTCTTTTCAAAAAATTAATACAACATTTTTGGACCATGGTAGAATTCAGTCCTGTATTTATGAAATACCAAAAAAATATTTTCAAATACTTGATTTTTTTTTTTATTTTACATTAAAATAGTTCAAAATAATTTACAATGACTTAAAAAAAATTTTTTTGCAATTTTATAGGATATTTTACAGCAATTGTTTGCCACATTGTAAAAAAACCCTATGACTACTCATAAAGTAACTCTCTAACTGTAGCTAAACACAGTCACACTCTAAAACAAGTAGCAACATAGTTCATTCTTCAGTATTTAGAAATGCCGTGCCACTAAACTTCATCAAGACAGAGAAGATTTAATGACCTCCAATACACTGTAACTGGAGATGCTCATATTCTCATCTAGTATGCAGATACAATACACTAATACATAATTAAAGAACAGGCAGTTACTGATTTATATTTATGTGAGATCAGCTTTACAAAAAGGAACATACTTCAGACTCACAGGTAATTAAAACCAGATTAATTTCCTACCACAAATATGAGTTCAAACTCCTAGTGAGAACAGCATGACTCGTAATTTACTTTTATACTCTTTATTACATTAATACAGCAATCAAAACACAATACAGACCCTGAGAAAAATTGTCATTCACCACTGACAAAAATAATGAGCATAAAGACCTTGTAGAACTATACAGTTTTCATATAATCTATTGATTAGAGAAGGCACCTACCCTTCAGAGCATAAAATCGAACACCAGGAATTCCCAGCCTCTTGTGGAAACTGTACAGGTGGTTCAACAGTAGCATAAGAAGTCTTAGCAGCATGCAGTTATAGTAATAAAATATCTTTAAAGTGTTGACATAAGTCAGTGAAAAAGAACATGCATGCACAATCTGCAGTCTGAACAAGGGTCCCTTTACTTTCATTTTAAGGAAAAAATATTCTCAATTCTATCACCTGTGTACTTTAATATAGAATGCCATGGTGGAAATCACAGAATATAATGGCATGACTTAATTATGCAAATTTCTGGAGTGGGGGTTTTATTTTTTAAAAAAATAAAATGTTCAGCTGTTAGTCACAAAAAGAGTAAACAAGTGCATTAAGAACATAATAAATCACATTTTGCACTGAAGTTGTTGAACTAATTGGTTGCATTTCAACATGACAGTAAGATACTATCATATGCCAAAGGCTGGAAAGAGGCAACATACCAAACTTCACTTTCTGATAACGCTTTGTTTACCAACAAAGTACTGCCTGTGGCAACATGTTACACAAGGAGGAGCTGGTTTGGCTCACCTGTGTTAGTTCTTAGCGGCTGAAACAAGAAGCATAGAGCAACCACGTCTAACTTAATTACACAGATTAGATATAGACAGTAGTTTAATCAACCAGTTCTAACACAGCATTGCTTGAAAACACAACAAATGGGCCCAATGATACTTAACATCCTACTGTAAAAAACGGTTTTAAAAATCCCTACAAATACACAGAAAATAAGACAGCTTTTACTACAAAAAGAAAGAGTATAAATACAGTAAACTTCCTTACTCCCCTTTGTCCATTTTTTATTGCCTGCAAACAAATTGTTTTACTCAGTTTTTTATAGTGATGCCTATATGCCATGATCCTTTATTAGAGACCAAAGGAATTACCATTAGCAAAACTAACTTGCTTTATGAACTGTACACACATACAATACAGTTCTTTTCAAACAAACCTGTTATCTAACTCAAGATCAAACAAATTAGTATGACGGAGTAGAAAAGACCATGCAGGTAACAGTACCAATTCCATGTAATTGCAGATAAGCAGCCATCTCCCTCAGCACAAAGCAATTAAACGTGTTTATCTTCAGACCTAGAGTGCTTAGCTGCCTTGGAATCAACATGCACAACTAGATGGGTCTGTGAGTTTTGTAATTGTTAGCTTTATCCTGTATTTTCATCCAAAAGTTGCACAAGAAAAGAAAAATTAAAAAGCAATTATAGTTTTACATCATGTCTTCGACAAGCAGCATCTGAGCCACCAAGTGTGGTCTAGTCCATGTTAGACATTTAATAGCTCAAACAGGACACAGGATTAAAAATAAAAGTTTGTCTTAGTGGTATTCATTTTTCCCTAATGAACTGTTACATAAAATTCCTTATGTTATTAAGCTTATTTTAAGATGGGAGGATTCTTCTGTTTTGAATACACACTATATTTAGCCACACAACATCCTCATCCACGTGGATGGACCCAGTTACTCTGCCTATACAAACAAGATACAAATAAATGAGAGCACATAAGAGGTGTTGCTGACCAATCTGAATTGTCTTCCATTTTCTTTCAATGAGTGGAATCACTCAAGGATAGCAACGTCTACTCTAAATACCATAGGTATGTCATCATCCTAAAAATCACTATTTAAAAAATTAAATACCTTAATGCAAACCCTAGAAGCATTATTTCTTTACTGTCCAAGCCTATGATAAATCATTCACTATACTGCATATGTTATTCAGCAGCAAGTAGTAAAATGACAACATACCAGAGTTACAGAGGAGGGCGACAGCACAACTTGGAATTACCAATAGCTCAGAAATGGTACCAAAATTCATGCAAAAAAATGGCAAAGTCAAGTACTACTGATAAAACAGAGAGGAGGGGTGGGGAGGTCACAAAAATCACCTAAGTGCAGCTGAACAAGCCTAAAGGCAAATTACAACTCAATAAAGGTTCATTGAATAAAAAACAACCAAATCCTAATACTTCAGATCAGTTTAATCTTTTCTAAAAGCAATGCACAAGACAGTCATGTTTGCCACTACAACAGTCATAACCTACAATTCATACATAAAACTTATTTTCCATAAAAATATCATATATGTTGTCCACTCTTCCTGGTAGTATAATATTTTATATCTATTTTTTTTAATATACATACACATCACTGAGGAATGGAATTATATCCACAAGACTCTGAAGTATATGCTTCATTGAGTCCACTTTGACAAACTCTTACATTACTGAAACTTCACCTGACCCTGTTAATCAGCATTTTCTCTTATAAGCATTTGGAAAAAATGACTGTGCAAGATTTTTAAATTCCATTAAAAATAACCTACTTCAAAAAGAGAATGTTTACTCTGTGCTACAATCTCATTCTGCTTCCTAAAAAAAGCTGAAGTACAAATTTAACGACAGAAAATAGTTTGAAGGTTAATTTTAATATGATGCCTGCACTATAGATATTTTCTCCAGAAACATTAAACAACATTTAATTCAAAAATTGGCATAAAGACTAGAGGACCTGTTCCCTGTTGCTATGTTCCAGTTGCTCAGGTTTAAAATGAAACAAACCAGAGGATATCAGGTATGAAAACTGGATCAAGTCTCACTATCAGCATTCTTTACAGGATGCAACATGGGAGGGAAGCTTGTCAGTGTCACATGTACATCTACGCTACAAGGAATTATTACTGGCAATTCTTCTTAAGAGGTCACATCCCATTACCAAAAAATCTATATCCCTTATTACCCCAGACCCTGCAAATTACTTTTGACAGCATCAGTGATCACAAATTTATTCTCAAGGATCTGCATGAAAACATCTCAACAAAAACAGAAGAGAGAGAAAATTTCACCCTACCCTCTCCAACAGATACTGTACTTCAGCTAAAAAAAGTAGCATGGCACATTGCAGGATATGAACCTACAAAGATCCTCTAGAAAATCCAAGCAATTTGATATAGCTTCTGGTGAAAAAAACAGGGAAATTAACTAATTTTGAAACTTATATAAGAACAAAGACTGCAAATGTCGACACTACAGTAACACAGAAAATGTGCCTCACTTTGATGAAGAGACAGCACTTACATAAGCATTGCAAAATTAAGTATCATGCGTGGAACAGACCAGTAGGTCCCTTAACTAACAGATAAGCACAAATACATTCTCCAACTATTCTGGTCAAGATGAATATGCATTTTATATCTTTGAAACTAAGAATACAAACAGTAAAAAAGGGACATCTCTAAACAGAATGTAAACATCACACACAGAATCACAAAAAAAACCCCACACCACACAAATGCTAATTACCACCAAATTATGAATAAAGTTCAGGTATTGAAAGCACTGAATGCATCTGATATTTGTACCAAAACTTTTCGGCAGACAACTGTGTTGAATGTGAGCAATAAGATTAAGAAACAAAAGACAGCAAAATGTATTTACCAAGTAAATTTGCCTGAAAAGGAACATTATTTTTAGTACTTCTACTCTTCCAGCATTAACACTTGCTCTAATTTAACCGCAGCTATGAAAATCTAGTCAGTTCCAGAAATGAGATTTAATGGTTGTTTCCAAAAGGAATCAAATCAAACATGTTCCATGAATGCCACACAGGCCACCAGTATTGCGAAGGAATCACAGACTCCTAAACTTTCAAAACAAACAGTTATGTTGTGTTTCCACCCCTGGGGCAGTCAGTTCCAGGTATACTGAACACCCCTCCAGGTGAAAGCAAACTGTGGCCTGCACTCTGCTGCCAGAGGAATGGAGAAAAACACATTAGCAGTGTCAATGGTGGCACCACTTTGCTGCCTTGAACCCCAGTTCGTTCTGAAGTTCCAGCATGTCCAGCAGAGCAGCACTCAGTGATGGTGCGACTTCATTCAGGCCATGACAGTCTACTGTCAGTCTCCACCCTCCACTGGACTCAGGCACTGGCCGTATAGGACTTTTAAAGCATGAGTGAGTCTTGCTGACCTCTCTGGCTCTCCAGTTCATGAATAATTTCATGGTGGGGGCTACAGAGTCCCAGTTGGTGCAGTGTTGACAGCAGTGCACTGCTGTGGTAGCGATTGGTGCCTGTTGTTCTTCGGCCCTCAACAGTGGCCGAAGAGTGGGACCAGTGGCTCCAGACTCAATACAGCAAATACTTAGATCAAACTTGTTTCCAACCTGCTCTGGGCAGATCTGTTGTTATCTCAACCCTTCATGACCCACACAGAGCACCGAATATGGCTGTCATGGTTTAAGAATGGTGCTCCCATATTCAGTACCCACACCAAGATTCTCCAAAACCGCACGTTGCTCTCTCTTGCTCCCTTCTTGCCCCTCCCCACTGTGGCAGGATGGAATTGAGAATTTAAGGCACAAGAGGTAAAGAGGCATTGAGAATTGAAGGCGCAAGAGGTTAAGATCGCAGGTTGAGGTAAGAACAATTTACTGGAAACAGCAACGATATAAGAAAACAAACATTAACAGCAACAATATTAATAACAAAAGGTATAAGAAAAGAAATTATTTACACAGACAAACATCCCCGATAACAGAGAATACCAGACGGCTCCCTCTACCATGCTTCCTCAACCCAAAGGAACCCCTTCTTCCCAGAAGAGAGTGAGTCCCTTCCGCCTCCCCCCAACAGTGACGTGAGGTGGTATGGAATAACGTCCGTGTCCTAGTCATCCTTCTTCCTGGCTACGCCAGAAATCAATCCTGTTCTGGCCAGAACCAGGGCAATATTTTTAAACTTAGCTTGTGTTCACTTGCAACTGTGAGCTCTTGCTTCTAAAAAACCAGTATGGGTATACACTGCTTTTGGTAAGAATCACTGTTTTACACAACTTTTAATATTAGCTTAAAAATAATGTTGTTGTTTTTGATAACTTGACCGTTGTATTCCACTTTTTTGCTTTTAGCATGCATATATTTTAATATACTACTCAAATAGAAAACTAGCAACCTGAATTGCTGAGCAAAAATAATGACATTCCTAAACTCTATAAGAAAATGCTTTACAGAGCCATAAAAACACAGGACTAAGAATATGTTTCCAAGTGTACTTACTGGACTGTTTGTTAAATTATTTTAACTGTTACGGTCTTTGAAACTATTCTGAAGTTGGTACCTTAATTGTTTCATGCCTTAGTAGGTGTTAAAATTTATCTTCTGGATTTTCTAAATGCCAGCTCCACCAGGTTCTGAGCACTTATTCATGCCCACTCAGAGACAGGTCAACAAGACAGAATTTTTTTACAACCTTTGCTGAAATCAAGTCTTGAGTCGCTAATTATTCTCTCTACCATAAGACTAACAAACACGTCCAAGACTGGTGCTACTGATGCCACTTAATGATTTTAATTTTTTCCTTTCCTGCCTGGAAGAACTAACTAATCCAGTAGAAATTTTGTTCAACAATTGTAAAAAGCAATCCATCCACCGAAGTAAGGCAAAACCATTGGCTGTAACATGTAATATGTCAATGTACACAGAAGACAACCTCTAAATACTTAAGCATTCTACTAAGTATCTTATCACCATTAATTATTTGCTTGTGTTATGAAGAAAGCATTGTCCCACACAATTCAAAAGGCATGATTTATTAATTAGTGTATGCAAACATTCCTGAAAAGTTCTACCTAACGCAAATTACAATCCCACTACTGGTGAGATTTTCCAGACTTTTATACTGAGATACAAAAATTCCATTAACAGGTGAGGAATCTTGTTTCTTCATCTTCAGTACTCCAACTTAGAACAGACTGATTCTGCCAAGCAATAACCTAATCCAAAGAATTTTGAAGTGCTAAAACCCAAAACTGTATGTGCTAATGGTGTGTGAGAAATGGGATGAGAACAAATAGGAAACTAGCACCACTTTTAACTCTATAATTAGGATTATATGTATAATGTTTTACAAAGTAATCGACTTTATCACCAAAACTACTGCACAATAGAGCAGTTCCCAAATTACTAAGTTTAAAATCCAAGCTACAAGTCTCCACCACAGAAATCTTTTCTTAAATCTCCTGCACAGAGCAAGAAAAAACTCTTCCATTTCAGCTAAACTTATCTGATTTTATTTTATCTAGAAACAGAATACTTCCAAGTAGAGCTTTATTTTCCTCAGTGACTGTAAGGCAGGTGAAAGCTTTGCTTTAAATCTTTACCGCTTCTTTCAAATTAAAAAAGATGCTTTGAAATATGCTGCATTTTACTCTTCATGAACTAATTTTATTGCTAGTCTCTAGGATAAATATGATTTTGGTGACCATATTCAAAACATGTAAGCATCTTCACAAATTGATGAAATAGAACAAATACCTATAGGAAAGAGTTACAGCCATAAACTGATTCAAAAATTTAGTTTTTAAAATTTAGATAACATGCAAAACCAAAATAATAAATGCTTTGATGGACAAGAAGAGTAAACTGGGGAAACAAAAAACTGTTAGAAAAGGAGCAAAATCAGATAAAACCAAGATAAAGACAACAAGGGGAAAATGCATGAAGGAGGAAATCCTTTAGAAAGGAAGGAGGCTGAAAAAGAACTGCGTCAGTAAGCCTTGCATTCCTAGGAGAAAGTTAATATGAGGGAAATCTACAGTCCAGAAAAACAGTAAAATCACATTCAAAGAACAAGTCTCGGAGCCAACTGATCAGGAGAGAACAGAACACCTTCCATCACTGCTGCTTTATATGAAACTGGGCTTAGATGAGGACAAGAAAATAGGAAATGTGGAAAAGGATTCCCATAGGACACATCTCTCTGGTCCAATAAAACATCCGAAGGCTCCAGCAGATTTCTATGGAGCACTATTAACATTGTTTTTATACAGCTGTAGCAGATGGTATGATTCACTTATCTCAAAATACAAGAGCTCAGGGAACTTAATGATATTATCAAGCATCAAATTAGAACAGATAAAAAAGTGCCTTTCATGCAAATATTGAAACTATGAATAACGTTGTGGGGAGAAATCTAGTATTTAACACATTTTTTAGAGAGATCAAACTTGAAAAAACATAATGCCAATGATATTATACAAATACAACCCTCAACTTTTCCCCTGCAAGGAAGTCCTTAAATTACTGATGTCAGGTGAAGGAACTACAAGGTATAAAATAATCATTCTCTCCCATCCCCTTCTTTTAGGCTTCCATTAGCACCTGCTGCTGGGCACTGCCAGAGACTGGACAGCTGGCCAGGTACACTCCTGACGTGAACCAGTGCTGTATTACTGATGGTCTCGTGATTTAGCAGTATCTTTAGATCTAAAGAGCTTCAGTGAGAAGAAAAACTGTTCAAGAGAAAAGGAATATATAATCAAAGAATCCTCTACCTCCTCCAATCTCTAAAAAGACATTTGTTCACCATCCCAGCTTCAGTATTCATCACATATGGAAGTAGCATACACCTTTCCTAAAGTTCAAAATTACTGTCTCGGTAGTTTTTAGAAATAAGAATCTCAGTTGCAACCATCCATTCATGTTTTCACTCCTCTTTTCTCTGTGGGAACAAGAAGGAGTCCTGCACAAAGCCAGCAAGGTTTGTTTTCTCTAATAATGCAAATGACCAAAAAAAAAAAAATTAAACCTTGCTTTTCTCCCAATACTTTAAGGTTGTTTTATTTTCCTTTACGAAAGAGACAGCTTCAAGACATGTCCTCCCACACCCCCCATAGAGCCCTTTGCCTCAAGCTGCATGATGGTAAGAAACACATACAGAAAGCAACTGAAGAACAGGAGAAAGAAAGGCTCCAACGATATTGGAAACCACTGCCATCACCTGGAGATGGTGGGCATGCACTGCGATAAAGAGAAGCCATTTATTATTATAAAACAGGGTACAGTACAAGTGAAAACTAGCAAAATTGAAAATGTAAACCTGCAAGTCAACACAAAAAATATATTTAAGTTTGATTTTTAAAAAGTTTTGAATGATGCTTTAAAGAGTTTAGGAATAGTGAAAAAACATTAATCAGTATTAATAGGACAGTTCTTAATGACGAAAACTTTAAAAAGGCCTCGAAACATCTGTAAATGCATAGGCATGGTAAAAAGCATAATTACTGAATATGTGACCTAACACAGGGAAAAAATCCAAACTGAGTACTATAAAATCAGAGAGGATAGTAAAAGATAATGGCAATGGCAGGTCTATTCAACAGAAACGACTTCTTAAAACACACAAATTTTAACAGCAAAGAACAATTAATCTAAGTTGCTAAAAACAAAATACTTCAGTAGGATGTCAATCAGTAACACAGAGCTGACAACTGTGCTTTAATTACATTTGAGACTGTTACCAATTAGTTAGTCTACAGCACTACAGGCTTCATGCTGTCTATGACTCAGTGCACTGACTCATTCAGTAAAACTTTTCCTACAGAACTACCCAGGCACCCACAAGGATGCAAGATCAAAAGGAAAGTAGTTACGTTGACCTTCTTAGCAGAAGTCTTGTTTTATATTTAGATGACCAGAAGTGTATACTGACACAACTGCTCAAGTAGGCTTTTTGAAGGAGAGACTTTCAGGAGCACTGTTTCAATTCCATTTCAGATAAACAAAAAATCAAAATACAAATAATGCTTTGTACAGTTTGAAGCAGCACATTTTAAATCTGCTTTATTTCCAAGCTGCTCAAGTAGCATTATTTATTATAAATAAAAATATCTACCATTGAAAAAACCTGTTGTCTGTCACTTAAAAGTCCTGGCTGATTTTAACAACTGAAGGCTGAATTTTTTTCTGTCAGAAGTAAGGTCACCAGCTGATGGAAGGGGATGGGAAAGAGTGACAAAATGTCTTCAGTCATTCCCCTGTTTTGGGAAAAAAAAAATCTTTGGTTAGATTTTTGAGTTATAACAATTCTACCATTGCACTAAGCAGTACTGACATTAGAGCAGTAATGACATTTTCAAGTTTTGCAATGAAAATAACAGGAAGATAATCCTGGGTGACAAGAGTCTTCTATTGAGATTCTCATGGACCTTCAAAAACATATTAGATTTCAAAGTAAGACTTCCATCCCAGTTGTTCTTTCTGAATGCTCAGGCTACGATGCCAGAGCTGAAAGCACAGGATCCTGGAAAAGGAAAGCTGTGTTTCTTTCTCTCAGCTTGTGGTCTGATGGTGCCAACACAGTGCAAGCAATCAAAGAGGTGAGTGGATGAGAGGTGTCCAGACGCAAGACAGACAACCTGTTGAGAAGCCCTTCAGTTCAGTATGTACCAGCTGATGCAAACAGCTCATTGTTTCTGAAAACAGATGGCTGCTCACTATCATCTTCAGCTCTAGCTGCACACTGGCCCTGTTCTCACAGGTTCAATCAGCTTATTCACCTGAAAACAAGGTGCAAGGAAAAGGACAGTTTTGGTGAGCTCATTCTGTGGCTGCACAACCAGAAGAGCAAGAGGAAGCATGAATGTATATCCAGAGAGCAGCATGTCCAATGCAGCTGGAGATGTGTTAAGCCTTTAACACATAAAAATGTAAGAGTTCTATTTTACACCTGGAGGAAAGAGAGGAACAGGTAAGGCTCCTGAGGGTTAAAATGAGCATGAATGTTACAAGAGATATTCTTAAATTAAAGCACATTTTCTCCAGAACTATAGTAGAACCTACAAATCTCAGTATTTAACATTAATCTTTAGCAAGTGAAAAAGCTGTAACTCAGAACAGGCATATGTCACCTTCTCACAGTGAAGTCAAAGAGTGACAACCTACCAAAGATGGGTACTAAGACTATGGTTGCACAAGATGTTAAGTGTTAGGTGTAGGAGTAATTAGGCATTATTCTCTCATGTGTGTTTTCCCTTTTGTAGTTAATTTCTCTCAGCACAGGTGCTTACTGTGTACTTCCATAAGCCAATTAAACATGGCCTAGAAAACTAAAACAGAAGAAAAAGTGGTATAGTTTTCTGACATATTACTGTGTTTAACTCATTTGCAGAAGTCAGGGAGGGACAGGAGCTTAGGGAGATGGTGATATGGGGGGAGCAGGGATGCTGGACTTGTCTCCTTCAGCGGCAGCACGACACTTCACTGGCTTCCTGTTCAGCTTGGCTCTTCCAGCAAATCCTAAGGAATGAATCAATCACTTCCATTTGAATTTTCTTTCCAAAAGGGAAGTAACACTAGACATTGCAATATCCAACACAGTAATTGAGAAATGCACTCAGCTGATAGAAGGACACTGGAACTTTAGCCACCCAGCTCCTGTGATTCTCAGAAGGTCACTACACGAAGCGGGTAGGTCACGCTATTTCTCATTTTTCTGTCTGTAAAACTCAGAAACTCAGATCTGCTTCCCAGACACACTGTGACCTCAACAGCTGCAAGTGGATGTCCCTCCAATGTGCTGCAAAGCTCTAAACCAAAATGCTAACCTCTTCGAAAAACCAGGAAAAGAGGCATTTCTGCTTGGGCAGCCAAAGCATAATTTCAGTATTCTTGACTCTAAATACTGCAAAGTAGAAGCAATACTATTGTGCTACTTTATAAGAGAGCTGTAAACATAAATTCTATGTAATGACTTTGAATGAATTAATCTATAAAGATAATCTGTGAATGATTCAAAGGTTGTAGGGATATCATTCAAGAGACAAAAATCTAAATTCAAAGCAGACTTTGAACAGTAAACAGCATATAAGACATGTCCATGTACAAGAGCAAAACAAAATATTTAGTTTATTTCCCCAGAACTGTCTGGCTATATCTACCTGAACAGTCCAGTGGAAGGAGATTCTCAAAGGACAGAACCACCATTTTGTCCAGGCCCCTGCACAAAGGCCAGCAGGTTTTACTCCAGACCATTTTCCAAGGTCATTTTCTTTTTCTAATACCTTCCCCAGGTAATAGTTTGGTTACAAATTCAATGCCAGCAGAGGTCAGCATTCAATCCTGCTGAACAATTACCCATGTACAAAATTCTTCATTAAAAAAAGAGATAAGTATTCTCTCTTCAAACAAAATATACACTACGTATGCTCACTTCCAAACTCACAATAGCAATATTGCTAGTTTTAGATAATGGCAATTATCAAAACTTAAACTATTTAATCAGATCATGTTTCTAGAACTATTCTAAATCTAGAACTACTTTTGCTAAAGAAAAAATATTGATTAGAAGATTTAGCAATTGGAAATCTTTTTTTTCCTTGTTAGCATTTCAATCTTCAACAGGAGAAAAGAGTTTCCATGAAACTTTCTTCTCTTCTGCTCCACTAGAAGTCACCTTTGCTGAATGAATATACCTCATGTAAGCTGAAGTATGTGCAGCTTCTCAAAGCCATTTAACAAGGACTTCAGACTAAATCTTAAAAATGAAAGTCTGCCTACCCCAATCAAGTCCAAATCATGTATCGACAGATTTCCATTATATTTCTCCATTCTAAGCACTGTGTCTTTGGTTGATTCAAGATGTGACTTAAAATGCATAAGTATCCTGTATCCTCCCAATACATCTCAAAATTGTTTATTGCACCTACCACTATGTCCCACCTAATGCACACACAAAAGAACCATGTAGAGGAAGGATTATATTTTAATTTTTGCATAACAATCCAAGAATTTGTCCTCAATTCCCATTAAATATACAAAAATTAAAACACTATCCTTGTTCTATATGTCTGACAACAGGCAGGGTTTTTTAAATTATGTTAAATAAACCACATTGTTAAAAACCATTGGCATCATGAGACACGATATCTAAGTTACTTGTGAGATCGCAACAAAGATTTGTTAGTAGAGAAATGTACTTCTACAGAAATGCTGGAAGAATTCTACTATTTTTCTAAATGAATTAAGAAACTATACACACACAAAGTCTCAGCAGAAAATATTATTAAAACATACACTTTGCTGCTATTCACATGCAAGTAAGAAAAACTATCCTAGAACTAAGAAAATAAGAGACCAACAAGACCAAGATATTCTTGCATTTTTATACCATTTTATTCAGATTTAGTAAGAAGCAATATTTGAGCTTTAGCACGCTTATAACCTGTGGATGCTAAAAAGTTAGAAGCAGAGAAATTCTTCAGCTTTTTCTCAGTATTTTGTGAGAGCATTGCTTTCACACGCAGACTAGATGAAAACAGTGAATACTGTTTTGTAAACTAATTCTTTATCTTTGCACCTAGAGTTTGTTGTGCAGTGTTGTTATGGTACACTGAAAAAATATTTTCAAACGGGTGTTGTATAGCCTCCACCAATCATTCCAGGAGGTGGTTGATCAAGGGACCAATAGTACCATGCTACTCTTGCGAACCAAGATATATAAACCAAATTATAATTCATTAAAGAGCCATTTTTTTCCTGAACTTGGATCATGTCGTTTCTCGCCGTTCTCAGTACAACAGTTACAATAACCTTTGCTTTCTCTTATGAGAATTCAAAATATTCTGCAAAAATGTTCAGTTTCATAAATTAAACCAGACATACCTGATCTCTGTTTTTAAACTAGAGTACTTTGATTTTTAATCATCTATTCAAAATCATTGCCTCACAGAAGGGAAAATATTATCACAAATCCAGTGAATCACACATGGTCCACAGACACCTAGATATGCTATACGCCCATCCTGAAAAGTTGCAATTTTCATTTGCAATCTGTTACTTCTGTAAGAACTCTAAAAATGAAAGATGATTTACTATATGACTGTATGTTCTGATGTCATCTCAACATCAATCAGTAACAAAATACTGACCTGTTGTAACATAAAATTACTTAACAATAAAAAGGAAAGGGAATAAAAAATGAACTTCTGGAAAATAAAAACATCTGTGGCAAAAAGTGGTTAAGGTTACCCTGTAGAGCAAAGCCTCATTACAGGTTTCCCTGCAGTAAACTTGAAAATGTATTAAACCTATGCAAGGTAAACAAGCTTTATACAAATCTATAGACCCAGTACCAATAAGATGACACCGATGACACCACTATGAAAATTATGAGCAGCTACTGATCTATACAGGCGTAATTCCCATCCAAAGCTTGCTCAAGTATACAAGAGCTGAACCTGTCAGTGAAAATATTATAAAGCGATTAAGAGGTATTGTGCAGGATGACATGACCTGCCAGAAAATAGTTGACCGAAAAAGTGAAAATTTACAGTTCTGTATTTTTGCTAATGGTAATATATTACACCATAAAACCTGTTTTTATCTGGCACCTACTAAAAAGAAAAGAAAAAATCAAATTAAGTACACAGCAAAGAAGAATTTTGGTTGCAAGCAAGAGATACCTCCTATCAGTTCTATACAGTACATGTCTTTCATCTACATAAAAAGTTATCACTTGTAATTTAAGAAAATAAGGACTGATAGCCAAAACATAAATGGACTAATTTTTTCCAAAAGTACTTTTGACAGAATATGGAATGATAAAAAAGTTGTTTACACACCAAGTCTAACAATCTACATCACAAAGAGAATATAAATTAATAGTTGGCATTTTGTAGGAAAACAACCTTCTCAGATCATGTATTAACTACAATATGAAATGATTTTCCAGTATTGGTCTATTCAACAATTCAACATAATGTAACCATTATTTCCCATTTTTCACATTCATCGCATTGGTACACTAACAGAGGATGCTACTAAATTATACTAGTATACAGTTGAAATATCTGTAAAATGACTAAGTTTGCATATCCAAGAATTTTGGTAACTTGCACTATCAACCATCTCTTCATCACTGCATATAGAGGAGAAAAAATATTGCTATGAACATATTTTGAAGCACCCATCAATCATAATCACTTAATGCCGCAAAATAATTTCCAATGTATTTTCTTCACAAGGATTCAATTTTCCAATTACAGCTAACTACGAAACAACATATGAACACAAAAAAACAGGTTTTGTATGAAAATATATAAAAAGGTATTTTACCTCTTCTTTTCTTTGTTTTGCCCTCTTCACTTATTTCTAAAGCCGCATACCTTAATTTGTAGTCTTGATTCCACAGAACATACTGGAATACATCACCTGAAGACATCTACAGTTTATCTTAAAGTACATGACATCTTTCTCAGTCATCAATTGTAGGTTCATCACAGAAGCCTGGCAAAAGTCCAGTCACTGGCAAACCACTCTAATCCCCACACATCCAGAAGCAAAGGGAGCCATGTCCTAGACCCTCTCATGTATGCCAAGTGGCACTCCTTGCCTAGTGAGAAACCTGCAGCCAAACACTGCATTTCACATAGCTGAGTGAAACATCCAGAAAGATTACTGGGAGCAAGTTTTTCGATGCAAGAGAACACAGCCCCTTCCCCCTTCACTCTTGCATAAGAGGTAAGAGAAGCAAACAAAAACCACCACCATCTGCCTTTGTCACCTGCTTTTAGACAGCACTGGCAGACCTTGCTTCAGTATGCATTATTTACTTCACTCATTTTCCTAAGAGTAATGTTGTCTAGAATTAGATTTAATGACATTATGACTCAAGCACACCATTATTAACATTTCCATAGGAAATTAAAATTTCAGTGTCTGAATGACTTCAGCTAATCATCAGACTTAAAAAGAAAAAGCTGACTTCCTCAGCTACCTCATAAGAAACTTCTTTCCTCAATTATAACTGAGGAGGTATTTAAGATGCAATGAAAATTTGCAAAAGGCTCAAGTAAAAATCTAATTCTTTATTATATATGGTTAGTCAACCCAAAAAAAGCCAAGGATATGTTTTTGATAAGCCTTGGCTGCCAGGTTCCTACATCAATTTGACATTAAATAATACTATTTTGATACAGAGTGAGCCTGAAACAATATTATTTCAGTGTTTAAAACACAATTAATAGAAAAGTATTTTCCCAAGATGCTGAGCATCAGCAAACATCACTGGAATGAAGACAACATGCTCAGAAAGTGTGGGAAAAAGAAAATATATTTTAAAAAAAAAATCAGACCACACATTTGCATGACTTCAGATACCCATTTAAACATCAAATTTAGTAGTTTAACCTTTTAATCATCTCTTTATCCAGAACAGTTCTGTGCAAAACCACTCCCAACAGTATAAAACACAAAGTAAGAAAACAAAACCTGCAGATATCTCCCATACTCCAACTGTGATCTTCAATTGCTAGTAATATTTTGTGTGATAGAAAAAGTCTGCATTCTTGTTTGCAAACTCAAATTCAAATATTTAATAAGAAAGCTTAGCCAAAAGGCTGACTAAAGACACACAGTACTAGATGAGGAGGAAATGAGTAGCTACATATATTAATTATCACCCTTTCTGAGAACACAGGCTCACTCAAGTTAAAATTTAAAGGGCTTAGATTACTTTCTGGTGAATTTTATTAGTTTTCCCCAAGAGGTGCAAAGACTAATGCTGTCACAACAGAAAAGGAGAGCATATACAGCGTCATTACAAGCTGAGTCACCCGAAAGCACTGAATCTTGCTTTATTATAACACAGCATCTTAAACAGTCTCCTGAAGCGCTATCATTTGTTATGGCATAGAACAGTAACAGCAAGCTAGCCCAGTATCACCATAAAATGAAATCTGCACATCTGCAGAGTCGTTTTCAGTAGGCAGACCCTGTTCCCTTGCTGGTCTCTTTGGATATAGCAGCTGCAGGCTTTCCTTGCTCTACTGCAATAGAGAAGGATGCAGAACAAAGTTGGTGAGAGCTCTTCTACTTGTGGCTGCTGATAACACTTAGATATGCCTTCAGAGAGCCATGATGCAGGTGGGAAGATGAGGTGGTCAGGCAGATGCGCAAGAACTACAACCTGAAGATGCCTTCCTGTGCAGCTGTAGCCATCAACTTATTCTTCCTCTCATCCACGTATTCTAGTTATTTTCTCTCTAAAGACCAAATTCTTGAAGGATAAAAAAAGTAAAATCTGAAGGGACTTCTTCACCATGCCTCATTCATATCCTGCCATCATTCAGATCCAAGTAATTTTTCATTTCCCAGTACCACAATCTAATCAGTACCAGCTTCAAAATAGAGAACAGTTATGCAGTGCTCTGAAATAAATCACATGTGTTTTAAGTCATCTGTCAATAAGGAACCTAAGGTCCCTGTATTTTTGGAGGGCCCACTACAGAAGACAGCAAAACAAGAAGACAATTGAAGAGTATGACTGACTTTTCTCTGCCTCGTCAACTGGCAAGCTGTTCATGAACACCACCTCCTGTCCTGTTTTCTTCCCAGTCCCCTTCTTTCCTCTCTGATCTTGTGATGGAACTCACACAGACGCAGATACTGTAAAACATGTATGACATTTGTTGGCATTACACTGTTAAATAATATTCCTTCTACCTTTCTACATTTTATTTCGACTGCATGTCACAGCAGAGCAATTGATTGTAAGTCAAGGAATGTAAGCAAATGGGGTCTGCTTTTCCCAATCTGCATATATACACTACCGTCGTAAAACCAGACAATATTATTATTTAAAATAATAATAAATATTTGAAGTACTATCTGTTGCATATCTTAGTCAAAACTGTTTTGAAAATGTTTTCCATTTTCATGCACTAACTTCAAATGCTAATTTCACTAAAAACATCCCTCTTAAAGTATGATTTCAGCCAAGTATTTTAAACAGTGGTATCTGATGAGAATCCATTTAACTAGTTTCCTATTAGATATATCCAAAAAGAAATACACTTTGCATATGTACACATTCGATGCACATTTTATTACACACTTCCATACACAGCTGTGATCTGAAGCCCGGCTAGCCTCTTCTGCAAATTTACAATATGTACAGCCAGGACATCAGGCAAGATAAGAGTGACAGAAAGAATGCACAGGACCTACATGATCAGCTGAAACAACTCTCAATATGCCCCAGTAGCAGTCAAGTACCATGGGAAAAAAAGTGTGTTCTGTAACTCCCAGAGTATTTTCAGAATTACTCTATATTAATTTACTGAATCTTGCAAGTTTCTGTATCTTCCTTTCTTTTTTACAACAATCACTGCAGACATCACTGTGCTGCTGACAGAGAAAAATTAGCCAAAAATTTGCATATGGAAAGATATTTTCAGCATGCTTCCCACAAAAAAAACATATAGCTGTTTCTACAATAAAGAACATTATGGAAATCAATTGCTTTATGTCACCTTATTCATTTTACAAGTCCAGTGAAAAACAGGCTAAAACAATAAAAACTTTTACTATGTCCATGTGTGTGTTGTGCTTTTCTAAAACAAGTATTTAATCTTTTATCTCATGATGCAATTAATATTCCCTTCCAAACTTGGTATTTTGGCTGCATTTTACAAAAAAAACTCAGAGGACATCTTGAGAACTCAGAATTAATTTTTCCAGATCCCTTTTCAATTCCTGTTTATTTTGGACACCCTGCAGAAAACTTCAATTTTGAGAACCTCTAGTGTAAACGGGTCATTCCAGTTATAAATTATTTGCAGGTGGCTTTGGAGATACTATGATAAGAACCCTGATCACCAGCACAGACATGTAACTATTTCTATACGACAGTACTTGGAAACCTTTGTCACGAAACAGAAGTCCTCTCTGCAGGGTGCTGTACAGAGAAAGGTTATTTTTGCCTTAAAGCACTTATACTCGGTACAAGGCAGAAAGAGAATACTGTTGTATGGTCAAAAATACACAGGAACTAAGACAACAGTTTCAGAACTGCCTCTGCTTTCTCACACCAACAGTCTACCTCAGCTCCCTTCAAGTGTCATCTATTACTTGACTAACTAACTCTGCAGAAAAGGAAGGAAACAACCATGCTCCAGATCAACATCCCACAGAGCAACAGAACCTCCAGGAGGTGAAAAGCTACTGTCTTCAAACTTGAACTCTAGAGCTCAAGCAGAATGTCACTCACAACAGAACAATGTCTGACTGTCAGCAATGTCTTATACTTCCTTCCTGTTATTTTAGAAGGCCATGCTCACACTCCTTCTGAAAAAGAATCATTTGATGTTTGGATGCATGAAAATAGTAACTATCCTGTAAACAAAGCAATATGTACCTGAAAGAGCAAAAGGAAAGCTCATGGCAAAGCTGCATGTTTTCAGGAAATACTTGTCTCTTTCTAGAAACTAGGTATAACACATGAGTTCCAAGACAAAGAGGATACCTTCTTCAATGAATGCCAAGTAGCAAGAATAATCTGAATAATTTTATGGAGAATCAAAAGGGAAATATCCACAGTAAGTCCCAGGTAACTCAAGAAGATGTCAGACAAGATCTCTTTGGGGAAAATTAAAATTAACTGCCTTCCTTTTTTTGACACAAATTAACATAATGAGGTAAAAAATCATCTACTACTAACTGTTTCTGATGAACCACTTAAACAGTGGAGAAAATGAAAGGTTCATTCATTGTTTCTCACCTCAAGTTTGACCACTTACCTTTTAACTTACAGGTACTAAAAAAAAAACCTTCTAGAATTATCATCAAATAATACTAGCAGAGCTTATAGTATCTCCATTTTAGTCTCTTCTAGATCATACTCAACCATAGATAAAATCAATCATATAAAACCACAGATGTCATCAGATTACAGGCTTCCCCATATAATGTGAGAAGGGCATAATATTTGCTTTTCTTCTAGTTGGAGTTTAAATATTATATATAGAAGTATTTGTTGGTGCTGGAGCACTATCATTTCCTAGAGCTTCGCAACTCAAAAACCTTTAAGATTCTCATAAGAACAGTTAAAATTTCAGAGTTTCATCCTCTGGCATTCATACTACAACTCACTGCTAATTAAATTCTTTTACTTAACATTATAGCCACAGTATGTGGAAAAGATCCACATCTCTGTTTAAAAGACAAGGGGCTATTGCAAAGGAAAAAAATAGGAAAAAGTAGGCTGAAAACTGGGGAAACGTGCTTCTGGATGTCCAAACACATTGATTTAAAATATGTTGGGTTCTTTAAGAGAACAGAGAATTGTCCAGACAACTGCAAAAACATTGGTCAGATATTTGCAAACAACACGCATGGACTGAGAAGATTAAAATGTAGTGTAATCAATACAGTAAACTTAAAACAGGAAATTACTTATGTGTGGACCTACTGCAACAGACTTTTCATTGAGAAGAGAGGTAGATCGGTAAAAACTAATTTGTAGTCTTTGCTTCAAAGACAGGACTACTACAGGGAGTTTGTGAAACAAGGCAATAAAAGATTCAAAGATAAATGGAAGTATTATTGCTCAAACTCCTGACAAACAGATTCCCCAAAGGAGACAGTCAAAAAGAATATTCAGTAGGAGGGCACTAACATCTTTATCTCAGCAGTGACTCACTCTTAAGTAACATTTATTTCCATAAGAACCTCTATAAGTAAAATGAAAATCCCATTCAGTGACCATAACTATAGGGAGAACATCATCTTTCTAATTAGATTTTCTTTATATTGGCAACTCCTTGTCTTAGGACACAACAAGAAATAGAGGCCCAAATCAGCTATTTTATAACAAAGAATATAACTAACTCTATTAAAGCTAAGTAAAGGAAATCTTTACGTGTGTAGGAGAGAATAAAGCAGAAAAACTAAATTCAAGATCAGAGCAGCACCTTTGCTGCCCACAAATAAAGTGTTTGTAGACCTCCCTGTCATGACTATAATTCTGAACATGTAAACTTATATGACACTCCCAGTTGATATCCATGTTAATACAAACTGATTACCACCACTCAGGTTAGTGAGAAAATGCCTCAACCTGTGTTCAAACTTTCACTTACACTAGCAAAACTCAGTTGACACATTGCATTCTTTTGCACACTACTTATTTTTTAAGGCTTCAGAAAGTGCTGCAGATACATATAGAAAAAGAAAAATGGAAGTGCTGAACAGTTTCCAGTTTCAGTCATGCTGAACAGGTTAGAAGTATTATAAATGCTTCTGTTTGAGGTAAACACACTTGAGCTCTCTTACAGCAGTCATTAGTGGTTCACTACTAGCTTAGGAATCTGCAAAACCATGTATACACAGACCTGAAAAAATCCCAGCCCAATAATAAGCTATTTTACATCCATAAATATTTAAAGTACAAAAAAATGTTCAGGGGCAGTAATAGTTACACTCCATAGTTCATAACCTTGAATAGTTTCTTTTACAAGTTCTGTTGCCAAGTAAGGTTTTTCATCAACAAAGAGAGTTTAATGAACTGTCACTTCATCAGGCTCATCTTATCTAAGTAAAAACTTACGCAACTAGAAAAAAATATTTCACATAGTGTATCACAGTTTATATGTTCATTTAATGTGTGAAAATGTCACCATAGTTCTGACATCAGAATGAAATCTGAACTAAAAGTTCCTTATGTATTTCTCTAACTTAGGTACCTTCAACCATAGGACACATGCAAGAGCAATGCGTATGCTAATGCATATGAACACTATTTGCATTTTCACTGCTCCTTCAAAGACTTAAAATGATACACAAGGCGACAACAAGATTTGACTGGAAATTTCGCATCCCTGAATCCACCTCAAACTTGCCACTGTTGGAGGATGCTGTTTTCAAATAAAAATAAAAACATACACACACTTCAACCTTTCTACTTCTTTATCTATTCTTTCAGTCTTTGTAGTAAAACTACACACTGATAAGCCTAAATTAGTAAGATTCTATGAAGCTAACATAAGCACTAAAATCACAGATGAAAGTATCTGAAATGTGAACATTATTTAAGAATTTACATTATATAAAAAATCCTTTCAAACTAAGACCACCCAGACAAAAAATATTTCACTGTGTATCATTTTTTCAAGGACGTGTGTAACCATATACTTGGACTATGCATGTAATGTAGAGGTATCAATACAGCAGTGTAAAGACCTGAACTAGCCCAGATAAAAAAAGCAAACTACTCACAGTACCATACCCAAATATGAAGGCTTGTACTAGTCCCATGCTAATAAAGCTAAACCATTTCTGGTACCACAGAGCCATTTTACACCTACAGTACCTCTGCAGCACACCTCATGCAGTGAAAGCCTATCTTAAGGAAATGCCTCCAACCATGGAAATAACTGTCTCAGAACAAGGGATGATGATGATGACCATTCTTTAAACCTACATACTTACCACCTCTTATACAAGAGGAAGAGGATTCTTCAAAAACTGATGACATTACCATATATGAGAACTCCCCACTACTATGAGTAATTACCGTAACCTTAAGAATACACAAGTGCAATTCAGAAAGACAAGCACAAAATCAACACAATAGTCAAATACCACCTACCTGGGGATTCAGGCATAAAGACTCCAGAATTTTATTAGTTTGAATACAGAGCCTTAATTTGAACTTCAAAACAATTTAGAACCTTTAAAAGCTACAACTGATTGTTTAAGAGCATCCCTTTATTTCTCTAAACAAAAGTTATCCCTACACTGCACAAATTTTTCTGCTGGACTGTTAATGGATCACAAATGTTAATCAATCATTTAACTCACCTGACCCGGCTGGGGGGATAAACAATTAACAACCTCCTCCAGCATCACTGGTATGTGAAATCTTCTGAAATTACTGTTTTCTGTACTTTGAGGCAACTCTTCAGTTTCACATTTCTGGACAGTTTGTTCCTTTGACTCAGAGTCAGAAAGCTTATTTGATGAAGAATGGATCCTTCTGGCCAAACTAGCCACATTTACTGAATCCAGTTTCAAGTTGCGCAGAAACAAACATTTGCAAACTTGGCACAGATATTGAGATAACATTTTGGAGTTGATCAACCTAGAAGAGCAGTAGATGTCAGGAATTACTTTCAAACAAATATTTGAAATACTGTGTTTGTTTAAATAACAAAGTGGAAATGCTGTAAGTAGAGCAATAGACATTCCAAGCTGGGCAGCTTTATAGATGTCATGTCAGCAAAATGTTTTCAGAACTTTCAATATTATCTACACACCAATCACGTTCAAGCAATAAGCAGATTATTTTCACTATCAGATTTTAATACATGCTTTTCTTGAATTTACCTTGCTAGAGGCTACCAATATTTTGCCTGCATAAGAATAGGCTGAGAAAGTTACTCTCCTGATAATTTAAGCCTCAGCTGGGCAGTAATTCCCCCACCTTAAGTTTGAAAGTGCATATCATTCTAACTTTGAATAGACATACAGATGTGAGGTTTTGCAACAAACCACAGTGCATCTACAGAAAACATACATATTACCATGGTATGCTGTGCTGGTTTTGGTTGGGGTGGTTAATTTGGTTAATTTTTTAGTGGGGCTGTGTTTTGGATTTCTGCCAAACACAGCAGGGAGGAGACACAGCTGGGGCAGGTGACCCAACTGGACTGAAGGGATATTCCAGATCAAATGACATCACGCTCCGTATAGGAAGTGGAGAGAACAGGATGTTTGGAGTGATGGCATTTGTCTTCCCAAGTAACCATTACCTGTGATGGGGCCCTGCTCTCCTTGGAGATGGCTGAACATCTGCCTGCCCATGGGAAGTAGTGAACTAATTCCTTGGTTTGCTTTGCTTGTCTGCAGAGCTTCTGATTTCCCTATTAAATTCTCTTTATCTCAGCCCCCAAGTTTTCTACCTTTCTACCCTTCCCCTTCCCTCCCCAGTCCCACTGGTGAGGGCGAGGAGCGGCTGCCTGGGGCTGGGCTGCTGGCTGGGCGCACACCACTAGCGGTGTGTGCCACCATCCTACTCACGCTGACCGACACTGGTACGAGCCCAAGACGTGTAGCTAACACGACGGACACACTTTGCTTACAACCACCCTCATTCTACACAGCTGGAGATCTTTTTCTTAGAAGTGAGCAGAAAGTGTATTTTACAGCAGACACGTCTAAAGCGGCACTCGAGCACAACTGCAGGCTGCCGCCTGAAGATCGACATTTGTACTAAAGCAGAAGGTAAAGGTAGCGAGGACAAAAATTCCACCCCTCAACACTTTTCATCAGAGGCGGCCGGAGAAGCGCCAGCAGCCCGCACCTCGGCCCGCGCCAGGCCCCACGGCGGGGTGCGCGCGGAAGAGGCTGCGGGCTGTCCCCGCCCAAGCCGGGC
>VZTI01004793.1:624948-640241 GCA_013397865.1 Struthidea cinerea
CCGCGGGCTCTGCCGCCGCCCGCGCCCCACGGACCCCCGCACACAGCACCGCGCGCCCGGCCCCGCGCACTTACCGCTGGCGCCGTCGCTCTGCTGGCGTCACGGGAGGCAGCCAATGGGAAGGCGCGGAGGGGGGGCCGGNGCCGCGGCCTGCGGGTGAGCGTGGGGCGAGAGCGGGGACCGTGACCGGTGACCAGGGCCCGGAGGGTGAGTGCCGGGGGTGAGACCAGGGACGGCCACGGCCCGGAGGGTGAGTGCCGGGGGTGAGACCAGGGATGGGCGCGGCCCGGAGGCTTGAGTGCCGGGGTGAGACCGGGGGTGGGCGCGGCCTGGTGGGTGAGTGCCAGGGCAGGCATCTCTGTGGCGGGCACGGAGGGGGAATTCTCTGGCCCCAGGGCTGAGCCTGGAGGCGTGCCCCGAGGAAGAGCTGTCTGCGGTGGTAAGGAGGGGGCCGAGAGAGCCGAGCGGGGCTGGGCCGCGGCCCCGCTGCTCACCTGCCCCGGGTGTTCCCTTTCTCCATGTCTCGGTTACGCCGCGGCCGGGGGGCGGCTCGGCTGAGAGAGGGCGAGCTGGCCCTGAAGCGGCAAAAGCGTCACTGAGAGCCTTTACCGTGTAGGTTACTGTCCGCTTCTAAGAGTGAACGAGTGTTGTTCTGTTAACAACAAAAATGGGCTACTTAGAGGAAATTCCATTTTAGCATCGGTTACTGTATCCCATGCAAGGCACGTTAACGTAAATCCCACTTTAACTCTCTTTAAACCTACGTGCAGTGTGACTACATCAATAATCCAGGGAGTGCAACATAGGCAGCTCCTCTTTCTGCTGAAGAACAAAAAAACTACTCGCTTTGGTCTACAGAAATCTGAAATATCAGCTATCTCATCTGAAAACTTGGTCTGTTATAAAGGAAAGCCTGTAGGCCGTTTAGTAGTTTAAATTCTAAAATAAACTTAAGAGTTTACTGGGGAAGTGCTAGTCGTCTTTCTGAAAGCTGCGCTGAATTAAGTCAACCTTTCAGGCCAGTTATAGCGTTTCCCAAAGTCACACTGCCATTGGAGCAGTCCATTGACAAGTGGTGGGTGGGTCCGGAATAGGTGCCTGATCAAATGTGTGAACTGTTTGAAAGAGTGAAAGGCATTATATTGCAAATAAAACCTATCTTGTCAATTGCAGAAAAGATTCAGCTGTTCGATCTGAAAGAGTCTTGGAAGTGAAGCTGGGGGACTGAAGGGATGACTCCTGCTAAGGAAGAAGATGTCTGTAGCCATGTGAAAGTGGTAGTCCGTGTCCGTCCAGAGACCCAAAAGGAAAAACAGGGCAGCTTTAGCAGGGTTGTCCATGTTATTGACCAGCATGTATTGGTCTTTGATCCAAAGGAGGAAGAAGTTAGCTTCTTTAACAGGAAGAGACTGATCCATAGGGACATTAACAAAAGACAAAGGAAAGATCTTAAATTTATGTTCGATGCCATTTTTGATGAGAGTTCATCCCAGTTGGAAGTTTTTGAGCATACTACCAAAAGTCTAATTGATGGCTTCCTAAATGGATATAACTGTACAGGTAACTTTGCTATTTATCTTCTTTAATTAAAAATCTTCAATAAATTGCTCAGAGTTTCTACCATTGTATCCAATGGCTGCAGAGGCATTAGAAAAAGCCTGAGATAGAAATAAAGCATTGTGTTTTAATTCATAGGTATGAAAGGCTGACTTTTTAGTATATGGAAGTTAGGACAGCTCAACTCTATTTTTAAAAGAAGTTTGTGTTAAGGTTATAATAGCCTTGGGAATTTTATCTGAAATATATGTGCTAATGGGAGTCCTCTAGAGTTATTCAAGCAGAAGCAGTTGTGTCACTGAGTGTGTGGTAACCTGCTTTATGAGCTCTTTAAGATCTTGGGTTTTTTTAATTGGCTACAGGAATGTGGTTAGGAAATTAAATGCCTAACAGCAATAAGTTGATGGCTTAGGGTTATAAGAGAAGGTAAATAATATTTTCATGTAACATGTCAGTGAATGAATTTTGAACTGAAAACTCAAAAATGTTTTTTGAAACACCTCTCTCTAGTTATAGATGTGAAAGGTAAAGCCTACGTAAGAACCCTGATCCGTTTATGAAACAGTTGTGCAGAATGACAGAGGTCTATGAATGTTCATTTGACTTTTGCCTTCCTGATTAGCTTACAAATAAATTATGTATTTTTACTTTGTTGTTTTTGCGGGGAAAATTCAGTGCTTGCATATGGTGCAACAGGAGCTGGAAAGACTCATACAATGTTAGGTTCTCCTGAAGATCCTGGAGTCATGTATTTAACTATGATGACACTTTATAAACGCATGGATCAAATAAAAGAAGATAAAACATGTGATGTTGCTGTTTCTTATTTAGAGGTGAGTTCCTGCATTTGGTATGTTGCTTTTAATAGCTCATATTTTATTAATGAAGAGAAGCAGGTTTTGCTTTCCCCTGGTCCTTTCCTGGGGCTTGACAAAATGTGTCCTTACAGGAGTGGAACTGTATTGTTCTCTGCAAACTTGGTGTTCCTAGGCACCTGGTACTGTTTTACAGAAGGCTGCCCATAAAGGACAACTGCTTCTAATATATTCACTGAATGTTCATGGTTTGTGTCTTGCTGATCAATTACATGCCTCTAAACATCTGTTGATGTGTACAAGAAAATATCATTTCAGGGTAATATTTTAGGACTGCATAACAACATCCTATAAGCACTGTGAAAAAGCACAACAAAGTGATGTTCTGTTTCTACAAGTAAATGTTTTGGCACTGCTGCTGAGCAGTACTAGTAAAATGGTTATCTTTTTAGCTCCCTCAAAGTCTTAATGGACTCTAGTTGGTATTTGGGAGGGGTAGAAGGAGGTGGGGTGAGTTTGCATTGCCATATGCTTCTACAGACCAAGAAATAAGACGTTTAACAGTTTTAACAGAAGTAGATTTGATCTAAGAAATATCACTGAAGTATGGATTGTGATGTACGATGGAGGAAAATAAATGCCTTGGATTCATGCTTGTTGCAAAACTGGGTTTTGTTAAAAAAAAGGCAAGTTTTTTTTTCAATAAAGACTAAGATTGTTTACTAGAAAGAATTACTTCTAAAATCTAAAAAGAAATCATGTGAATTGAATATTTTAAGCTCACTGTAGGAAAAATGTTTGAAAAAAAATTATAGCATGAGTTCACTATTTTGCCTTAAAGGAGTGTTCAAACAGACTGGTGATTTCTGTTTATTTAATTCTGTCAGCTATGGGAGGATATTTTAATAAAATACATTCAATTCCCTTTCAAAGGTTTACAATGAACAGATACGTGATCTGCTGGTCAACTCTGGACCTCTGGCTGTTCGTGAAGATGGCCAGCAAGGGGTGGTAGTTCAAGGTCTGACATTACATCAGGTATGTAAATATCTATAGACACTTAAAATGTGCTTGAGAGAATTGAGAAACATTCCCATTCTTCTGAGAGTTGTATGGAATTTGGTAATTTCCTAGTGGACTTTTTTCTGGCCATAAGCATCAGTAACTTGCAAACCTAATTAATTAGTTAAAAGCACATTGTGGAAAAAAACTGCTAATCTTATTGAATGCAAACATAGAAGCATTCAGTCCTTATTATCAAAAGGGTACCATTGGCTGGATGCTCATCCAGCAGATTTTGCAAGATTTATTTTTTGGCTAAAACATCTTGGCATTGCCTTCGTTGCCATCTTGGAGTGCTCTACACCGCTGTGAGGTCTAAAGGTTGTTTCTGTTTGTAAATAACCATGTTTGAAAAGTTCTATGTTTAATTACTTTTCCAGGCCAGCACAGCAATTCTTTGGTAAGGTCAGTGATAGAACTTAGTTTTCCAATCTGGAAATCAGTTCCTGTGGACCTATTTTCTTGCGGCTTTCTAGTGTATGTTACGTGCTGTGACGGGAAACAATATTCTAAGTTTGGCTAGCTCTATAAATGTCCTTCTTTCCAAACCTTGAGTCTTGTGAGGAAAAACTTTTCTTGTACTAATTCATTAAATAGTGATATACTAATTTAAGTCAGACATTCTTAAAAGAGGATGATTTTAACTCTGGAGAATCTTTCAGATTTGCTTAAATTCTTTACTAAAAATATTTTCTGATTTAAGTTGCTGTGCTTAAGTGCTTGCTTTTCCTACCTTACTGCTTTTTAGCTGAATTTGTTTGAAATGCCTCTGTTTCAAAACAGGAAATTTCTCTTATTTCTAGGTAGCTAAAATTCTAAGTTTGTTCATTTTTTTTGAAGGTGAATATTAATGTAAGTGTATTTTAGAATCAGTGCATTCCTATAATTGATGGAAAAGAAAACTGCATTTGTCTTGTGCTCTTCTCTTAAAGCCTAAATCAGCAGAGGAAATCCTTCAGATGTTGGATTATGGAAATAAAAACAGAACTCAGCATCCCACAGATGTGAATGCCTCCTCTTCCCGGTCCCATGCTGTCTTTCAGGTAAGATGATATAGCCAATAAACGCTGGTCATTAGTGTGAGTTGCAGTTTTTGTTTAAATTTCTGACTCGGAAATGGAAGCTTTTACTTTTAAACTGTGTTGAACCTTAGTTTGGAGAAGAGGGGATGGAAGTTTTCCAGTTTACTCTTCTTGTTGACTCCTTATTCCTTGGAAGTATGTAATGGTTCTTAGTGTTTATGTTTGAAAAAATGAATTTAATGAAAAGGTCTCTAGTTCCAATAGTTCAAACTTATTATATATAAAATATATACTTACATCTTCTTAACGTATATTCCTTAGAGGAAATAACTTTTATGTAAAATGGTAATTTTGAGCTTTAATATAATTCCATATTGTAATCTTATATGCTGAAAGTTATTGGTGGCTTTTTTAATGCTTTCTGTTTTCATGATGTTGCTTAGCATTTCAGTGGGAAAAATAATTTACAGAATGCAGTTATATGTCTGACTATAAACTAAGAATTTCAAATCATTCTATTTTATTTTACTTTTTTGGTTAATGTTAATTTTTTTCAGTAAAGTGATTTCCTAATATCCTGGTATGGATCAAGTTTTAGAAAATGAAATGATGAGTCTTAGTTTTCAGAAATGAGTTGTACAAGTATGCTAAAACTTAAAGACTTCGCCAAAGATTTTTGGTATTGGCTACACTGCCTTATTCTTCTGGCTTCTCTTTTTAAATACAACCTGTGACATTTAAAAACTAGTCCTGTTATCAGCAATGTATTTTTTTGTTGTTTTTTTCTGTTTGCTGTTACATACTACAAAGCAGTATCTTGAATTATGCATTTGACCCACTCTGAAAAATATTAAAATAAATTTGATTCTGGTCCTTGCATTACAGCATTTAACTGTTGGGAAGTTCTTAACAGGTATCTGCAGACTTAGACAATGCTAAATAACTATAACAAAGTTAAAAAAAAAAACAGTTTCTAATTATGTTACAGAACAAAAGTCATTGCCACTCTAAAAGCTTCTGTTTTCCTATATACCTTAAACTTATGTTTGAAATTGCCCTTCCTGTTTTTAATTTCCCCTGAGGTCTGCCCGTGTTGTGCATTGTACATGATTGCACAAAGGCTTCTTTTGAAGTTGTTTGGGTTGAGAGCTGCATTGTCCTGCATGTGTGCTGCCTTTAGAAAGGCTGAAGGTACAGTGCTAAAGACAGATCAGAGTGAACTGCTGATTTCTGTTTGTTTACTTGCTGGGCGGGAATGTCTCATCTCCCTCACCTTTACTCAGGAAAAAGCTCTGGATTTTACTACCAGCAGGCTTTTTCTCGGTACATTTCTAAAAGTGGCAAGCAATTAAATAAATCAGTTTCTCATATATTTCCACAAATCTGTGACATTCTGCGTAACAGAATTGTTGTCTTTGTTTCCAGAGATGTAAGTGATGAGAAATCCCCAGTGCTGTCGTGACTGCCCGTTATTTTTAACATTCTATTATTTTAAGAGTTGCTTTTTTGTAGAGATACAGTATTTTTGGCTTTTCTTGTTAACTTTATGGGAGCAAGATATTTTCTGAAACTGACTCAGAAATGGGTAAGTCTTGGCCCAGGACATTCTGAGCTGATTTTAGAGATGCATGTTTTGCCTTACTGTACCATATGTCTTATGTTTGAAATATCTATCTGGGTCAGGCAATTACTGCATCTGAGAGGAAAATCCGAATTGCCACACTGTTCTATTGAGAGTGTTCTGCTTTGGGGCATTTCCTGTATCTTTTGAATTTTCACAAAAGCTTGAGTTGTGCAACATAGTTTGGCTATCACTCCACCTTTCCCTACTTCATTAATGGTAGTTACTGTGTTGTTCTGGTAGTGTGTTCTCAGCCTGAGGTTCTTGGGTTTTTTGTCTATTATACTGGAAATAGTACAACTGAACTTAGTTGTGCTGTTTGATATAGAAACATATCTATTTGAAATAGATGTACATTTCTTGGCAAGTCATAAGAAATTTATTTTATTCATTCACAATACTTGTCAATCGGTCTTCTGTTACAAGGTACTGTGAAGACTTCATTTCTCATGGACAAAGCTTAAAGCTACAGAAGTAGAGAGATACTGTCTTTACTAGTCAGTCACCTTGTATTCATGGCAGCTCTTTCCTAATTCATTGTCCAGAAGGGCGTTCATGAATGTGTCAGTAACCATTAGCCATATTAACAAATGGCAAGGCACTCAACACAAAAGAAGGGGAAATATATAGAGAATCCTGAAAAAGTATAAAGCCATCTGAGGATAATTTTGATTCTTCTTACTGACCATATATTCCTGCTTTGCCTACTTCCTTATAAGCCTTATCTTCACCAGCAGAAGGAAGCAAAAGTGTTTAGTTCTTTATACATTTCTGTACCATGAAATTTCAAGAAAGATGGGAGGGGAACAAGTGGCCTCAGGAGGCATCACATTTGAAAAAATCCTGGAGTGTATTTTCACAGCAGTAAATGAGCATTGTTTCCTATTAATGGAAGATACAATTAAGTCTAAATCACTAAAAGGCCAGCCTTTTCCTGGTTTATCCCTATACGTATCTTTATGGCATACTCCTTAATGTGCGTTTGAAAAAGGAACACTGTTACAATTTAAAGTTCAGGAGTGTGATAAGCATTTTTAGTGCAGAAGAATCAAGAGCTGTGAAATTCATTTTCCCTGTAAAAAACTCACTTATCTTTCGCTGCTTTGTGAGCCTGGGTCAGTTGGTCGCTTAATCCTCTGCAGCAGGACAAGGAAGAGAATCAGAAGCAAGAGAAGGAGGTACCTTGTGGTTCGCTTAAGTGAGGGGAAAGTGCCAGGGGATGCAATTACTTGCTACCATCAGACCAATGCCCAGTCATTCCCCAAGCAATGGCAACTCAGAGCAACTTTCAGTCGGTTGGGGTCAGCCGTTTGCTTGCAACCTCTTGCCCACTGCCTTGACACCATACAGCTGCTATCCAGCAAAAGCTAATCATCAGTGTGTGTTGTCAGCACTGTCTGTTCACAAGTCTGGAAGCAACACATGGGCTGCTGCACAGAAAATTAACTCCACCTCAGTCAAACTCAGTGCAACTCTACTCTGCTTCTTTCCTTACTAGTACATGAAACAAGGAACTTTAAAAGGTGTCAGAAATGGATTCACTATTTTCCATTAGGTCAAACTGACTGTTGACATTAGATATGTACTAAAAGGTTTAACTTGGATTACAGGAAGGATTCCAATATAAATGTCCAAAAACAGTTGTTACACTATGAAATTAACTTATTGCTTAGATTGGTTAGTGGTTACTTTTTAATTATTTTCTTTTTTTTTTTTTAATTGTAGATTTACCTACGGCAGCAAGATAAAACAGCTAGTATTAATCAAAATATTCGTATTGCCAAGATGTCTCTCATTGACCTGGCAGGATCTGAACGTGCCAATGCAACAAATGCTAAGGGGGCTCGTTTTGTAGAAGGAACAAATATTAACCGGTCCCTGCTTGCTCTTGGAAATGTCATTAATGCATTGGCAGATCCAAAGGTATGTGCTGTTTCCCATGCAGTCTTTACCTTTTAGCGTTCTGAAAACATTTTAAAAAGTGCTAAGCTGGTTGAATAATATGGTTTACATTGTTGATGCTACTCACATCATCATTCTCATGTAAGATTGTCTTAAGGGTTTCCACCATCATATCTGTGATAGTTGAAAGACAATCCCAGTGAAAGAGAATTCTTAAAAATGATGTGCAGCAACCTAAGGATAGTGTCAAAGATGAATGGTACCTGCTTTTCTTACCTACCTTCAAAATCAAACATATATAGAGAAGCTTGCATGAGTAAATGGATAACCTTACAATTAAGCTTTAATCTTAGGGGGAAGCAGCTTTTACAGGCTAAAACAGCACCTCTTCCAAGTTGTTCTTTTGGGATCTCACATACATCCATACACACACAAATCCCTGTTCAAAGCAGTGAGTCAGTCTCCTGATCTGTCTCACCAGCTCAAGGCAAGGAATAGGTACAGTTGTGTAGGACAATGACAAAACCTCCTGAACTTTTGCATAAATAGAGTCAAGTGCATTGTCTATCTACCATGACACTCTTTTTGTCCTGCTCAACTAGCAAATTCCTCCTTCAATATGTCAGGAGAAAATCAGATTTAATTTCCCTTCCTGATGCTGCATGTCCTCATCATCTTGTTGGAGTGGGAGGTGGAGTTTAAAATCTACCACGGACATAAGAAAGAATCTTCATGTTGATTTATTTGATGTGGGATTGGGTTCCTAGTGACCAAACTTAGTATCATGAAATGAAAATTCTGTAGCTTCATAAAGCAGAGTGTGTGTTGCGTGGAAAGTTTGTGGACTCTCCATCCTTGGAGATAATCGAAACCCTACCGGGCATCCTTCCCATCTTACTCTAGCTGACCCTGCTTTGAGGAGAGGGATTGAACTAGGGGGATTTTAGAGGTCCTTCCCAATCTGGACAATTTTGTAAACTGAAAGTAGTTTAATGTAGTTTACTTTTTCTGTTAGTTGCCCCATCACAAAAATAGGAGTTACTTATCCAGATGTCAGAAAGTAACCTAGCTAATACATGTGTTGTAAAGGTGTTGAACAGTTCCAAGAGACTTAAACTGTTTAAGATGTATAGGTAATTTTAAGAAAAATTACTTATGTCAGAGAAAAGTTTCATGACTGTTTGTCATGTTTTGTGTCACTCTTGAAATTCTAAGCAGACTTTTATTTAAAGTACAGTTGACTAAACCATAAAAATATATATCGCTCTTTTCAGAGCAAGAAACACATTCCTTACCGAAACAGCAAGCTTACTCGTTTATTGAAAGATTCTCTTGGAGGAAATTGCCGAACAATAATGATAGCTGCTATTAGCCCATCTTCTTTGTTTTATGATGATACCTATAATACTCTTAAGTATGCAAACCGAGCAAAGGATATCAAGTCTTCTGTGAGTATATTGGTATTTATTGATCTCTTGTCAAAGTACAATATTGTAGTATTAAAAGAAGAATTATTTCCTTTGGAATATTATATTTTCCTTCACTTTTGTGTCAAAATTTTGTTGCATTACATCTTCTTTCTTTACGGTCAACTCTTCCTTATCTAAGTGATAGGTATAGTAAATACATAGTAGCTAAGTGATAGGTATAGTAAATACATAGTAGATCCTAGATCTGGCCTAAAAGCAACATAAATTCGTTAATGAGATGATGCTGCCAGTTTGAAATAGTTTGTTTTGTGAGCATGAAATTTAGAAATAATCCTCAGCTGGTAGAATTCACATGCTTTTTTAGTATCTTGCTATTACTTTCTCAGAGAACTGTAAAGTATATTAAAGAAATTTCTGGCCAGTTGTACAAGAGCCAGTCTAGGTTTGTACAGGTAGAATTCAGCTGGAGTCAAGAAGCTCAGTGGGATTGTATTGATAAATGAAAAGCTGGAATGTCCTGTTTCTGCTCTCTATTGCTTTAATTTTATTTTTCATCATCTTTTTTTATTGCAGCTCTTAATTCTTTTTATGTAATACAGGGTTCACTGTCATTTCCATTTGTTGCATACTTAATGGTAGCTTTTATAATAAAATGCACAAGATAGACATTAAATAGCAAAACTAATCGGAATAAATGCAAAACATGCTTGCATATGTAAATGTAATTATTTTTGGTTTGTTGAGGGAAATGTCCTGGCCATGGGTGTGCAACAGATGACAGCAAAAGCTGACAGTCATATTCTTGCTGTGCAAGGCAGGATTTTATTAATCTCTTTCCTCATAATACAGTGTATGTGTAACTATGTAGTGCTTGTACACAGTGGGTTTATTATGCATGAAAACACAAAGGAGCTGCCTTTAAATTCTAACTTGTTTCTTTACAGTTGAAGAGCAATGTTGTTAGTTTGGACAGTTACATAAGCCAGTATGCTAAAATTTGCAATGAACAAAAGCAAGAGGTATGTAAAAAAATCTGGTTTTAAGAGGTTGAAAGGTTAACTGTTAACTTTGAATATAAAAAGTAGTTTATGGGATTGAATCTATAAGGTAATATGCTTCTAAAGTATTTTGAAGTAAGAAAATTTTGTCTTCTGAGAGGAGTATCCCCTGCTGCCATTTGTAAAGCTGTTCAATATCAGCACAGAATGATAGTTTAAAAAAAAAAAAAAACTATTTCAACTAAAAGGTGCTTCTTTTGGTTTAGATCCTAATGTTGAAGGAGAAACTGAGAAAATACGAAGAAAAGCAAGCAACCATTCCTGAAAATTATAATACTGCAGAACTTTCAAATAACCAGCAAGTGGAAATAGAAAGGTAAATGAATCACATCATGAGCTTGCTTCCAAGCTGGAGTTTGTCTAACTTGTAAAAGCATTTGTAAAACAAACCTACTCTCTTCAATATTGGTTTCCTCATTTTAACATTGCTTTACTTAGATCTAGGTATGGCTTTGCCTAACATGTTGCTTCTTTTTAGAACAATTTGGTGGTGGATTTAAAATGAAGGAGGGGGATGCAGGAAATGACATGTGACAGGAAGGAGCATATGAATGCTGACTTCCAGCAAAGCTTCTTAGCAGGTTGTGTTTGTGGGTAGGCAGAATGTAGTTTGCATAAATGACAGCAGCTCTTGCGACTGTTGGCAGACACTAATTCAAGTGGTATCTTTCCTGCAAGGCTTGAGAGTGACAGAACCTGGAAGATTTTCTACAAAGAGTTCAATTTATGTTTGTAGATTCCTTATTTTCTATTGCTTTAATATTTCTTGGCCTCTTTTTCTTCTTGGTAATGTTCCTGTCTATCTTTTCTCTTGTGACCGTCTCATGAGAGAACATAAGTTACAAACTAAAATGTGAGGTATCAATTTGTTGCAGAAGCCACTGTATTCTATGAAGAGGGTAGGTTTTGGAGCAAAAGACTTTTGGGAGATGTGGCTCTGCATATCCCATCTTACATTTCTGACAATTACTCACCTAAGTTGATTCAGCTAATTTTTTTTTTTTTTTTTTAGCCCTTTGCATGTGCTATTTTTTAACCTGGAAAACTTTGAGGTGAAGTAAAAAACCATTCAAAGCGAGATGTGTTCTAACTGTGCTTTATTTTAGTGGCATTCCAGACATTTCAATAAACCCTTTCATTCAGGTTATTTAAATTTAATTTTCAAAAGAAGTGTGGGCTTCTAAGTCATGTTGATAGTTCTGACAGTTTTCCTGCATATTTTTGCACTGTATGTCTTTAAGATTGATTTAATTTCCTGTGATTTGCCCTTTATTTCATTCTTTGTGTGTGGGAAGAGTCAGTCAAGGGCAAGGTCTCTAAAATAGCTTTTCGAAAGGCTGGACATATTCTATGCCAAGATTTGCTGGTCAGAGAATGTTTGTTTGCATTTTATTGTTATGGAATATCCAGAGGGCCACATGTAAGCCTATCCCATTCCCTCTGGATATCAGAAATGATGTGGATGTCTCATTCTCTTCTTTCTGATGAATATCCTGCCAGGTTCATCATACTGATGGTGTGGGTAATGAGTTGATTTCTCCCACAGGTTTTGAAGGTATTGTGTTGCCTTCTCCCTTTTAGTTGGTACAGAGAAGACAGCCTTATCCATGATCTTGTACTTCAGTCCAACTACCCATGATTTGTGTCACTGTTATCTGAAAGAGACTCACTGAGTACACCACTTCTTCAAACCTTAAAGTCATTTCTCCTGCCTAAAGCTTAGAGATGCATTGTCTGCCAATCCTTCAAGTCTTGAGCCTGTTGAGGTAGACAGTGGACACTGGCTCAATAACTACAACCTTGAGCTCTTTGACACTAGTTAGTGTAGGGGGTTCATACCCTGGGTATGCCTACAGGATAACTGTGTAATTTTTCAAGTGAAGACCAGAAGTTAAAGGTAACTCCGTAAGAACAGAAGTGTGCTTATTGAAAGACTGAGTCCAGCTCAAGGCAGGAACTTCACAAAGGCTTCTGTACTTTTTGCTATATTTGGAACACTGGTGAATATATGTACACAAGAGGTTGGTTTACCAGTAATGGCTCCTCATAAGGAGTGTACAGAGAATCAGAATCTGCACCCTTGCGTGAATTATACCCAGCTTTCTACTGTGGTGGAAACTGAGAGGATTCACTTTGATTCCTCATTGCTGTGTTTCCCAAGCAGCTGGGAGGAATCATGTTTCTATGGATACTATGGAGGACAAAAATTCTCCAAGCAGTGTGCAATTGATAGTATATTAGTATAGATAGGAACAGCGTAGGGTAAGAACTCTGATACTCTGCAGCTGACTGTTTCATTATCATAGAGTCTTTTAGGTTAGAAAATACCTCAAAGATCATAGAGTCCAACCATTAACCTATTATTGTTCTGATGCCATGATTTTTTGCATTTTCTTTTATAACCCTTGATACCTTTTTACAACTTCTGTATTCTTAGTGGTTTCTAGCCTACATTCTTGGACCTGGATGTCAAGCTAGGAGACTGAACATTTTAGAAGCTTTGTAGTTAGGGATCAGAATGCCCCAGACACCAAGGTGCTCTCCAGAACACATTTTGTAAACTAAAATAGAACCATCCAGGGGAACGTTCCTTGGGGAGGTGGGCTCACTCGAGCCTCTCACTGGGGAATCTTTGATAGATATGCTAATTAGTCAGCCCTACAATGTTATACCAGATCTTCTGCGGGGTGCATTGCCATGTGCATTGAGGTGCATTTGACCTGGACGTAGTGCACCTAAGGATCTTTTAAAATAAATACCAAGGTAAAATCCCTTTTTCCCTTCTAACCATGTTTGATTCTTGATTTTAAGACCAGGAAAAGGCATCAGTTCCTTAAAGAAATAATACTTCTAAATTCTGTGAGTGTTTTAGTACACGTTTTTACCTAGATAAGACAGCATCCTCTAGACACTTAGGGAAAACTCTTGTATTTCTAAATCTGTGGAGAAGTATTGTTTTCTTAATTCTGTTTCTTTTTAAAAGGAGAGTAATAAAACACTAGAATAAAAGACTCGGTTATTCAAACTTTAGACTGTGAAATAGAATTGCTACTTCTGATACACTGACAAGAAGTCAATTACATGACAAGAATGTCTCTTCAACTTGTTCTGGAGTTGAACCTGGGTTTTTTTAGCACTTTAACAGCTTTTAATTTTATGGGGTTTTTTTAATACTAAAAACTGTATAACCTCTAATGTTGCATGTTTTTAGAGCACTTGCACGTTAAGCTGTGCTTTTATTTTTATGTAAAGTTCTAACAACATGGGATGTAATGAAATACTTTGTATATGAGGTTGATCATTATTGAGATATACAGTCTCTTTTTGGCCTTTCAATACTGAAACATTTTCAGTATTCAGGAGTGAAGTGAAAAAGTACCATGAGTGAAAGTTATATTGCAGTATAGCAATGCTTCCAGGTGTTCTTTTTCTTGTTATTCTGACTTGTGTTGCAGACTAGGGGTAACCAGATAACTGGTTACTCAATAACTCCTTGAGTGCCATCTACCACTAGTTTGGTTTTCCCCCCCTATTAGCCTAGTATGTGTTAAAACATGGTGAATGTTCTGATTTTTCTTGTCCATTAGTGATGAAAATTGTACAACTGCTTCAGGGAAAGTGAGCTACTGAAGACATCTGTGGTTTTCCTTTTTTTGCGGATAGCTAGCAGGTTTTTTGAACACCTCATGTGTCTATGGCAACAGTAGTCTGATCTGTTTAATAAATTGATGTAAGAAGTAGAGAACATAGGTATTTAGTATCTTTTGGAGTTAGAGAAAGGCATCTAAAGCTTCTTCACATAAGTCTTTTCTTTTAAATCCCCGTGTTGTCTTCATAAGTATGACAAGGTTTATTTTTAGTGACTCCTTCAAAATTTCACATCCCATTTTCGGTTCAAATACTTAAAAATACAGATGTACTGACGTTTTATTTAGTGCTCATCTATAATAGACTTTACTAATTTCCTTTTAATTTCTTTATATTTATTTTATTAACTTGGAATTGAAAATTCCCCTACCAAAGGAGATGGGCATAAAAAGTCTTCAATAAATAACTAATTATTATCGTTTGGGTTTAGATACAAAGAAATCCTTAAAAATGTGTTTGCAAACCGTGAGGAAATCAGAAAAGAATACCTCAAGGTGGAAAAGAAACTGAAAGAAAATACACTAAAGAAATATTACCAGAATCAATGTCATGAACAAATTCAACTAATGTGCTCTGAAGAAAGAGTGGAAAAGGTGAGTTTTCTGTAATGGAGTGCAGGGTATCATCTCTTCATTTTGGTATATTTGTGTAAATTTTGCTTAAGTAATTATGTAATGAATTAATGCATAAATACTTAATTTAAAATGGGACACACAGATTATCACTCCTCTATGACTGTTGATATAGTGACCTAATTTTTGAGGTAAACAGCAGAGTATAGTTGTCTTCTGACTAGAAAAGAGTGCCCTTTGCCTTGTTAGGGCACTATCTTCCTCATATCTAACTTGCTGTTGCTGGTTTTGTGCCTTTTAGTTTTCATATTTCAGAAACAGTACAAACATCAGAAGAATTTGATGTTTGAAGATAGAGGATTTTCCTTTTACCCAATGCTTTATCCTTTAGCAGGCTTTTTGTAGGACATACTGCATAAGGAAAACAGAAAAATTGCTTCTTCATATTCGTCCTTGAATTACTAGGAATTATTTGGTTATGTTATGTAAAAGTAAGGGGAAAAAAATCTTTATATATAAAGAGAGTTTGGTGAACATAATTTGAAAGTTTCCACCTTAAATGCTGATTATTGGGGGGGGGGGGGGGTTTTTTTTTTTTTTTAAGCC
>VZTI01004793.1:640269-710410 GCA_013397865.1 Struthidea cinerea
TTTTTAAGGCCACTTGCAAGCGGGATCAAAGGCTTGCAGCACTTAATAGCCACTATGTACGCATGCAGAAGAAAAAAGAAGAGGAGACCAATCTTTTTGAGGAAAATACCAAATGGCTGCACCGTGTTGAGAATGAAATGCGCCTGCTGGGTCAAGAGGGGTGTATTCCAAAAGTAAAATACCTTTCACTTTTTTATGGTTGGGGATGGGGAGGAGAATTGGAAAAAGGGTAAAACCTCTGAGTTAAGAACAGCTTAGGAATTGAAATAAAGTAAAATGTATGGGGAGAGTAAGCAGACAGAGGCAAACATCTTTGGGTATGCATTGATAAGCATCCATGTGTGCCTGTTGGATTCTTAATGCTAATTGCACCACACACACTCTTGGTCAAAGGAATCTACAAAGTTATATTTATGCATGTAAATAAAAATCAAATAATTCATACTTTTCTACCATAAAACTTTATTACAGTAATATAGCTCCACTCCATCTTTACTTTTCAATATAGGATGATCTAATATTGGTTTTAGTTTAAATTTTAGTTTCTTCCTACCAGTTTGATGTACAGCTGTTTGATCTTCATTTTTATTCTAATTTCCCAAAGGAACTTTGTCAAGATCTGCAGTATTGCCATTTAAACCTAGAAGTTCAGGATCTGAAAGCCCAGATTGAACACATGTTGTCTCTGGTGTCCCTTCAAGATCAGTATTATAAGCAAACAGAAAAGTAAGTATGGTTTCAGGGCAGGTGTGATAAGACATTCTGACACGTGTTACTTGGGAAGACCTATTTAGAGAATTTGGTTTTAATTGAAACGGAAGCAAGATTTTTCTCAAACTTTTTGTTTTCTGGGTTAAAATTGTGTTTTCTTTAGCAAATTTGTCTTGCCTCTTGCTGTTTTACAGAGTACTAAATACTGCACTTCCAGTTCTTCGCAAGCAATACCTGATTTTGAAAGAAGCTGGGTTGACAAATGACTTAAGTGAGACTGAATACGCAGAGGTTGAGCAGCTGATTCAAAGACAAAAATCAGTAGCTTGGGCTGACCAGACTGAAGAAAAGAATCAAAATCAAAACCATGAAGTAGAAATGTCAGCTATCTTTTCATTCCCACAGCTTGTGAGCCGACCAAACACCCCATGCAGTAAGTATCAGTGCCTTATCAATATTTGGAAGTGTCAGTGATTAACAAACTACAGGTCCCTGTTTAGTTACTATGTGTTTAAATTGGTAGTGATGCGGGAAACCATCTGTATTTAAAGGCAGTGCTGAATTCTGTGTATTGCAGAACATGAGGCAGTAATCATTGCAGAAACTTTTGCCTGCAGTTCTTTCAGTGAACCATGACAATGTTCAAATGCAAATTAATTGTTATTGGCTGTTTTCACATAAAAATTAAAGTATTTTAAGTCACATAAATAACTTTTCTGGTTACAAGCAGTGTCTCCAAAAGGTCAGAGCAGCTACATAATTTCTGCAGAATGGGTAAAACTATGAAAGCAGGACCTTAACTTCTTGTGTGCTTCTTTGGAATTAACTACATTTGCTAGCTGGTCCTGAAGAAGGAAGTCAAACTAGTAATTGATGTGAAAAAGAATCTAAAAATTGTAAAGAGAGGGGTAGTGAAGGTGAAAGGGTAGGGGGGGATTTGTTCTAGGTTTTGTTAAAAGTCATCTATGGAAATAGGTTCTTGGAATATAATTCTAAATGTTCTTACTTTATGGTATTAATTGATTTCAGTATTGTCTTGTTATAAGATCCTTCTTCCTGTCAGGAGTTTCTAAGTAGCAAAGAATTTCAGCTGATTTGGAGTAATGCCTAAATATTTGTTTCTAATGAGGATTTCTTCCATGGAAAGAGTCTCTTATATAGTAAATAATATAAAGTCATAGTGTGGGAGGAAAAGGTAAAGATGTTTTCTGACCCTTCATTCAATAACTGTTTCTATGGTCAAATTATCAAGATAGTCAATTCTTGTGAATCAGCTCTTGATTTCTAGTGAAAGCTAATTGAAGTTCATATGATTTGCCAAAACCCGTGTAATGCTTCACTCCAGGACTTGGCCTCCTTCTATCTTGTTTTTCCTTTAGCCTTTGAAACCTTTAAACACCTTATGTAAAATTCTGACCTTAATTATAAGTTAAAATTGTTGCTTTTTACAGAAAATACTGGCTTTCCAATATCTTCTCTCTTTTTTGACACATACATTAAAAATTTAGATTAAGCTTCTGTATGCTTCATGTGACCATAAATGTGCAATGTCATGAGCAATTTAGCTGTTTGTGTCAAAGAAAGCACAAGCTATGGAAACAAGTTCATTTAAGAATGTATTTGGGCATCCATTCCGAAGTGTTCATTAATGGGGAGCCATACAGTATTCAGAATTCAGACTGAGGGGTGGAGAGCTCTGACTGGTACTTGCAAGTATTTCTGTGAATGGGAAAGTTCTTGGCACTGTTTCAAGCATCTCATTTCCAGAAGCCTTACTGTACATTACCACTGAGAGAATGGAACTGATTTATAGGAAGAAAAAAAAAAAAAAAAGGCATCCATTGCCTCCCTTGTCACAAACATTCTGATCTGAAAAGTCAATTTTTTATTTTGTATGGCAGAAAAAATTGGGGTATAGTTTTACGTAGTAAAAGATTTGATTAAAAGCGGGAAAAGCACGTGTCTGGAATAGGAAAGATTTGTCTTATTAAGCAGCTCTTTCTTACTGTCTTATGTGATTTTTAAGTATTTTTTTTCATGCTGTGTAAAACAGTCCACCTGATCACTGGGACTTGCAAGAATGCAGCCTGGATTTGAGCCTTTTTCAGTTCACAGCTGTTGTTTGTGAAACTGTTGTGAAACTTGCCATCACAGTGATGATGCCTTTGGGTCAAAGGAATATTAAATAATTGAAATGCATTGACTAGAGCTCATTTGCAATTTGGAATTCCATGAGTCAGTTGTTAAAAGAATGAAAATGTATGATTAGAATTGTAATTTGATCAATCAGTGGTAGCCCAGAAATGTTTATTGAAATGAATACATTAATATTTAATTTCACTTTAGCAGAACAACCTGGTAGACTTAATTTAGCACAGTTTCCAGAAATAATCCCCTTATGCATGTATTAGCATGAGTTCCAGAAGAAGAGAAGTCTTGGCCATTATTTTGTCCCTAATGTCAATTAGAACTAACTCAATTCATCAGAGTTGTTTTGCCATGAGCTCTGCTCACTTTTGCTGTGACTCATGTTTCACACATAGGGCATTCTGCTTCTCGTATTAATGCACAGGGCTGTAAATATCTGATATTGCTGTGTTTCTTGTCAGATAAATCAGTACTTCTGAGTAGTCTTTTTGGGACAAATGATACAGCAAACTAAGGAACAAAACCACCTCATATATCACTGGATGGGGGTGGTTGATCAGTGGATGATGGCTTTTATGGTTAATTTCTGAGTGAATCTCTTAAAGAGTATCTTAAAGAATTTTGACAATTATCTTTTATAAACAATAGCCTGAAATTAAGGATCAGCAAATATGTGATCTCTTCTCTAAAATATATTTGGAATAATGTTAATTTTTAAAGAGAAGCATTGTAGCTGAAAGTACTAGTTACAGAAATAAAACTTCCAGATTTTTCTTTTAAGCTACTTCATCGGGTTAACTGTGGCTGTTCTGTAAAGTACGTAAGTGATTCATTTTTGTATATGAAATAAAAAATATTACTGAATTATGATGATATTGATGCAAAAGATTGAAGTAGCTATAAAACATGAAGCAAATATAGACTATAAACATAATTTCTCTGCCTTATTATGGAACAGGTTTGATTTTTTTTTTTTTTTTTAATAGCTGGAGCATGTTGTTTATCTTTCAGTAGGAAAATAATGACAATACTTAATGATTACCATTAGGCATCCATTCAGGAACTGTTTAGATTTGTTCTTTAAGGAAATATAAATAGCCCTACTTGGTTCTCCACTGTATCATCTTCAGTACCGTGTATTTAGAAATTTATGGAAGTAGTAAAGTAGAGTTTCTGTAGCAACTTCTGTTGTCTGAGTCCCTTTTACATAAACTTCTCAATAGTAGCTTTTAAAAGCACTTGCAAAAAAGGTGGCAACTAGCTTCGGTATCTTGCTGCCTTAATAAGATGGAAACAGAAACACTGGCAATTCTTTATTTTGTGGGTCCAAATGTTTTTCTTGCTGTATTTTTATTTACCTGAGATCATAATTGTTTAGAGCTATATACAGTAGAACAACAAGCTAAAGTGGAATTAGGATTTTGGAGTTGGTTTTATCGCATCATATTTGGTTTATGGTATTTAGTGAAGCCAAGTGAAATACGATACTGCTGGTGATGTTTGTTTACCTGTTTACTGTGTTAGGAGCAACATAATATTTTCACAAAAAGCTATGGGGAGGGACACTTCTTAAGTATTTTATATGATTTCTAACACTTTAATGACAAGAAAAGCTTGTTGTGTTTTAACATAGTTTTACAACGAGTTTTATTCCTATAAATAGAATATAAAAATATTCTATTTAAAATAGATTTTAAAAAAAGGTCTTTGTTTTTGCTAACAGCTTATAGTTGCTTTATATAGAATTCCTGCAACTATCGTTATTAGTTTACTTGTATTACAGTACAAAATGCTGTCCATTATGATGGAATTCATCAAATTATTTATGTTGGCAGTACCTTTGTGTTCTTTACGTATTTAGTTAATGATTTAAATGCTAGCATTTACAGTTAATTTTAAAATGCTTCCAATATTTAGGCCTGTAGAAGCTTCTAAACCTTGGCACTCCCACCAAAATGTTTCTCCATCAGACTTCCTTCTAGTAACTTTAGGACATTAGCAAAACCTCAGTGTCTTACAGTAAGCAAACTTTCCGAAACTGAAACCTCCCTGTCCTAATGTAACAATGGACTAATAGAATTCTAACCATTATTTTTCCTGAAACAGACATTCAGATGTGTATAAGTAGGAGTAAAAACTAATAAATGAATATTTTAAATGTGTCCTGAGGCGTTTAATGGATAGTTACTTCAAACACTAGATTATATAAACCTTATTCTTGTATTTAAGGATATAAGACCTCAAAAGTAATTTTAAAAAAGGTTGGGATTCAATTTTTGGTTGTGATGACTAGAACTTTTTTTTAAAGATTTGTTAGTCTATTACACAAGTATATATTGTACTCATTAAAACAAAATTAAAAAGCAAGCACATTAATGAAGCATAGCATTGTTGATAGTGTCAGAGAGTAGCTGTTTTAAATTGTTCATAAATAAGTTTCTTGTTTGTTACTAAATCCTACCAAATCTTTGAGAAATATGTCTTTATCACAGTGGGTCTATTTTCTTTTGGGTGGAGGTAAAGATTGTTTGGGGAACATTCAGGCCCTGTTTTACTGCTGTCTCCATTCCACTGCTCATGGAGAATATCCAGAATTAACTTAGTGTTTAGATTACAATCAAGGCGTACTGCATCTCAGCAACCTGCTGCATTTCACCTGGTGAAAGCTGGTCATGGATTAAATGCAGTATAAGAAAATAATATATTTTGCATTTTAACAAAGAAAAAGTCCTTTACATACATAAAGTGAGCTTTACATAGGTGCACACATAGACAAATTCACAGTTCAGTTATTTCCTGTCAGGTAGTCCTCTCAGGCCCAAGTTTTCCATGTATTTCTTTCTTCAAAGCTGGAAGCAACATAATAGAATTGTAATTGTTCATGTAATAAAATTGTAATCATTCATGTAATTGTCCACACTACTTTTCCCATAAGCAATTTAAACATTGTTCTGACACTAAGCCCCTAAGTGAGGAATAAATGTTTGCTTTGTTTTTTCAATGGTTTCATTATTGAATTAAGTTGTGGCAACATAGAATAGACTTGTGGCCTATATCTAAACATCTAATTACTTACTCCTTGTACACACTTTGATACTACCTGTTCTATCCTCCTGGAACAGGTACAGGTCTCATTGTGGTCTTTAAATCCTTTGCTGTCTCTTATAGCTCTATTTTGTATCTTCTAATTGGGCATCATCTCATGTAGCTGGGTATCCAATCGTATGGCATGTGTACTGCCGAAGTGTGTAGGCAACAACAGTGCCGAGATCGTCCCTCATTGGCTTTTCTTGAATGAGGGTATTACTTGGGCCTTTTCCCCAAGACATCTGATTTCTGAGGGTACTTGGGGAATTGGCTTTTTTAAAGCATCTTGGCAAATTGGGTTGGAACTGGTCAATGAGATCAGAATTAAATGGGGCCTGAGAAATGGTGAGCAGAGAAAAAACTGCAACTATTTAAGCCTTACTTTCTGTAACAAATCAAGTTCGTGGAGGTGAAATAATACCATACATACATGTTTTTAATCAGTCTTCGTCCTGTTCAAAGAATGTTTTCAGAACAGTTGAAATACCCTAAGTGTTAACACATGAGAGAGAACTATAGAAGCATTCAGACTGAGGAGTTCAAACTTGTTTTCTTAGTCTGAGGCAAAAATAGAATGAAATTTAGAAGAAATAAATGTTTATCAATACTGTTCTAGGAATACCGTGGCTAATTCCTGAGTAACTTGCATGAATTTAAAAAGCAGGAGTTCTTTTTGCAGTTCAGTTGCTCATAGGCATGGAGTAGGCAATGCAGAAAGAAGTATGAATCTGTGGCTGCCAGCTGAAGGGGAGCCAATCCACAGGCATTTTAAGGATACTAGGCTTCATTTCTTAAATTTGCACTGGAAGTTAAATATAAAAGCACTTGGGGTTTTGACAGCCCTCTCCTGCTCTTGATTTGTTTAAAAAAGAAATTCCATCTTTTTTTGTTATTAACTGTGTAAGTCACCAGTTGCCTGCCCATTTGAACAGTGAGCTGTGTCTTAAAATGATCCTCCTTCATTAAAAGCTTGAATAAAAGAAAGGCCTTTTCTGTCTTACTTTGGAGATTGCCTTTATTACCACCTGCTTGAAAATAAAAACATTGTGATACTTCAAGAAAAATAGTTTTAATCAGGATGAATGAGAATGGCCAATTACACTGTATTGCTTGCTTTATTTTTGAGGGTGGGGGAAGTTGTTATTCTAGAGCTTTGCTCCCCACAGTTGATAGAGTGGGCTGAGAGAATCATAGTAACTTCTTTGTTTCCCCCTTTCCCCCTTTCCAAAACCCTACTTTCTCATTTGCAGTGTCAGATAATTTTGTCCCTCTAAATGTTTCTGTGTCATTCCTTTTTCAACAGTCTCTCATTATTCTGCAAGGTACTTGCTGGGGAAAAAATGGCTATTATCAGGAGTCAGACGTAGATTACTTTGATTGTCCCATCTTAAAATATGAGTTTTGTCGTGGTAGTGCAATAATTTTCAATACTCTTCTCTTCCCTCTTGTCATGTGTCATGTCTTACTTGGGATTATTTGTATAACCTCTGGGATAAACTACACCAACCTATGCATGTTTATAATACTTCGAGTGTCACAGAGCAAATACCATCTTAGACAATGCTGCAATAGGAATAATTTCACTCATATGATCAAGTTGATATGAATACAAAATAAATAGTATTGGTAATAATTTCTGCTAATATCTCAGTAGGGAAGTGGAGGGAAAACGCAAGATTTAAGTAGTATGTACATTAGATGTGCTAACCATTGTTACTTATGTTTCACAGGCACCTCTTTTGGTACACCATCACAAGCAATGAATAAAAATACACAACAAGTATTAGAATATACAGAACCACCACAGAAAAGAACTAGGAGGAAGCTAATGGACTCTCCAGTTGTAGCTCCAAGTCCACCTGCCTCCAACCAATGCAGCCTCCAGCACCTGGAGGATTCTCTTGCCAAGGAAGTCTACCCTATAGTCTATACACCAGACTCTTGCAGAAAGCCGGTACAAAGCTTCTGTACTCAGACTGTGGTAAAGAAGGCTTTTCACCTTGCAGGCCTGGAGGAAGTCAGTGCATGTAGTACAGATATGCCAGTCAAAAAGGCCAGTATTATGGACACTACATGTGATGTAATACCAGAGTGTGATGAAGACGTCATGAATTCAACAGTAATTCTCTATGAAGGTACAGATGAAACAACTGAAATGTCTACTTACTCATCTGTAAAGGAGTCACAGCCATGCAGCAATAGCATTGTGCAAAGGTATTTTCCTTTTATATGGGCAAGAAATATTACCAAATAATTTAATCCTGTCTATTTTACATCTGGGTTTTTCCATTTATATCCATTTTATAAATAAACCCAACATTTTGAAAATCAAACCCTCAATTTTGATCAACATCAGATTCAATTCTGCCATTATTTGAAAACAGTAGTATGTTAGTGACAACAAATGAAGTTGAAAGCTTATCCTGTTTTATAAGATATGTACCAAAAAGAAAATACAGCATTTTTTAAACTGATTGTGATGCCTCAGGCAAGTTACTTTCTCTAGGCCTTATGTTTCCTGTCTGTAAAATGGATACTTAACCACATTGTGAAATGCCATGCTTAAAGCTGCTGTGTATGTCTGAATTCTGCAAAGCTACCTGAACATTATTGAAACGAATTTCCAGTTTTGATTTTCAACTTACCATGTATTTGTTTACAGTTAAGAACAGATTTACTTGACTTTTACCAAGAATATGTTTTACAAAAATGTAATTCCTTTATTGCAGACTTGATCTTTCTTCCTTAAGAAACAAAAATTCTGCTCCAGTATTTGAGAAGCCCTCGTATATGGCAATGACTTCAGCTGCTCAGAGAAAAAGAAAGGTATTAAGGTAAGATTAAACTAACCCTTCTATACAAAATGAGTTTTCATTTCTTACGTTCTTACTTCAGTTTTGATATTCTATTTCAAATCTGAAAGCATCTTATACAAGTCATTTGGACCTGCATATGACATGTTCTGATTTAAATGTGCTTGAATTCAATTGAATTTTTTTTTGCTTTTCCGGGTAACTTCAGTGGATTTTTTTTTTTTTTTTTTAATCTTGGTTTAAGAACTTCTGTGTTAATAATTACAAACTAATATCATGTCTTGTGTAGCTGCTGTCTACTCAAAGTAGAAAGATGGCACATAATTCTGAGAAGAGAAATTTCGTCATCAATTAAAAATCTAAGTTTTTTGAAAATGTTCTGCCTTTGCTGGAACACATAAGAAACTACCAAAATAGAAAGCAGGGAAAAAAATATACATGACAATACTTACGTGGATCAACTTTGTTTGCCTGATAATTCATTTTCAGTCTCATATATTGTTTCTTAATTTTTGTGATCTGCTCTAGGAAGAATTTTCATATCATCACTTCTGGTTTATGACCCTAAAAGAGGCTTTGTTAGTAGGAGCACTAGAAAAGCTGAAACTGAATAGACAATAAGTTGAATTGTAATTTTTGTGTGTGTATTTCTTTGGTTGGTTGGTTTGGGCTTTATTTAATCTATTTAAAACCTGATTAGCTATGGAACAGCTGATGAAACAGCTGGTCTTTTTTTTTTTTTTTCCTATTTCCAAAAGCAAAAATTGATACAACCTTTTTTAAAATCATGTTACGAGTCACCTGTTGCTAGACAGTGAGTGGAGCTACCACCACACAGGTCTTACACCAAATATCTCAAGAATGTTGGAACAAGTCTATAGATAGATCACAGGACATGGAAGAAACTTAAGCACCTTTTTGTTTATTAGCACCTTTAAAATAGAGAATTATCCTAGGAGATCGGATTCATCTGGTCTAGTTTCATGTTACTGTTCTAATTGTTATCAATTACTGTTCTAAACTGTCTTGCTAGGATGAGGAATAAACTCTTTTGCTCTAGGATGAGAAAAGAGGCGCTGCTCACATTTTCAAAGAGCTGATATGAATTTAGCAAAATAAATCATCTGTTCTCTGAAACCAAGCTAGTTTTTTCTATATTCTCTCTAGGGAGAGGTATGGGAACTTTTGGAGCCTGATTTATCTAGTCTTAAGATAAAAGTTCTCAGACAGGCTTTTAAAGTACTTTTTTTTGTAATAACTGTGTAATAACTTTAAAATATATATATATGCTTATTTCTTCCGAAAAGACTAGCTCTTTCTGTTCACCTTGTTTCTTTTGTGTCTCAAACATATTTCCCAATTTCCAAGTTGGAATTACACTACAGAAAAATCCCACAACTTCTATTCCTTTTATAGAGATCATTCTGCCTCAGTAACTTGTCTGTAGGCTAAGATTCTTTATGGTTTTGTCTAGCAGTTGATGATGAAGAGAAGGAATGAAAACACATTTGTGAAGCAGGAAAGGAATATGCTCTTACTTTTCAGAGAGTGCCTTCATTCTGTTCTCTACTTTTTCCCTCTTTTCTCTCCCGTGCTTTCCCTGATTGAAGTGGTTCACTCCAGTCATTCATCTCTTGCTAATGTTAGAATAAAAATATAAATTTCAGTCATATTGTCCACATTAGAAGTATGATTTGAAACAGCCGTATTTTGAGGATAAGGGATAAGAGGCAAGTCAGTCAAAAGAGAGACTATTTTACCAAATAACATTACATTCTTATTGGCGTAAGTTCCCTTGCAAGAAGCATGGATGAGTAGATTTTTAGGACTGGCACAAGGAAAGTCTTAGTGTTTTCTGCTTGCTATATATTTTTATTTAGGCAGAAAATTATTATTAAGAAAGTGTGAGTTAGGGGACTATAAAGTGGAAATAATACAATATTTGTTACAGGAATAGGAAAAGCATAGGAACTTGGAACATAAATATGATTAGCTTGTTTATGAGGCTGTCTTGCCGAGTGGAACACAGGAAGTTTGTGAGGCAGTTGCAAAAGGGTGAGATCAGATAGGTTCATAATTTTCGCTGTAGACCTTAAGTCCATCACATAAAATGCTATGGATAAAATATAGAGGTTTTGTTTTAATGAATTTGAAGCTGTAACAGTTTTCTTGCAGCCTAGTTAAAAAGTATTGTCTGCTATGAAGCCACCCCCTCCAACTGTGTTGGAGGCTGTAGAAAAGTTACTGTAGCAATAGAAAAATGTGATTTGTTCAATAAACATGGCTGGGTCATTTCAAGGATTTTGTAACATGCCTTTAGATTATTTCTTAGTATAATTTGTATGTGATGACCATCAAACTGGCTTCTGTAGTTTCAAAAAAAATGTGACATATTGTCCTGCCTTTTAATACAAGTGGCAACATTAGTTGTTATTTTCACAGTTGAAGCATTTTTGTAAATTTTTAGAAAGGAAAACAGGGAATAGTATCCACAGATATACATAATAAATTAGTTTATTGTTTGCATTCTGTTACGATTCTGTGAACACTGGATAATGTTTAAAGTATTTCTACATTGCAAGGCCTAAACTATTGTAATAAGCTTAGTGACTGTGCTGAAAGCAAACTCCTTTCTGGCAACTTTTCCAGTTCTACATCAAACACTGTGTTGGGCAGCCGGGAAGACCCAGTTTCTGCAAAACGCATTCGACAGGACGTCTTGTTAAGCCACGCAGCCTTGCGAGTACCCCAAGTGGCTGGTAAGTGTCAGAGCTTGAATGGATGACACTGCATTGGTAACAGTGATTGTGCAGCAAGTACAAAATTAAGAGTGCTAATTTTGCCAATTTATTTTGGCAAAATTATTTTATTTTTGTCAATTTATTTTGCCAATTTAATAGCGTGTATTGCTGTGATAGTATACTAAGCCATTGGTTTGAATAGTGTATCCCTATATTTAAAAAAAAAAATCAGAATGTCAGAATATAGACAGTATCTAATCAAAATTCAACAAGGTTGTTGGGAAAATCTTTTCCTCAAGAGCCAAGGTCTTCCACCTAAAATAGTTTATGTACTTGTTGAGAAATTTGGTGAACTTAATTACCAATTTTGTCTTTGCCAAAATGTGGTTTATCAGGAAATAAAATTCTCTAATAATTTCCATGCCTGTTTTTAATTGTTTGCCTTATTTTGTACACCACACTGATTTGTTTTAACAGATAACAGGTTTTTTCAGAGACTTATTGGTCTTAAAACTTGGGCCTATTTTGGGCAAAAACAATAACTGAGGAAAAATTATTTTGCTTCTACCATACTGCTGATAATATTAGCAAGTTCTGTTCTGTGAAAGTTTGCCTCAATTATATGGCTTCTCTCTGAGATCTGTAAGTCTTTTCTGTAATAAAATCAGTTACAAATAATTTTTTCAGTGAATGTTCACAAATGTCTTCACAATTTTATAAAAACCTCTGCCTTTTCTAGTGCACGGCACTAAGTTGCTTGGCACCTGCAGCAGATTTTAATATGCTAAATCCGTACAATTTTCCTTCACCTCTATCCAATTGCCTCCTTTTCCTCTCTATCTTCAATGACACACTTAATGATCTTCTTGGGCTGTTTAGAGGAGATCCAAAATTAATTTTAAAAATTCTGTCTGCTTTCCTTGTGAAATGGAAAAGCAATGTGAAAAAATATTTCCATTGTGTAGCTTTTTCCAGCGGCATGGGCAATACACCAGTTTTACAGCACATACATGTTTTTAAGTAAAAACTGCTGTGAGGGAGCAAGTACATATGAAAATGTCTTATTCTGCATTCATGAGAAATGTTGAGGTTGTATTACAAGAAGCTTTCTGGAAACTGAATATCTGAGTCTAAACTCTGTCTAACCAAGTTACTTATTTGACAAATTGCATACACGGTTATATCAGTATCAATGTCTAGTGCAACTGACCGGGTTATGAAGTTACCACTATTCAATCACTACTCTGGAATTCAGAAACTATGTAATGCAGAGCATGTTTTGAAATGGGAATAAATTTTTGATTGTTCAATGTTTAACTGAATATGAAATACACTTTATTTTCAAGAGTGTGCATTACAACAGCAGAAAAAACCGTAACCAAATACTTAAGAGGAAAAGTTGTTTACAGATTAAAAAGACAAAACTTTCTCTAATGACGTAGTGTTCATTTTTCAATGCTAGTCTATAATAAGAAGCCTTAATGACATTTTTACATATTTCTACACCTTTTTATAGACCACTGTGCCTTTTTGATAGCATCTCACGTCAGTTGAGGGTCTAATCATGGGACTTTCTAGACAATTAAAACACTGGATTACTGAGCTAAAATTGATTACATTTTTGCATATTAAAATTAGGCTTTCAGTAAAGGAAATAAATGTATAAAAATTCTTGGACGTATTCTGAAAAGGAGGTCCATGTAGGCTAAATTCTACTTACGTTTATTGAATGAGTGTCTCCCTATTTCTAATAGCATTTCTTTCCTCACTAGGAATTAAAATGAAGAGCAGGAAGCAAGAACAGTATATGTCAAGAAACTTCATTAGAAGCCTTTCTCAAGGAAATGTGCCACTGGATGTTAAATCAAGGACATCAAAAAGTCTTCATGTTTCCAAGAAAAAAAATAGGATTTAGTTCTGAGTTCATCCATATTTCAAGCAGGATGGATGGATAGCAAATGAGAATAGGGTGAATTGCATTTTCCTCTTATAAATAGTTTTGAGAGTTTTGTGATGGAAATCATAGAAAAATTATTTTGACCCCCTAAATTATTTTCATTGGAGTAGCTTCCTTATATTAACATTATTTTTCATTTTGAAGCAAGTTAAGCAGATGCTAATATTAGAACACATTCATGCTTAGCATTAGCATGCCAGTTTGTACTTAGATTGTTAGCATCTATTGATGACATACGTAGTTCCAAGAGACAGAAAAATACTTACAAAAATTGTTTTTATTTTTTTTAATCTTTCTGGTTTTTAGTCTGTTACTTGGTTGTAAATGTTCCTGTTCTGTTTTTTCAATTTAACGCAGCTGTAAATTTGTTTTTATGTTAATTGCTTCAAATAAATTTTAATATTATTAAGAGCAATATAATGTGAAACGTATTTCTAGCAAAAAACGTTCCTTTCTTCTCTTATGAAAAATGCCTAAATAAATTTTGACAAATATTGTTATAAGTACATGTAGTTTACAATGTATCGTCTAGTAAATTATTAATATTCAGAGACAGAGCAATTTATATATAGTTGTACTGTAACTGTGGACAGCCTGCCCAGCCTTCAGAATGTCATTCTAGTGTGTTTGGTCTGTGCAAATGCAAGCATGTGAATTTCTGCAGTCTAGGGAGAGCCCGAGGACGAAGTCCAGTAAGTAGTTTCAGTGGTGTCAGACAACTGTCTGAAGCAAGGAGCTTCCACCTGATCAGTTCAGTAATATGAAGTATGCTGCAGAATTTATTCTTGACACATTGGAGGAGCATTTTTCAGAGGCTTCTGAAGAAGGAAGTGGGAGCTGCCTGCAAAAGCTTTCAGGAACACTTGTGGAAGGAGCAGACAATGTTGCAGAAGCTGTCTTCACTGGGGAAGTTCAAAGAGGAAGAAATAATTTCTTAAGGAATAGGCATTACTAGTTAAAAATACTGAGATGAGAGAAATTGAATCCTCCTAGTTGCATTTTAAAAGGAGTATAGGTGATATAGTTGTGGTGAGCCTGGGATCTTGCTGGTACCTTAATGAGAACTGAGAAAACATTGGCCATGGAAAAGGCTTGTTTGAAGCCTAAAATCTAGAATGTGGGACTTGTCCACGTAGCAAGGTGATGTAATTTCAGTAGAATGAAGAGGGAGGGTCACATTAATATTTCCCTATCATAATGATCAAGATTTTGGAATTAATTTTAACTTATGTTTTTGGCACCTGATAGGGCTTAACTTGACCATTTTTGATTGGGGATTTTCTTCAGATTCTCAGTGTTTAATGTAAAATGTACAGGGAGCTTCTTCTGTTGATACCATGTGTACAAGAGGCATGTTGGTTTTTGGTTATAAATATAGTTGTAACATTCGTTGCTCTTGTGGCATGTAAGACACATAGATGTTCATAGCAATCTTGAAAGGTTTTTAGACAGGCTTGTGCATGCACCATTTTGATAGTCAGCTGAAACAAAACTGATGAATCTCATGTTTTCTTAATGTCTTTTGCATACCCTTGAGTGGAATTGGTTGTATTGCAACACTTGGAGGGACTTAAAAAAAAATATTGAGAAAATTAAAAGTTGACATGAGAAGTGATTCAATCAGAAGTTGATTATATATTTGTTGGGTAGGTATTTGCCATTTATAACCAGCATAAATGAAGTGTTTCCAGAGATATAACAGATTGAAGCAGGATTTTTGTATTTCAGATTGCTATTGAGTAATACTCTGCACTATTAATTGTACATACATTTGTTTTCTTACATACTGTGAACACATCTAGATTTCATAAGCAGAAAGTGCTTCACAGCACATTCCACACGCGTTGCTGGCACAAAACTTTTCATAACTTTTCATTGCCTAATACGTTTTTTTGTCAGATTGCCAGTTAGGTAGAAAGCAAAGTGTATCTGGGAAATAGTGGAGGTATGATATAGCCTGTTTCATTTTCTTGCCAATCTACTTTGACTGCTACCTTCTGGGTTGTCTTTACAAACTAATTTAAGCAATAGCATTTATCTGAAGTACACATTTCATTGATTTCACTGTTGTACTGTGAAGTACACAGTACATAAGTTGTGTCCGTGTTGCAAGTGTGAAAAGGATGTTAAAGATCTTGTCCCACTGGGAAATCCTTACAAAAACATGTAAAGGGTGCAGGGTATAGTTTGTACTATTACTCATTTACTTGCTTATTGTCATTGCAGGACAGTGAATTTATAGGAGTTATCTGAAGCATAGGCTTGAGAAGCTGTGAGTATTTTTTACTGGGGATGGAATTGGATACAGGAGAGAGGATATGCAGAGAACAATACTGTTGTCAGTGAGGCTATAGAGGCCGAGCCATTTCTAATGGTTCTACATCTTCATACCCATTTTGCAAAACATTATTTTCATTATTTTCATTTCCACCCAAATAGCAATTACTTCAGTGACTCCTTTTGAGTAACTACCTTTAGCTGCGCATGTGGACCTGCACAGCTATGCTTCAGTGTCTTGCTGCCTTGTGCAGAGGCATGTTGAAGACCAATCAATTCAAAAATCACTTCTGTTGATTTTTATAGAATTGTAACAACCTGTGTTACCTGATAATAAAGACTTGTGCAGACTTGTATCCAGAGACAACTGTAGATTTCTACAGGTGTAAGGCCCCAGTCAGTTTGCTCAAGGAGACTTTTAAAAGGGCTTACAATGGTTCATGTACGCTGAGTTTAACGCACAGGAGAAATACTGACACGATGTTCTCAAGAGGCCAAAACAACACAAAAGTTTACTGGCACAATCAAGGAACTTTGGCAAAAGGTTTAGCACAACATTGAACCAACATAAAACACTTCTCAGAGCATTAATGTGGCCCATTCAACTTAGCAAACTTTAAGCCCATTCAATTTTAAGTTACTCAAGAAGTTCCAAAAAGAGGGAATTAGAAGAAGAAAGATAGAAAAGCACACATGTAACTTCCTCTTCTGGCTTCCAGCAGTGTTCAGATAGAAACTCAGACAAACGTAGGGCCAAGATAAAAGCTTTGCCTCATGTTTGGCCTTAAGTAGCCCTGGGCCTTTCCCCCAGCTGAGACTTCTGGTCATTTGGCCACTCAGGAGCTGAGTTAGGGCAGAGTGGAGCGTTGTCTCCGCTGTGCCTATGATTGACACCACTGCCAGGCTGGGATAGAGGCTCCAGGGCTGGGGGCTGTGGGGCAGTTCAGTGCCTCGCCATGGCATGCATCCCAAAATGTCTCAAGGCATCAGTCTTTCTATTGTCTGACAACAGGTTATGTGAAATGGTGTGATTCTTGAGACTGCACTGTACAGGGCCAGCAGCTGGACTTTGCTAATCATTGTAGGTGCTTCCAACTCAGAATATTCTGTGATTAAGATCACAAATAAAATAATTATATCTGCTGTCCCGTCAAACTGACAAAGCACAATAATTTGGATTATTAGAAAAAGTCATTCATTGTGGTGGGAGAAGTTTCCATAACAGTCTGAAGGTAAGGAGTCATCTGCTCGTTGGAGCAAATGCTTTGGGATATCCTCTGCTGAGGCAAGTGAGTGTCTTGTACTTGTAAGTTTGGGTACTTTGGCTGCAGAAGACACCAGGTACTATTTGGAAGCCTGACAACATAATGCAAAAATAGATTTTTGTTAGCAAAGTGGTCCACCCTGAGAACCATTTGGACTTCTCATTAGTTTTCTTTCACTTTGACTGGATTTTTGAAAATGTGAGTCTGTAAACAGGAATGAAGAAATTGTTTTTAACAACCAGAGAAAGTAAACATTCTTAGAAAATTCATCCACTGGAGGTGTAAAATATGTAGTATTCCCTGCAGGAAATTCCAAGAGCTGACTTAATAGAGAATAGATGTAATGGTAAATGGTCTATTTAATTTTTCTACTATGCAGTGCTCTTGGAAAAACTATTCCTGATTTCCCTGTTGTTTGAAATTTAATTGTGCTATATGCATTAGGTCGAAAGGTTTTATGTAGCATGACTATTGTGCATCTAAGATTTACAAGCGAGTAATTGAATCTAACAGTAGAATAAATCGTACTTTAAAACAGTTTAACTAAAACAATTTTCATTTTGTGTTTGAATTTTATTCTGGTACACTGCTGGCATTATTGTTAACTGAATACTTGTAGTTATATTTCACAAAGTATTACAGCAAGATGGTGAAAATGCTGTTTTCACCACTAGCTAGAAAATGCACATAGAAGCTACTGTACCTTGAATTTCAGTGAAGCAGTTGGTTCATTTACTTAAAGATGTCTCCAAAAAGAAAAGATATTCAGCTAGACTAACTTTAGATATAACAGCAGTTCTGTATTTTGAAGGAGACTGGGAAACCAGTGAATGAGTTAACTATATGATTAACATGAAATATATTTGTATTGAAATTGAATAGCTAAATTCCTGTTGTTCATCCCAAACTGCATCAAGACTGTGACATGAGGGAAAACAGTCTTTAAAAAGGAGAAAACTCCATTGTAATTAGAGGCTTAATCATGTGTAGATCTCACAGTTCCTCCTGACACTATGATGCAGACTACGCTTCTAGACACCAGAAACAGGGCCTGAGCAGCACGTAGGTGAAGCCTCAAAGTTTATACATCACCCTCTTAATATGCTCACATTTAGCAGCTTTTGTAAGCTGGGGAGGGGGGGTGGGAAGGAAGCCCAGAAAAACCACTAGAGTATTTAACCTGGGAAGGGGAGGGGAAACTAAAAGTGTTTAAAAAAAATCTGTAAGGGGCAGATAAATGCTGAAGTTGTTCACCCAAAGTATCTACCAAATCAACCTTTGTGGGGAAGGGCAGGGAAGGGAGCAAATACTTAAGAAGACAAATAAAGGAGAAGGTTAGAAATCAAAATCTGGGTCTTTCAATACTGGAAGTAAAAGCATGGAATCTGCATTTATATGAGGAAAAGCAAAAATAATTTAAAATAAGATTTTTAAATCATTTGCTAAAAGTGAAAGTTAGTAATTAAATAATTCCCCTGTCTAAGGGCTGGTGCATAGTGGTTCAGTAAAAAAGTAGTCAAAGAAAAAAGGCCATGATAGAAACCTTAAAGGAGGTAGAAATCTGAAAGGAATTCTTGAGATATGTTAAATGAGACTTGTCAGAACTTTTCTTGGCAAGAGATAGGTAAATTTGTCATTTGAAGTTGAACATATCAAAAGCACCCTTATCAAGTTGGCAGGGGTCACCAAGATGGGGGACGGGGTGGGAGGTGCAGCTGACATGCTCAAGGGCAGGACTGCCATTTGGAGTTAAAGGAAATAACCAGCAGGAACCTTTGCAGCCATCATGGTGCAGGGTTGGAGTACAAGACAAAGGCTGAGAGAGTAGGGTTTGATTTTAGCTTGGCTGCCAGCAGCAGTATGGATCAGAGGGGGCTGAGAAGACAGGGTAATACTCTGCTGCAGTGCATGGTGGAAGATCAAGGAGCGGTCCTAAATTGAACCAGAGGTGTTTCTAATGGTAAAGATAACTAAGCACTGGAACAAGTTGCCTGTGTGGCTGTCAAATCTCTGTCCTTGGAGATGCCAAGAAAGAACTGGACAAAAGCCTGTGGGACTCTGCTTTGAGCCTTGAAAAACTTTGAGGCTGAGCTAGATGAACCTTACAAGCTTTCTTCCAACTTGAATCATTCTATGACTCAAAGGAAAGGAAAGAATTCTCAGACTGAAGATCAAATAGAAGATATTTTATAGACAATTTTTATAAGGAGTACTAATAGAGCTGTCTCACCAGCCAAAAGCACTAAAGGTCAAATTTAGAACAGCTGAATAACTACAATATGAAACCTATTGCTTCAGTTGTTCTTAGTATCAGTGACTTGTAAATAGGCAGTGTTGTTCTTGTGGTTTGGTTTATTGGTTGGGTTTTTTAGAAGCTCTAGTATTCTATACAAGAAATAAAGAATGTAATAAGAAATCTGTTAGAAAACATGTCTAACGGTCTAGTCTTTCATTAGAGGGAAGTCTGGTCTCACAAATCTATTAAATTGCTTCACTGACTCTGAGCTTATAATTGAGATGTAACTGCACAGTGTAGTCCACTTATATTTTCAAAACCAGCCAGAAGATAGCTCATGGTAACTATTCAGGACATAAAGCTGCTTTGGGGAAAAGGCGGGAGGATCCATGTAAGAGTTGATTTAAGTTTTAGAAGTCAAAACCAAAGTGTAGGAATGCATATTCAGTTTTTAGAACAGAGGAAAGAATGCTGGTGCGGTCCAGGCAAGCATGCTAGATCCATAGGCTTTAATATATTCACAAATTATTTCAAAAAGGGGTTCTAAGGTAAATTGACTAAAATTATTGAAATTGAATTATTCAGTTAGCTGAAACAAAAGCTAACTATGAACTATCCTTCAGCAATTGACATGGAGGAGCATGTCAATCGCTGAAGGACTGGGCAATAAAATTACAAATGAAACTCAATGTCAATGAATGCAAAATAATGCACAAGAAGGAAAGCAGCCCAAACTGTATGTATATGGCAAAGGGCTCTCAAATAGATAATATTACTCAGGAAAGAGAGCTTGGAGTTATTGTAAAAAAGCCATGGAAACATCATCTCTGTGGTCAAAATAGCACAAGAAAGGATAGAGAACAAACCATTGTGTAAATTCCTTGCTTGAATCTGGGTGTTTTCCTACACATTTCAAATAAATGTAGTTGAATTGCAAAGTGTATAAAGATGGATGAGAGGAACAATTAAAGTAGTGAACAGCCTGAATACAAGTAAGGTAGTTTTGGAGCACTTCACCCTGGAAAGTAGGTGATTGAGGAGTTGTGTTTAAGGCATATGAAATAACGAGTCATGGAAAAAGGGACTAGGCAACAATTATTCACTGTTTCTTACTGTATGAGAGCTAAATGGCAGGTTCAAAACACGTGACATTTCTTCCCTGAATAGCATATTTGATGACAAAGTCTGGAATTTAAAATGCGATGGATGTGAAAAGAGTTGAGTTCAAAATTGATTGCATAAATCTGTGGAAGAAATGGTTATGGGGAGCTGTTGAATATGGAGAGATTGGTTCTACAGGTGCTCAGAGCAGTGAACAAATAGGGAGGCAGGAAGGTATGCTCAGTGTTATTATTATCTTTGGTTCTGATATTCCCTTTAGTATCTGCTAAGGGGTGTTAGTAAAGAGAGGAGACAGGGCTTATGGGACTTTTAACTCTAGTATGTCTATTCTGAGTTTTTCCTCATTATCTTAAGTGCTTAATACCAAAAGGGTGGTCTTCCTGACATCCTGTGTAGTCAACAGCACAGAAGAGGATGGAGGAGACTCTCTTCCAAAGGCAGTTTAGAATGGCAAGCTGTCTTGGATTCCTTTAGCAACACATGCACCTGGCAGGTAAGTCTTAGTGGACCTTCAAGTTTGTCACTCTGGACATCTCCTCCCAAGTGAATTTTATGTTTACTCTCAATATATTGTGTGAATTTATAATAAGGCACCGTAATGAAAAATACATTAAAGTTTCTGACCTTTTAGCCTATTTTGGACATCTTTCTGACATTAGAAGTCTTAGATTAGAGTCTACCCTCATTGAGATAAAAAGGTCCGGGAACCATAATGGGCACCAGCATGTATGTCTGATCTCAGCAGGGTAATGGCTTCATGTAAATTAGGAATTCCCATTTTGGAGAGTGACAGAAAAAAGCTACAACAAACTAAAACAAACCCCAAACAAACAAACAAACAAAAAACAAAACAAACAAACAAAAAACCCCAGAATCTTCATATATTCCAATAGAGCTTTAAAACTTGTAAATACTGATTTTCATCTTGCATCATAATCTTATTGCATAGTCTGGCTTTACTTTTTCATCTGGTTCACAGTTTGTCTTCGCTCCAGCTGACCTTTAAATCATGCATTTCCTAGTCTTCCTAACATTCTGTGACACTCTTCTGTTCTTGTTCACATAGAAGAGAAACTATATGTTGAACATTCTGAAAGATACAGCGGGATTAATTTTGTGATTGCTTTAGGATATTCGAGACTTATCAAAACGTTAAAGATTAAGAAATTTTTAAGCACTGAAGGTTCCACTGGAAAGCTCTAAAAGCTGTATTGCCTTCACACGATTCATACATCCAGAAATTAAAGGTGCTATGGAAACTCACAGAAATGTATACTGAATGTGATAAAATAGATCAAAATTATAATATATTTTCCTAATGAATCAATTTCCACTCCTCAGTCCCTGGTCTAAGATTTTTCAGAGATGATCAGAATGCCCATGCATGATAATTTGTGTCTCTCCAACGCTCCCCCTTTGCACACAGGCATCTTACCTAGTCTCCAGTTTAAACAGGTAAGATGGATATTTTTTTTCCTAAATATCCAGCCCTTTTGATGAAATTGTATTAGTCATGATCTGGAGTCATTCAGTGAAGAGGATAGAGCTCTATACAAAATCTCATTTCTTGTGTAAGATGGAAGTAATCTTCTGAAAGACACAAAAGAAGGGAAAGAATGCTCTTTTAGTTTTTGGCCAAGAGTGATGGTTCCTTTAAGGAAATGGGCTCACTATTCACAGCAAACCTATTCAAGTTTCTCCATTTTGAGTGCTTGTTTTGAGACAACTGACGCTTGATATCAAATAATGTTGAACATGTGCAACAATTTGCATTCACGGCCGCAACTGGTGGAATCAGGCTCTTTGCTCTGAAAATATAAAAAGGCTGAAAAAACCCCTTAGCTTTTGGAAAACTCAGAACCTTAGACTTTCAAAATTGGCAAACAAAATTAGCTGACACTCTGAACATTTTGGCTTTTATCTTAAATATTCTGTTCCCCGTGTGTAAAATAGTGATAAAAATATCCTCTAACTTCAAAAGGGTGTTGGGAGGATCAGTTCATTAATGTTTTCAAAGAATTCAGATGCTGTAGTGAAATCACCATACAAAATCCCATAAGGAAATTAATAATTCTGTATTCATTGTCGGCTTTGGGTTGTGGTAAGTCAATAACACATAAGATTATATATTGCATGAGAAGGGTATCAAAAGAATATTTTTTTTGGAAAGTAGTCTGTCCTTCTGTGAGTGCTGTCTACTCAAGGCGCCCTGTGTGTCAGGAGCAGTACAGAAAGCAATGCTGAAGCTTTGGGGAAAGGCATCTGTACTGTAGGACTGGACGCTCAGAGACACATTCATATTGCACAGGCACTCTTAAAAATGCGATTTTGATTTGACAGGCAAACATGCTCTTAGTATAAAATTTAGCTAGTGCTGTTAATATGTGTTCAAGTAACTGAAACATATTTGTTTAATCATCCACTGAGAGAATCCTGTTAATATGGTTTAAAAGCAGCCCTACACTTTTTGAACCTAACACATCATATTTCAAGTACCTGTCAGCTTTACACAGCAAACAGAGATTGCAAAGAATGTAGATTTCTAGAAACAACATAGGAAATGCATTATAATTGCTGTCATGAACCCATGACAGGATAAGGACCCATGAGGATCCCATTGAATCAGATAATCTGGGGATTTACAGATTGGGCAATGCCAAACTTCTTTGTTTCGTGGAGTAAAAAAAAAAAAGCCACTCAGAATTGTGTTCCAGTCCAGCTGCTATAACGGAAGATGAAATCAGAAGGCTGATAGAAGTGGATACGACAAAGGTGCACAGTTTCTGTAACCTTATTCAACATCTCCTTTAAATGTGTACATTTAAACAGTGAAGAATGGAAGAAAGCATTAAAATTAGTGGAAACAGGTAGGTGGTATTAATCCATGTGGTCAGGACATTCCTCAGCTGAGGAAGCAAGGCTGCAGAAGCTGATGCTATGGGAGCTCAGTCTGGCACAAATTAGAGGCAGGAAGGGCAGGTGGGGGAACACAACCGCTGGGGGAAGCATGACATGTCCAAGCCAATGGTGACAGCTGTGCAGCAAGTTGAGAGTTGTTAAAAAAGAATGTTTACTGGTGGGATGTCAGATGATTAAATGTATGCTACAATAACTGGCCATATGGGGACATTCTGGACTGTAGACAGTACAGATACTGACAATCTAAAAACAAACAAATAAACAAATAAGCAAAAAAAACCCCACCAAACACAAAATCATTTGGCAATTATATAAAGATGTCAAAACAGTCATTCATATAGAAATTTAAGGTTAATTTCTTGAACTATTGCATTTAGGCAATCTAGCCAATTAGGTGCTCAAAACTGACTTGAGAATTTAAGAAATATATATTTACTGGGCAAATTCTGAGAGATTCAAGTTCTGTTGTGTGTTTGTGAACACCGTCAGCTATCAGAAGGAAGAATAAAGGATCTTCAGTGGATGATGCTCTGTTGTGGCAGAACAAGTGGATTTTTCATCAATAAGGCAGTCACTAAGGATTCTGAAGAATGGTACTTGCACCTGCCAATTCTCAGTAATAGAAATGTCAAAAAAATAAGGGGGGAAGGAAAAGGACAAATTTTAAACCAAGATTTTTTTTGTTGCAATATTTATTTCTCAATGAGTCAAGTTTTTTTTCTTGTGAAGACAAAATATGTGTTCTTTTAAATTGTACACTCAACAAGAATAATAGCTGCATAATGCATCCCTGCCAAAAGATACCACTGAATCCAGGACTGAAAGAGTAAAATTGAGAGTCCAAGTGTCCTAATTTAATTTTCTCTTTGGAGGCTTAAATTTTTAGTTACGTTTTACCAAATTATATTATAAAAAGATTGGCCCAAAAAAAGCTCAACTTTTTCAGTTCCTAAGGGGAACCTGAAGCAGAAAAGGGAACATACTTTCTAGATGCTGTTCACTTTTAGGAAGAGAATTAGATCATGTAAGACACTGCCCCTACAGATTCATGCACAATTAGTCTTTTTGCTCTCAGCATCATCATTGTTATTTTCTAAAAGTGTTTTAGTGTTTGTTTTTCCACTGTAGGCCATCTCAGTTACCCAGAAAATATTTTTAGATGGCCTTTACTTATTATGTAAAGTGTCACATTCATTAACAAATAAACGCCAAAATATAACACCAAATAAATTAATTTTTAAAAGTTAATTAAATTGGTAGTAGAAGGTAACAAAGGGAGAATTAATTTGTATTCTTTAAAACTGTGCAATAAATTAGTGGCTATCCATTTCTGGAAGTGTTTAGATATAACTTTAAGAGTAGGCTCGGAACATTGACAATTTGCTTCTACAGTTTGTAGGGGGAAAAGGTAAATATATCATTACTTGATTCAATTATATCCACAAGGTAATGAAGCAAGAGATTAAAAAAGGCTGCCAGACTATCACAAGATTTTTTTTCAACACACAATTTTTAAGAAGCCTGTGTGGCAAAACAAAGAACTAACACAAACTGTTGGATGGGGCTTCTGAGGAGAATGAAGGTGATAAAATGCACAACTGTTCCTACAGCCGCACTGTGTACACTGCCACTAACAATGTTACTGCTGCCGCTATTACTCTGAGAAGGTGTTAATGCTTTCAGGCATATGCTAAGCTATTAACCCATGTTTCTTCCTTTTTATCCTTTAGAAAGCCATAGGAAACTGACATATTAAGGCAACAGAATCTGCTTTCTTCTTCAATTAGACTTCAATTTTTCTTCTTTGAAAGCAAATCAATTGTTACAGGGAGAAAGCATCTTAAATTTCTGCTCTCACTGAATGCAAGAGTATGCAAAGACATACTGTCAAGTCTTCATTTCAGTCTTTGGGAGGAAGCTTCTTCATGCCAGCAATGAGGAGTCCTCAGCTGCTCTGCTGCTCCTTGGTTTTCTCTGCAGGCGGGAGCTAACAGAGGTTAGTTCAGGCCACTGTGCAGCTTTTTGCTTGTGGCCGTTGCGCTGTGTGTTGGACCATGAGTGATGCTGTACTCTGATCTCTACTACGTCTAGACAGATATTCATAATGAAATAGATGTCTGGATAATGAAGCACACTTTCACAGTCCTAATGGGATTGATGCCTACAGAGGCTGGAAAAAGAGCAACTTGCATTGCACCCTCCTGGGCTGCTGGATTTCACAGGTAAGATGAACATGGGCAGTCAGAGTGGCTTTGCTTTTAACCTCACTTTCTCCCTATGTGCTCAGCCCCACTTGACCTGATTTGGGCTCTCAAGGCTCGGCTCTGTGGAGAGTTGCACAAGCGTGTTGACTGAAACAATCAAGAGAACTTTATACAATACTTAATCTCATCCAAAATTCTCCAGAATATAGGGGTTTTTTCAGAATCAAATTTCCGTTTTTAAATATTGTGCACAGCCATGATCTTCTAATGAATGATGGAGCATATGTTTACTTGCATATTTTTATGCTTCTTGGCATGTGGAAATCCTTCCCAACTAAAATAAGAGTGACTGTAACTCCCTAAGGCTACCCTTTCATGCTTCAAGGGTTCCTTGAAAGAGTAGGTCAGACTGGAAGATGTTTGTGTGAGTGCAAGCAGTGGCAAGTAGCAGGGGGGAGAGTGCAGGCAATTGCTTTTTGTACTTAATAAAATTGGACAGCAAAAGAGAGTACATCCCTAATGTCAGGAGAAAGTGACAAGGTGACAAGGCATTCTCATAATCAGAGTACAAAAAAATTGCTGCAGAACAGAATTAGAGAGAGACAGCAGAAGTCATAGTCATTTCATCCTCACTCTCATCTATATGCAGAATGGTTCCTTGGGTCTTTCCACATTAAGAAAACCTGAAAAATTTAGGAGTTGGGAAATTTTTGAAATAACTGTGGAAATCTTTGGGCATTTCTCCAGTGGTCTTTTTAAGATGTAGTATTAGAGTACTTTGGAGTTCATGTTCGTTTGCTCTTCTTGAGAGGAACTCAAATGCCCACTGGACCTAACCCTGCCTGTGCTGAATGCGACCTCCAAGTCAAGAGGCCTCCCGGTAACTCCCTCGAGTTAAACAGTGTTCGTGGGTCATTCATGTTCAAAGTTTCCCTGCTCGCTGTTGCCAAAGCAGCTACAGAGTCTCAGTGTAGAGAACTTGCAAATGTATTCAGTAGGCATACATTATGCAGTTTCCCTTGTAACTGATGACCTTTCATAACATACCTGTGTGTTGGGCATTCATCAGCTGTAATGTGATACAGAACTCATGTAAGTGTATCTCTACAAAACCCATTAAATAATATATGGATCTATTGAAAAAAGTATAACAAAAGGAGGCGGAATAGATTAATAGCCTCCTTTTCCATTTTTTTTATGAGGGTAAAATTCTAATTTGTCCATATTTCAAATATTAATTTCTGAAAATCTTTTAAAATTAAATTTTTTTTTAATTAATTTGCCAAAAAGTACATTTTCAATATGTCAAAGTCTATAAACATATTTTATAATATTCATAAACAGATGTATAGACTTAAAATATGTAAAATTAAGGCAACAACAGAAGAGAATGCAAAAATTTCAGATCCTTTATATTTAAACAGTTTTTCAGAAATTACTTTTTGATGGTTTTTTAATCAGCCCTTAATGTACATGTGTAAAAGAATATGCACTGTGCATTTCCCATAGCATTTACCATATCATGTGCTTAAAGACAGGAACCTTTTTGGAATCTGCAACTATACTAATAGCATTTCAGTCGATAGAGATATTTACACTGGATGAAATATTCCCTATGATTAATAGGGCATCTATTGACATGAATTTGCTGATAAGATATATCGCTAAAAAAACATATGAAACAGTATTTACATTTTGGACTACTTTTAGAGGAAAGAAAATGTTTCATCTTGGGCAGGTAGGCCCAAGATGAATAACTTGCATTCAACTTTAGGGAAGAATGCTGCAGTAAAACTTAGGTATTTGTACTAACAGTCTTTTAATCCTTTATTGTGAATTGTTCTGCTCTTTGGTATACCAAATTCTATATCTAGAAGAGCTGTTATGGACCTTTATGGTCTGATTTTTTTCTGAAATATTACATACATTATCACAGTATTCTTGTATAATGAACTGAATTATATGGTTTGGGCTTTAGCAATGTGTAAATAGTTTGAAGATATCACATACTTAAAAAATTACATACTGACATTATTGGCAGAATGTTAATTCATTAACACTTACTAAAAGGAGTACATTTAGTCCATTTCGTGGAGAATAAAAGAACCTTGAAGGAAATTTGTCTGTTAAAACTTCTAATTCTTTAAAAATTCAGAACTGTGCTTTGCAATGCACAGCAGAAGAACTAGGATAAGCTAACCAGGAAGCATTACCTATGGAAGAAGGTCAAATGTTAACTGCTGCAGAATGGAAACCATGGCAAACTGAGCTGGCTTAAGCTCAGCTCCATCAGGACTGATGTTTCCAGTGTCATAAGGGTAAAACTGCTTGTCTCTATGTTAACAACATCTCTACATCTACAATGGGGTACACAGGGTTATCCTCTTGTGAATTAACTATTTGATAGCATGAATTTGTGAGCCCATGGCTCATCCTACTCAAATGAAACTTCTATGACCTCTTTTGTTTCATCATTTGAACTAGAGAAAATGGTATCCAGTCTCAACTGGGGCAGTTATTTTAATTGTGTGGAATAACTGCAGTGAGCAGAATTAAAGCAAACACAGAAAAATTTTCAGAAGTGCAATATATGTATGGTCCCCTCTTGGGTTTGTTCACCTGGTTTTCTTATAAAGGAAGTGTTTTTCATTGTCATTAACAAAGCCATCATAAAACAGGTCTCTTATGTCAGTCATAATAAAAATAAATGTTTCTTTCAAAATTTTATTAAATGTCAAAATTAATTTTTCATTAGTACTGCAATATCTTTATTTGGCTATAATGAAAAAATACTTTAAAAAATGGCTAAATTGTTATTAAGTTTTGATGTAGTTAAATCTTTTCAATGAGGACTGCTTAATTTCTGTCTTGTCTTCTTATCTCCTGCTGGGAGGTACTTCAGAGGATGCTCCAATTTTCTAATCTTCATTCCCTATACAAACACAGTTTGTCAGGAATTTTAACATCTTACAATACCGGATTTTTTTGTTTCCTCTTAGAAGAGAAAAAGGGGCTGATTTCTTGTCTTCTTGGCTGCTAGTCTGGGAAACTTGGTATACTTGTAAGTGGCCAATACTGTTAAAGTATGATGCTTCTGTGTGGTCTAATAGCATTCTTTGTCTTCTTTAATCAGAGTATTTGATAGTCACCAATAATTCTTGATAATGTGTCAATAAGACTGACACCTCCCTTTATCTGTACTGCAATAAATATTCACATAGATAAACACTAACTTTTAACAGCATATTGGGTCAGCCCTAGTTATTTTTGACTTGGACGTGGGATTCCAGACTCAATTCAAGAATAAAAAGGGATTTATAATAACTGCTGGTTTTGCTGAGAGATGGACAGTTGATGCTGTTGATTTGACCCTTCGTTCTTGTCATAGGGATACAGCACATGCACTCTTTCTTCAGTAATTTCACTTTGTGGAAATAAGTATATCACAGACTGCTATAATTTGTGAACTAGAGTGGTTATGCAAATGGTTCTATTTTGGAACTTGCTAAGAAACAAGTTTTTAAGTTTCAAAGTTTTTAATGATTGAATGATTCAGTCTCTGGTCAGCACCAGCTGTGATCTCACCTGATGGGATTTCTCTTTCTGTCTCTTATTTGAGTGTGACTTTGGGACAGATAACATTACTTGCTTTTGCCATACCTTCCCTAATGGCTCTCTGCCTTTGTGTTTGGATTTTTTAATTGAAGGAAGAGGAGGAGAGCATTGACTGCCTGTTTCTGAGGCTGATATGTTCTAAGCCCAAAAGTACATTCTATTCCATAAACCTCTTACTAAAATGAAATAACAAGTTTATGCTATTCATGTGTTGAGACCTTATTAATGTAAGTAAAATTGTATATATGTATGTTATTTCTGGAGGTGAAACATTGCTTGGCTAAGCTAGCAAAAGTCTGTAGAAGACCTGACCTTTAATGTATCACCAATGCATTTTCCTAATTTATTATAAATACCAGTCCTTGTCTCCTAGAAGTAGGAAAAGCTCTGTAAGAAGGTCTGCATAAATGGCCAAATATATGTAGGGCTTTTTACTATCTTTTATAAGGCCAGAGTAGGAATATGTAATGTATTAAGGGAAAAAAGATACTTGATAGACAGAAAGTGAAATGTGCATCAGGAATTCCTGTATTTCAAAGGATGTGATGAAATCCTGGTAGGAGAATAAGGCTTTCTAGGCAATGCTTTTATTATACATTTTTAATGTTTTTTTAAAATGTCTTTTACCACAGTATTCACTTTAGTAGTACTCAAATTTAGTATATATTCCAGAATACAAAATGTATAAACTTGGATTTTAAACAATTGCCTGTAAATAGTGCCAACTGTAGTGGGCGGATACCTGAACGACTGTACTGGCCATCTTTGCAATTTGGTGCTCATCAGAACTCAACTTATTCTGCCTAGCTGTTGTATGCCTATTTTTCTTTTTTCTCCCCCCTTATTTAGGCAAATATTCCACACATGTATTAACTGCCTGTAATTCTTTTCAGAGTAAAAGTAAAAATTAGTGCATCTTTAAATTGACAATTAGGAGGCAAGAATGAGAAACATCTGAGGTGAGGAAAATCTGGTCTTTTCTTTTTAGGATACCTTTTTAATGATGGGAAGGGTATACTTAGCTTTGGGTTTGGCCAGGAGATATAAATTCAAACTTTCTAACCTGTGTAAGACAGCTACAACAGGCCTGCTTCCCTCAAATTTATCATGCGTCTGAGAGACGTGTAAAACCCAAGTCTTTGTCTCCAGCAATATGTCTAGGAGCATAACACAGATGAACTTTAATTTCCAGTATCCCAATTAATAATTAAGTAATTTGCTGAAGTGCTAATCCACTATATTACATGTTTACTGTTAACTTCGATTCAACAGCCAAATAAAGACTGTTGAAGATGTCTTGGCTCCCTCATTTGGACATTGGAATGCTATATTCATTTTATCTGCTGTCACTAAATGGCCAAAGAAGAACAATAGCAGCATTTGACAATCTTTGCTCGCCAGCAGAATGACCAACATAGATTCAAAATACTGACATGGCCGATTGAAACCATGCACAAGTAATTAACAGTTTGTGAAACAGAGAAAAACAAATGCATAACATTTAGTAAAATAAATCTTTTGTGACTTTCAATTACTGAATACATTCCTACTAAAATTTAGTCAATGCAAACTGTCCCATTTAGCATTCCTATCCATAAGTGACATTTTTTGTTAAGCCATTTGCTTTCTTGGTTTCTTTATGTAAGATGATGTTATTCTGTAATAAACAGGCATAACTAAAGATTATTTTTTATTGTCGTTATTTTGCATTTTTAATGCTTAGACTGGCCATGTGCTATGTGTTTTAAGAGTTGACTTTTCCTAAGGCCTTTCTCATTGCTTCAGAAGGAGTGCAGGTGATCATCGCTTGTCTGGGTGATGTCTAACACGCTTTGTTATTTAAACTTAGTCACAAGTTCGGATTTCTAATGTTACATGAAAGGTGTATCAGGTCACTATATACACCTGAATATCCGGCCATATTTATTTGTGTAGACATTAACCATTTCAGTGGCTTTTTAGTACTATTAAGGCTAAGGGTAGAAGTCTGATCCTTCCACAGGTCACAGCTTGGTATTGCTAGAGGGCATAATACAATGACTAAATGATGGCAGTGATACGGCATATGTGAAAAGACTTTCTGGTCTTTACCTAACATCTTTCAGTGACTCAGTGGCCAACAGACTTGTCCCTTCCTCTCTTGCCAGGACAGTTGACTGATTCTGCTGTTATCCAGAGAAGAAGGAAGAGAGTAAAGAAAAAACTTGTGATTGCTGAGTTGGCAGGCAACAGCATAGCTATGGATCTGAACTGACACCCAAACTAAACCCCACCTCCTTCATGGTGATTCCAAGTGAATGTACTAACACTTCAGCTGTGAACAGGAATTCTAGCTTGCAAGGCCATTTTTTTCAGAAAGCCATGAAGATGCAAGAGAGGAAAAATTTTTCTGCCAGGGACTCAATAACTAGACTTCTGAGGAGAGCTTTAGGACATCCAAGATAGAGTAAGATTTAGTGGGGTTTATTCTGCATAGAAATCCTCCCTCTCACTTTGTCTTTGCTTGATTGTTTTTAAGGGAAAAATAGTGTCTCTGTAGAGTTTGTTGGTCTTTACTTTCATTGAAAATATTTTCCCATGTCTCAGTTGGAATTTGCTTTGGACCTCAGAGCTTTCCCCTATGGAATGAGAAAGAAACACCACATAAGGTAGGGATGTATTATTTCTCTTTTGAAGATGGAAAAAGTCATGCACAATGACAAGCTGGAGTATCAGATGCCTTGGCTAAAGTCTCAGAGTAAATCTGGCAACATCCAAAATACAAGTTAAAGTATTTTATGTTGAAAACACAAGACCTTGTTTCCAACACCATGTCATCCTTCTCACTCTTTTCTGGTGCTTTAACATGGATAATGAAAATGTGATCCTTGAAGATGGGGGTTGTTTGAACAGGCTTGCAAGAACTAATGAAGAGTGTGTATTTATGTGTATATATACATATATGTATATGTGGGAGTTCGTATCTCTCAGAAGTCATTCAAGATTTTGTCTTACTTTGAGAACATATCTATTTTATAAAACCATTATGCTAAGAGTAATTGTTGATATCTAAATGCTGTTCGGGGTGTTCAAAGTTTGCTTTTTTTTCATTTGCTCTGAAAAATAATTGATCAGATTTAGGTTAGTGGATTTAGTTTCACTCTTATCAAATAACAGGTATTGGTTGTAAGTTACAGCAGCTTAGCATCTGATATTCTTAACATGGCTAAAGAGGCATTACCTCCACTCTTTTAGGGTTAGTATTCAACAGCAAATTTACTTTCTATTTTAATGCAGGCAAGGTGAAGTGTGCTAACTAGCAAGATACTAGAGACAGAAAGGAATCTTTAGAAGGTAGTGGGCAAAATAATACAGAAATAATGTTAATGTGAAGGTTTTGTGCATTTAATCTCTCAGATAAACACTGGGTGACTACCTTTCCCCACTATAGACACCCTTTCCTGTGAAGACCAGTTTCTCAGTGCCAACAGATGGAGTCTCTGCTGGTGTCAGAGCAGTGCCTGATGGCACCTGCTGCATGCTTGGTTGGCCTAAAGAAATGATCCTCCTGTTGGCCTAAAGGAAGATGTCTATTCCTAATTTTCATGAAGTGCAAGGTTTCTGCCCAAGTTATCCTTATTCTCCTGAAGGAAAACAATGAAAAACAGCACTAGGATAGTGCTTGATTCAGTGTGTGTGGGCAAGGGAGAAGCAGGAGCTTCCGTGCATCTAGGAAGCATGCAGAGGTTCCATGACAGCTCAGGGAAAAACACCAGGGAACTTCAGCCACTGACACTGTGTAACTGCTGTGCAAGAATGTGCTTTAAAATTGTGTTTGTCTTGTTTTCCTGATGACATACCTGACTTTATGGAAAGGATTTTGCCTTCAGCGCTGATCCATAACATCAGAGCATCACCATGTAGGAGTCTGATGGCAGAGCAAAAGCAGAGGGCAGAAATACTTTTCAGCATTAGATTCTTGTTTGTATGAGACATTCAGTTCATCAAATACTTTCAGGTGACCTATAACTTGTCCATCTGCTTCACACTTCCTCTCCTCCTGTTCCTGAGCTCAGATGGGTCTGTAACTGGAGCCTGGAGTCACAAGGACACAAGTGTTTTCAGGCTGTGTTGGCCTTGGCAGTGGGTGAAAGCTGCATGTTTGGTTGTGCAATAGCTTTGCTCACCAGCTTTCAGATGTCACTCTTGTCCAGCACGAGGAAAGTGAGTCAAGATCCCCATGACTGGGAAGGGGGTCTGGTTATCCATACAATGGCAGGCACACCTGCTTCTTGGTGTCCTGTTTCAAAACAGCAAATGCTTTTTGCTGCTCTCAGGCACAGTGCATCTTGGTGACAGAAGTGCTCCAAATGCTCCTCTGATTCCTTTTCTTTGTACCATGTTATGAGACAATCAATCCATGAGACAGAAGGTATGTGTTTATACTGCACCTGCTGCTCTCCTTGCTGTACTGATACTGAGGCAGCATTCCACTGTATGAACCTACTATGTGTTGCCCTTCCCTGTGCTAGTAAGAAAAATTCTGCCTACAGTATCATGGGCTGCAGTCCTGCTGCCATTGGACCATTTGCCGTGGTTTACTTAAATGTAGAACATCAAAGGAACAATGAAATACTATCTGCCAGCATCTCTCTGTCTGTCTCCTAGAGTACTTTGTGGATGAGTCTGAAGGGACGCTGAGACAGCCTCAGATTAGGTGCTGCTCTGTACTCTTTCAGGTTCAGGCTTTGAATTCCTCAAATTTTATGTTGGGATTTTTCCCTTGTAGGTTGAGCCTTTATAAATAATGAAAGTGAGAGAAACCTGATCTGGTAAACTAATAATTGAATGCTTTAGGTAATATAACATGAAAGCAGCAGTACAAGACAAAATTCCTTGTACAGCTCAATCATTAGGTGATTGTCTAGGGCAAATTGTGCAGACACAAATGTGTTTCAAATTTGGGGTTTGCTGTCAAAAGTGTCATAACAGACTATTTCAGTGGTCTGGGCCATGATTTGGCATGTGCTCAGTGGCACTGAGTAAATTGTTTGCAAAATATTTTATCCTCCAACAAATCCTTAAACCCATCATATGGGAAATGAGGCAATATGACTTCTCCAACACTTAGTCTAGGGAAGTAGTGTCTCTGCAAGTCTTATGTGCACGGAAGAAAAGGTCTCTGTGCGATTAGAAGTGAGGCTATTGTTAGGAAAGAGAATATGACACGAGAAACTGTGGTCAAACACCTTCAATAGTGCCAACACAATCTCTCTGGAAACTGAGATAAAAGATGTGTTTTGATTGAAATGGTGTCTCACTCTTGCCATTTAGAGGTGCAATGCTGTAGACTAGATGGGAGTGGGAACATAATTCCATGTAGGTGTAGGGGTTGAGCATATGTGCACTCATATCTGCATATAGGGAAAGAAAGGAATGTAAATAAAAGACATGAGGAACTAAAATGACTGGTAGCCTTTACTTCTATTTCTGATCAATTACTGAAGGCTGTGTTACACAGAGTATTCATTTCAAGAAATACTTGCAGTTAATGGCAGCTGTAGACCCAAGAGTTGTAGATATGCAATGCTATGTGTCTGTTATTCTATGATTTATAAGTTTGATAGAATAGATTATAATATCTCATTTGGAAATGACCCACAATACTCCTCCAGTGCAACTCCCATACCACTTCTGGGCTGACCAAAAGTTAAAGCATATAATGAAGGGCATTGTACATATGCCTCTAAACCATGACAAGCCTGAGGCATCACCTACCTCTCTAGGAGGGTGTTCCAGCATTTGACCACCTCTTCATAAAGAAATGCCTCTTAATATCCAGTCTGAACTTACCCCAGCACAGCTCTGAACCATTTCTACTCATCACTGGATCCCAGGGAGAAGAGGTTGCCATCCTCTCCTCTTACCCTCCCCAGGAAACTGTGGAGAGCAATGAGGCTGCCCCTCAGCCTCCTTTTCTCCAAACTAGACAAGCCCAAAATCCTTGTGGCTCCTCATAGGACATCCTTTCCAACCCTTTCACCAGGCTTGTTGCTCTTCTCTGGATGCACTCAAGGACCTTCACATCCAAACTCTGGGGCCCAGGACTGCACACAGCGCTGGAGGTGAGGCCTCACCAAGGCTGGACTCAGCAGGATAATCACCTCTTGTGCTCGGCTGGCTGAGCTGTGTTTGGTGCCCTCCAGGCTGCCAGGGCACACAGCTGGCTTCTAGTGGGCTGCTGCTGACAGGCACCCCCAGATCCCTGTCTGCAGGGCTGCTCTCCAGACCCTCCTCTCCCACTTTACACCTGTGTCTGGTGTTACTCCATCCCAGATGCAGAATCCAGCATTTGGATTTGTTAAATTCCATCACGCTGATCTTTCTCCAATGTTCCAGTCTATCCAGATTCCTCTGGAAGGGATCTATATGATGTCTCTTCATGAGAAACTTCTCTATTTTATTTCCTAGCATGGGATTAATTTTTTTTCTTTAGTTATAGGGCAGTGTGACTACATATTGGCTGTCTGTCATAAATATGAATGACTCTCCTTTGTCAGGAGCTGTGGTCTTCCTCTGGCTTTCTGCCTAACATGTACATGCCTGATGGAGCTTGAAGCCACCTAGGGAAGAGCTGTGTTTTGTCTGCTGGATAACAGGCAGGCACTGGCACACACTGTAACTTGTTTGCAGGGTATTCTCACACCACACACTTGTGATGGCCACATCCTCTCCATCTCAAGCATCCAGCATTTCCAAAAGCCCAGATACTTCATGTTTCTGTCACCTTGCCTGCAGGTACAGGCTCTGACACTCCAATCTTATATGGAGTAAGACTTTCCAAAATATTCTCTGACATGGGCACTAATGAGTAGAAGTGATTTCATGCAGACAGGTATGAGTAGTGACAATTCTACTCCATGCAGTGAGCAAAGGCTGTGGTTTGCTCACCTTAATCCTAACATGTCGCTGTTGTACCGGGGACGGTGAGAAATGACATAGATTCGATCCAGGAAGAAATGGAATTATTTATTAATTTACAGACTCATTTTTATATTTTAGTTCGCTTGACTGGCATAAGGTTATTGGTCCTTTGATCATGCACCTCCCAGAATGATTGGCTAAACCCTACAACACCCATTTCGAAATGTTTCTTCAGTCAGTCTCACAACAATACTTGCACCTGCAAGGTAAGGGATTGGTTTACAAAAACCTCTAACTGTTTTCGGCCAGCACCCGTGAGAAAGCCTTGCTTTCACATGGATGCTAGCAGAAAGCTGGAAAATCTCTCGGTGACCAAGCCTTCAGCATCCACACTAACACGGCATGCTGAATGTCTGGGTTTCTGCCAAGGACAGTGTTAATTTTTTGCAGTGGCTAAGGGGGTGTGTCCAGACCCTAATGTTATTCAATAACTCCCCACATCATTGCTGGGGACAAGGGACTCTCTTGCTTCTGATAAGAAGGATAGGGCTTTCAGTCGACAAAGTGTGGCAGGGGAAGCCATCTGCCATTTGTTCATTGTCACCCAGAGTTCTCAGTGAGCATTTTTTCATGCGAATCACCCTCTCCTTTGTATACTTTTGTTATTAATGTTGTTGCTGTTACTGTTCTTTTTCTTATCTCATTGCTGTTTCCAGTAAATTGTTCTTATGTCAACCCATGATCCCTGCCTTCTGTGCCTCCCATTGGAGAGCGGTGGAGAGGAGAGGTTTTTTACTGATCTTTTTACTGGAACTACTAAATTGGGGAATACCATTCCTAAACCGTGACACTGCTTTATCTGAGACTGGGGAGGATACAACAGCACGTCCGTGAATACTATGCACATCCATTCAAAGATTACACACACACATTTTTAACAGGTGTTTCATTTATCTGCTCAGTATCTTGACCAAATTACTTGGCACAGCATCCTACACCTCTCTCCTTTCAAATTTAATTTACCCTAACTAGTTTAAGTAAAGCTTCATCTCAATATCATCATCACAGCATTTCTCAAGTTCCAATTTGGCACAGCAGAAGAAAGAAGATCAACAAGAAGTTCCAGCCTAGGAGAAATTACACTCTGAGGTAAATGTGTTTCCAGGGGAAATAATTTTCAGCTTTAGACGCTGAATATTAACTCACGCTGGAATCCCAGAGTTCAAACATCTCAGAAATATGGCAGAAGTTTAAAACCTAAATGTAAGTTAAGAAGATAAAGATGAGCGTGAGTGCTCAGTCTTAAGAACTTTGTAAATTCAGCTTCTGCTTTTTGTAGCTTTGTTGTATGGTTTGCTTTTTTTTCAGTCAAAGTAGTGGAGTAGATTACATAAACTTCAGAGTATCAAAAAAGGGTAAGGTGTTAAAGCAGTACAAGGTTATTTTCATCTCCTGGAAAGATAAGTAAATTTAAGAACAAAGGATTTTGCTGCAATTAAAAAATTCAACGCTTTGGTGCCTGCTAGCTTTGGTCTCATCACAAAAACATGTTTCTTTATCCATGTAAAAGATTTTTTGTATTTTTTTTCTATTAATGTTTATGAAAAATCCTCTGAGGAAAAAGTATCAGATGCAACAGACAGACTTCAAGCATTAGAGAATAAGCATTAAATACACATTTAGATAATAATTTAACATCAAAATCTCATTATGGATTTGTAGCCACTATTATGATTTTTAAAGTACTATATGCATTTTGGAAAATTAGGATTTGCTGAACAGGAACAACAGCTGTGCACAGTTTGGCTCTGTTTCAGGTGCATGCCTTTCTCAGGGAGACCCAGGACATTCTGCCTGGCCTTGCACTCTGAATGGATGGGTATTTCTAGACAGAAAACGAAAGGCATAAAACTAGTAACTTCCTACTAGTACCTGCTCTTAAAAAGCACCAAGAATTTTGTGCTCTTACAGAACCCTCTGCAAGGATTTAGAAAGGTTTACAAGCATTACTGCATAAAGCTGCTTATGCTCACTCTGGGTTAAAGAGATGGTATAGGTATAGCGCATTCTGCACTGGTCTCCAGTAAAGGATAGAACATTGCCTATTATCATGTTATTGCATCACTATGTATTCTGAAAGTCCTCCATTACTAAATGGTTAACTATTGCTATTAAGTATGTTTTTCTGTGGTGGTAGTGCTCAGGAGTTTTAACATGGAACAGGACCCAAAACCAGTATAATATACAAAAGAGAGAAAGCCCCGGCCTCAAAATGCTTGAAAGGTGAGATGGCATGATACAGGATGGTCTTAGAGGTCTCTTCCAACCTTAATAGTTCCATGATTCTGTATACCAAGAAAGAAGACAGTACTGGTCAGCACAGCAGGCTGGAATTAGACACATCAGTAGCCCACATTCTGGTTTTGTAGATATCATGTAAAAGAATGTACCTGCTGGTGAATGGCAGCAGATACTTTTCAACGAGTGAAGGCTGGTAGGCAAAAACGTGTCCTTTGCAGTTGGAGTGAGTAGTTTAGGCTTGACGCACTGGAGGTAAGAGGAGTGTCTAGCATAAACAATGCAAAGGTGAAGCAGCATGGGCAGATGAGTCAGAAAAATTCTCTTGGTGGATCATTCAGGGTGGAGAACAGTGGGGCAAGGATGCATTTGTCAAGGTAGGAGGTTGCAATATTTGAGATAAATAAAAGAGTTTGGATAAAAGCTCTGTCTGTTTGAATAAACTCCAGTTTCAGGGGTCTTGTGCAGAAAGAAATGAGAGATATTATGACATAAACTGGACATCAAAAGTTAGAATGAGGCTGCCTTTCCTTTGTCAGGAGGGACAATTAACCTCTTTTTTAAATTTTTTTCTTTTAGTATTTCTGAGTTCATTTTGTTTTCTAGCCTCAGGCTGAAAAAGCACGATTCCACTGTATTATCATACTAGTTTGGATTAAACATGTTGGTTTGACAAGAGTCAGTTTTGTGGCAAAACCCAGAATACTGCTGTCTAAACTTTCAAATGAGGTGCCAGAAACAAGGAACTTCATACGAATATCAGCTATAACTTTTTTAGAAGTTCTGGCACTCAGGATTTCACTAAAAGCTGAAAAACACTGCTAAATTGTGCAGCAAATTAGAATTGAATTAGAACTGGGCATTTATCCTTTGATAAAACTCTTGAATTTTTAAATTACTTCTGTGACTTCTTTTGTCATCTGTTTAGAGATTTCTGAATACTTGAGACTGGCATTGTTTCTCATTGTACATATTTGTTTATATAGCCCTGTTATTTGCTAACATGCGTTGTTGCAATGCCAGTTTTAGTTTTACACAGGTCAGCATATGAATATCAGTGCCTTTCAGCCAAGCATTCCAATATTACTTTATACTATTTTTTTTTGTAGATACAAATTCCTAGAAGAATGTTTGGCATCTTCATACTGTGCTAGATAGCTACAGATGGTATCACAGAATTCCAGAACATGCTGAGTTGGAAGGGACCCATCAGGATCACCGAGTCCAACTCCTGGCCCTTCACAGGACACACCAAGAATCCCATCATGTGCCCAAGAGCATGGTCCAAACACTTCTTGAGTTCTGTCAGGCTGCTGCTGGGACCACTTCCCTGGGGAGCCGGTTCCAGTGCCCAACCACCCTCTGGGTGAAGAACATTTTCCTGATATCCAACCTAAACCTCCCCTGACTCAGCTTAATGCTCTTTCCTCTGGTCCTGTCACTGGGCATCAGAGAGAAGAGATCATTGCCTGCCCCTCCTCTTCCCATCAGGAGAAAGCAGTAGACTGCCATGAGGTCTCCCCTCAGTCTCCTCTTCCCCAGGCCGGACAGACCAAGTGCCACTGGCCACTCCTCACAGGGCTTCCTCTCAAAGCCCTTCATAGTAGGAACACCTTTTGTCTCTATACTTAGCAAATGTAGGCTGTTTCCCCATATATTTTTGCTACTTTACACCTGAAAGAATGGCTTTAGGAATTTAGTAGATCAGGGACACCTTAATCTCTAATGAACCATCAAACTGTAAATTACCTGATGATCTCATTAACCTGTTTATTAATTCCGCACTGAACTGACAACAAAACTGAAAGGAAAGCCTAGGTTTTTCCAAAGCTATGCTTATACAAAACTCACCTATTTGTGTGGGCACTCGCATATGCTTAAGAATTTATGGTTTAATCTCCAGATTTTAAAAATGAGACTGATTAATACTTATCTAGATCCCTGCAGAAGCTACCTCTTTGTCTTCCACATGGAGCTCTATCTTCACTTTGTGAGAAGTTATGGGTTTTAATGTCAGGTAGACAACGTATGGACAATGAAGCATGATGTAATTTTTGTGTGATTTACCAGGTTGAGTCAAAAGCTCACAGCACAAGAAACTTCATTTCTGCTCAGTGATTCACAGGGAAATTATAGAATGCCTTGTCTTTGCCAGGATATTTACTCAACTGACTCCAGTTAAGAATTCACCTTTTTTTGGCAGTGTAGACATGGCTTGAGTTGTGTAAACTAACTTCTTGACCTCTGGAAGCTGCTTGTGATTGCATGCCCTCAAAGGTTATGGGTTTACTTTATTAAACATTAATTTTTCATACATTTCACATCTCTTGCTCTAACCTCCTTCTAAACAAATTCAATATAATCTTAATCCAGTGCCACTTCCATCTTCAGTACTGTGTCTCCATCTGACTCTGAAATCAGCATGTGCTCCCTAACCTCTCATGACAGGGGCTGAAATTGCAGTCTATGGGTATATCTTTTAAATTGCATTGTTGAATATAACCATTACACTCATGGTGCTTGACACCACATTCCCGAGTGTCAGTAGTTGTATGGGTTCTCCTGCTGCACTCTCTTGACTGTGCTATCTGCCAAAATCTTTTTGAACACAACCTTCTACTCTACAGCAAACTTACCCATTGCCTTGAGAAAGACCCTTTAGAAACTATTTTGCTTGGCTTGGTTAGCAAAGGAAGTGGTAGCAGAGGTGCGGGAATTTCCTTACTTTCCAAGGGGACTGAATAGGAACAATGCAGGTTTCCTCTCTTTTACATTGGACTTGCTTCACTTTTCATCAGCCATGCTCATATTTAATTATTTGTGCTCCCATAATTCAAAATAAAGTAAGAATCGTAGAAAGGGTTGGGTTGAAAGAGACCTTAAAGATTATCCATTTCTAATGTCGTGCCTTGGGCAGGGATACCTTTCACTAGACCAGGTTGCAACAAAATGACTAAGCTAAAGCCTATAGAAGAGAGCTAGATTTAGTTGTTCAAATGGTTCTCACATGTAAACAACGGTGATTGCTGTCCTGAAGTAATGGAAACTCATTTAGCATTTCAACCTAACATCAACAGAGACTACCTGTGAGCTGAGGCTCATTTGGTACGTATGCAATAAAGCTGTTATGCTTGTCCAGCATTGCTTGGCAGTAGAGATGCCAACTTTTACAACCACTAAAATGAGAGGTTTATCAGTTTCTTATTCATAAAGCAGAAATAAACTTGATTCCCTCACCCTACTTCAGGTGGCTGACAGAGAGCAAGCTACTATTTCAGTGGGAGGGAGCAAAAGGCAATGTAGAAAGGACAAAAAGATCTGAAAGACAGAGGAAACCAGTCATTTAATATTTTATCTTTATGTTTTAAATTGTTGCTCTTGAATTTCCTGAATCTTAATTTAAGAAATCTCTTCAGCATTATTTTGGCTGTAAATTATTTATATGTTTCCCCATCTTTTATGGTACTCTGTTTCTGGGCTTCCTGCAAGATCTCATCACCTTCTAGCAACATGCTGAGGCACTGCTGTAATCTGTCAAAAAGGAAGGGAGATAGGGCTAACAAAGTGATGCTCTGGGATTTATACTAGCATGAATTGTCAAAGATGAATAACTAATGATGTGTTTTCTCACTTCTGAAAAGCTGTGGAAAATCCCTGGTAATTTTGTTAGAATAATTAATTAGCTAGCATTTTTGCCCTTTGTTGTTAAATCTTACTTATCTCTCCTTTTTTTCATCAAAATTAGTGAAGAAGTCTTACATTTGTACATCTTCCTGCTTGAAGAAATCTACTTCCCAGAGCATCTTTCGTGGTACTTTGTTTCATTCAATTTAAAATATCTCAAGTAAGAGAGATACTTCTGTATCTTTCAGAGCTGACAATACAGTCCAGAACATCTCACTATTTTTACCCTGTGAAATTAGCCAAAATAGTCCTCTCTTCTTTGCATCCTATTCCAGATAGGCCTGTATACCTCCTAATTTTTCTCCCACCACTGTATTTCTCCTTTCAGACACTCAGACAAGAGAGACTGTTATTTGGCACCTGTAATTTTGCCAAACTGCAGCCAAGATTAGATTGTGCAGCATCCACATCAGCAAGCACAGGCTGAGCAAACCTCCATGGGAACTGCAGTATATCCAAATGTTACGTGGAGCCCATGGTCCTCCACAGTGTGCCTTGGCAGGGGTGAGTACAAACAGTGTTTCTTCATTTCCATGGCCACATTCCATTGTAAACTCTCATTCCATTAGCCCTCCATATTTCTCTTAGGCTTGGTTCAGGACTACTGCTTTGAAATTTCCCCCCCACCTTCTGAGAAAAATGTCAGTACTTTACTGTTTTGGATTCATTAATAGTAACAAAATCTATTTAGGCTCTGCTTCAGTTTCTGGACATCTTCATTTTTAAATTAAGATAACTAAGGCAGAAGATCACTTTGTCTTTTATGAACAAGAGAATATAAAATGTCACTGATGGAGCTGGAAAGCCTTTTGCCTTTCATAGGACGTTTGGGATTTAGTTAGTGCAAGGTATATATATCCAGAGCCACATGGATGTGAGTAACCCTATGGAAGTGCTTGGGAATGTCTACCTATTGAATGTAAATTGTTCTTCTCATGGACTTCTTCAGTCCCACAGCTGCATTCTTCACTGCTGTGGGAGATCCCAACCTGAGTATCAAATTTTCTGTGGTTGATTTTTGATTACATTTATCAACTATGGTAGGCTGACTTTCAGAAAGTGTAATAAACAGTAACTGTGGGAATAAAAGGAATATTTTTTTCATTACTGGAAGCTTCCTTGCTTTGACTCTTTGACCTCTTCCCAAGGTCAGTTAAATGCCTCAGAGGAACTGGAGTGGTTACAAATCAACTTTGTCATTGTCCATTAGGTGGATGGAGAACATTTCATAAAAATTAAAATAGGTTTCCAGGGAGACCTTCTCAGTAAGTGACTTGTCCAAGAATTGAAGATCAGACCTTTTCACAGGACAATTTACTGGTTTGCTCAAGAGTTCTCACTCAGACTTGGTGCCCCCAGATGTTCCTCTTGTTGCCATAGTGGTGTCAAATCAACCATCAACACGCTCAGCTGGAGTCCTTCCCCTTCCATGTCTCCCATCCTCTGGTCCAGTATATAATCTGTTTAAGTACCTTGTTCACTCTGCACTGGAGAAATAAGTCATTATCAGGGAATAATACTCTTTGACTGTGGCTGATAGGAAAAGGAAAAAGCCACAAAAATGAGCACTAAATGAAGATGATCCTGTTGACTGCAAGAACTATCTTTGAAGAGTTCTAAACAATCAGAAACTTCAGTTTGTTTTCAGCATATGCTCCCAGGGGAAGGTCATCTGATTCATATCCGTCAAATGTTGAAAGGATGAGTCACAGTCAAACAAATCACACTTTTCTAACTGTCTTTACACATACGGGAAGGAATAATCTCTCTTCATTTAAAAGGACTTTCTCTTTTTCTTAGTAGACAACACTCAATAACTTAGTCCCATGTTATCTGTTTTCCTTGAATTATGAATATTTATTCCTCTCTATATCCATAAATAATACATAATATACAGTTGCCTCATTTTTCTCTTATGACCTTTATACACATCCTGTACTTTAAATCAAATTCTCTCTTAGTTACAGAAAGATCTAATTCTCACTTGAAACTTAATTCAACATCCACCAAAAAAAAGTCTTGTCTTCAAATAATAGCTAATACCAGATCTTCTATTTTTTGCTGCCAGTCAACCAGCATTGGACATGAGAAGAAATATATTCCTCCAGAAGTCATCGGTTCATGCCACAGCATTTAAGATGTGGTAAAATGTATAAGTTTCTGTGCCCCGTGATCCTAATCCCATGGCTGCAATAGTAATGTGTGAAAAGTGCCTGCTGCATGCACAGCTCCCCTAAAGCTGACAGGACACCATGCAGATGCAGGAAGATGTGATTGCCCTTTTGGTCTTCCACAGGTTCCTTCTCCTTCACAGAATCACAGAACAGGTTAGAAGGGACCCTAAGGCCCACCTAGTTTCAATCCCTCTGCCATGGGCAGCAACACCTTTTGCTAGACGAGGTTGCTCAAACCCTCATCCAGCCTGGCCTTGAATACTTCCAGGGATGTTGCCTCCATGCCCTCTCTGGGCAACCTCCTCCAGTGCCTCATCACCCTCTGAGTAAAGAATTTCGTCCTACATCTAATCTAAACCTCTCCTCTTTTAGTTTAAAACTGTTCCCCCTTGCCCTGTCACTGTTGGCCTGTGAAAAACTCATTCTCCCTCTTTTTCATAAGCCCCTTTCAGTACTTCTCCTTGCATGCCACTTGACCCAGGCTGCACAGCCCCTAGGTAAGGTTTTACTTCAGCATTTATGTCTGCCTTGCTTCATAAGTGCCAGTGGTTGAATGTTTCACAAACATAGCATTTGCTAGGGCTATGCATGTTGTGGCAGTATTGTATATTCCAGCACACAAAGGAGCTCATTCCTGCTCCATGCTACCTTCCAAAACGTGTGGGTACAAGAGGTGGAATTCCCATTGGATCAGGAAGGTGTGTGAAATGGAACCCAGCAAAACATCTCTTTTCAGACAAATCCCTCCTGGCTGGGGTTTAGTGTGCAGCCACCTGCATGCTGCATTCCTCCATAGGGTGTGTGTGAGAGGAGGAGGTCCAAGGGTGTCTGTTGGGTAGTGGTGGCTGGAGCAGATTAAAAGCTGTTGAAGAAAATCTTTCAGAAAAGTGTGCTCTGAACCATGACCTGAATGTAAAATATATGTGTTTCCAAGGCATGCTCAGGAAATTAACGTTTCTGTTTGCAGGGAACTGAAAACCTTTTCTCTCCTAATGTATAATAAAGTGCCTAAAGAGTAAATCTGAATGAGACAACTATTTTAACAACAATCATTTCACACTATTTAAAAAATGCATTAATTTAGATTTATCACTGCGCATCACAAACAATGCTCAGGGAATGTGCAAAGGTATTCACTCAGCTTCTACTCACTAACAATTTGAACTGCTGTTCAAAACCTGAACTATTCAGAGTTAGGTAACTATTCCCATTTTAGAGCAGAAGAACCTTGATATACAGAGAATGCATTCAGAGCAATTAATCGCAGGATGTATCTGGGGCCAGAGCCAGATCTTCTGACTCACAGTGCTTCCTTCTTTTTGAGAAAAAAACCATACTTATTTTTCATGATTATGTCCTAGAATAAGTGTTTAAAAATATATATTTAAAAAACTGATACAGACTTTTTAAAAATTATTGACTTTAATATCCCCTATTTATACACTGGACAAATGTGTATCTCTAATCTTTTAGTTTGGACAACTACATGAAATATTTCTAAAGTATGTTAAAACATTCCTTGAAAGTTATCCTATGGGAGACACTGGCATTTCATATTTTATTCTGAATTCTAAGTGCTTGTATTTCTAGAAGATTGGACCTGCCTGTGAAGGGATGCCAATCTCTTTCCAGCTCCTGTGATTTCAAATGGCCATTTTCCAATACCAAAAGTAGTTGAAAGAGATCCACTGATGTGTAATTTATATTAATATAAAATATAAAGGGAAAAGAGGAACCCCCTCAAAGCTGGATTTAACAATGAAGCTAATGTATCAGATATGCAAAAGATTTTTGGCCCTTTAATGCAAATAGGCAGGCTGTACCTTTCCATGGTAATTACAGAGCAGTTTTCACTAGTTTTCACTACTTTCACTTAGATTCTTTGCTTAATTCATATGAAATAAATGACGTGATTTAGAACATAACTGATTTTGAAATGTCATTTTGTCTAGGAAAAAAATGGATTTTTCATGACTTAACTCGTTCTGTCCTATCTTATGTCCTGCCCCATTTTCACACCATCAACTTCAGTCTTGGAATTTGTATTATTTCCTACTTAAAAATAAATATCTAAACATAACTCTGCTGCTGTCCCAAGTTCATCTTTTTCACAAGTCAGGTTCAAATGCATTTGTTACTGGGTATTATGCTCTTAAGTATTCAATATGCCAAATATATACCAAAAACACAGTACCAAGGACCAGGATTTTAAAACCTGTCTGAAAAAGGAGGGAGAGTAAAAAAGAAAGAGTAATCTGTGTACCCAAAGGGACAATTGAGCTCTTTTGAGAATTTAACCCCAACTGTACATGCTATGCTTTTGACAATATAGCTATTTGTTATGTGATATAAAATATTGCAGTATCATAAAATCTTTTTATTTGGTTGCAATATACCAAGTAAATGTAAATTTCTCTCAAGTAGTTCTGTTTAAATTCTAGAAAGACTTAAGCAGGTGATACTTCACCCAAAAAGGTAATCAAATCCATCCCAGTGTCACTGTAAAACATACCAGAGTGTAATGTGAGAACATACAGAGAACTTTGGAAATGCAATTCCTACAGTCCAAGCTGCTGGAATGATGTCTATTCAGAGAAAAGGATCCTGTCCCCAGTTTGCTGTCTGACTGTATAAGTGATCTTGATGCAGTGAATGAATATCTCATCATGTGAAAAATATCTCCAAGATCAATTCTGACAACCAGAGAAATTAGTATTAAAAATAACTTTTCTTTCCTTTTCTTTTTTTTTAAGGTGCTGTTCAGTTCCATGTTGAACCAACATGAGGTGATGTAATAAGCAGAGTGAATGGGACGTCACATTGCTTTAAAACAACAGATGACTTGCCTTAATGTCTTAATGCTGCTGTATCTGTAACGAACACTTCTGGAGCACCACTTGAGAGCTGCTTTAATATCAAGTTAATTCACGTTGATGTCTATTGCCTATTAGTCACCACTTCCAAAAGGAATGACAGTGACTGGATACTTAAAAAGAAATACCACTGCTGATGATTTGCATTATAAAAAATGCCGATATCAGATCTATTTTGGTGTCCTTGAAAATCTGAACTTTGACAAAAGGACATGCAGACTTCAGCCCTGTGGCTGTGTGCCTGGGGGTTCACTTGAGGGTCCCTCATAACAGGCAACGCTTGGGTTTTGGAAAGAAAGCCAGAGACTGCTCCCTCTGATGGGGCTGGAGTTATGGGGTTTTGCTCCACACTGTTCGCACCCTTTGTTTCCCAGCTCTTCATTATTTAAGAGAAAGCTCCAGCAAAAGGACTGGAGGGTGGATGTCTGTTTCAGAAGGAGACTCTAGGCTAATTCATGGTGCCTAAAGGGTGGAATTTATAGGTTGAATCTCTTACACACATCTCACCCCATCCAATGATTGCTCTGGAAATTGGGAGGTTCCACCCACCTCCTCATCTGGTGCTGCTCATCTCCAGAGAAAAGGTCTAGTGAAAGGCAAAAGTGGGTCACAAATGAGTTGAAAGGACAAAAGCTTAATAGGGCAAGGACAGACAGGATAAAATGAAACCTTTGAGAATTGTCATCTTAGGTTCAGCAACAATACTTAAGTAGGACTAAGATGTCCAAGTCAACAACTCTTCATTTTTTTTTTAATTATCACCCCTTGGCATTATTACGGAACTTGTCTGTGTAGGGCTTAAGCATTGGGCAATGAATTATCATGGTAACTATTTTTCCTTGGATACCAAAACTCACTGAAAGCATAGATTACCAGTTCTTCTAATGTATATGCATATGTAAAATGTTTCAAAATAGCAAACACCTAGCAATGCCTTATTATTAATGTTAAAATATTAATTTCTTTTATCCTCTGGTCTTCAGCAAAGGTTTCTCCTTGAATTTATTGAAACCTTTTCATATGGCTAATAAGAAGCAGTGTATTCAATCAATCTGTTTAAGAATTCTTATATAGCAGTTGAATAGGTTTTGTAGTGGAATGAGGCGGGAAGATGATTCACTGCCCATCCATGTGAGTGCCATTTGATTAGGAGTTAACATTTCACAAGAGAAATTGAATGGAATGATGTCAAGCAATGCAGGTATTAATTTAGGAAGGTCGCCTGAAACTGGCTGGAAGAAAGGAGTTTACAGTATGGAGTTTAAGTAGCTAAAAATTTAGAACACTGCCTTTGTAGACTCGACAATTTGCTAAATTTAAAATAGAGTTTAAACTCATATTCATTCTATGATTCCACTAAAACCTGAGAAGATCAATAAGGCAGGAAAATATCTTCCAGGAGATCAGTGGTCTTTCATGGAATTTGGGACATAAAATGGTTCTGTAGATTTCAAAGATACCTTTTAAAATATGTTACAGAAGTCATCCCGTCTCAGGGGATTGGTTGCTAATAGGAGAGGGTTAAGTGAAGGAATAAGGTTTGCAGAGGAAGAAGTTTGTAATAATTTTGGGATGTAGTAAACAAAAATCCATCCCTTTCCTCCATCATCTTTTCTTTCTTTTCTCTCACCAAACCCCTTTAAGCTCACGTGACAGCTGCAAAAAAGTGGTTTCAATATTCAAAATTAATTTTGAATGGACAAATGAAAATATTTTCGAGTCAAATTTTGGTATTTGTGCTCAGATAGCCAAGAGCATCACACTGTTTTAAGCATGGCACTTCAGGTAAAAATCTTGAGTCAAATCTTGCTGAGTGCTGCTGAGGAGGTCATGAGCAAACTCTCCCTCCTTCCTTCCCACAGCCACACACAGTGTTGTTTCTGTGCGGTGCCATATGCACTGTGGATGTGAATTGATAAGAGAGTCTATAAGCCACTGTGACATAAACAACAATGAGAACAGACTCCAATTAATTCTCTTCTGGCTTTCACACTGATAACAAGATGTAGTTACTACTTTGTCACTATTGTACTTTCTGTAACACTTTCTTAGAGAACTCCCTTAGAGAATTTCCCCCCAGAAAAAAAAAAAGTGTTTTGTTCCTGCCCTCTGTGCATCAGTTGTCAGATTCAAGGATGCCTGCCAACACACTTCAGCCTTTTGTAGTCTGAAATTCATTTTCAAACAATGCTTTCCAATTTCTAGCTAATCTGTTGTATGTTATTCAAACCTCCAATGTATGTAATTTCTCAAGGATCAACATAGTCAAGTACACAGAAGCCTTGAGCTGGCATGTCAATCAAAACGTTCTCTCTTGAAATGAACACAGTTTCATAGTGATTGAATAATTGCTGTTTTGAGTGTTCGCTTCTGAGGTTTTGCAATGTATTCCAAAGTCTAATTTTATAAATGCATCCTAATGCTTCCTGATCATGACTATAGAACAGCTGTTTTGTGTAAATTAACAGCATGTGTAAAAGCTTAGCCCTGCTTTAAGTCAGCTGCATAAATCTCTTGTGTTACTGCAGTTTGAGAATTTCTTGCCTCTCCTTCAGGGTACATCATGACTTTCATTTCTATCAATTCTAATAACAAACTGGGTTTTAAACTTCCAGTGAGGTTGGTGGCTATGGAGGGTCTCTTGACATTTTCTTCTCTGCTTAATCTGGACCAAGGTCACACAGATATTACATGGTCTGCCAATTTCTTGCAGCCTCAATGAAATCCAGCAGTCTTTCAAGAAAATCTCCAACAAATAATCTCATGACAGAGCTGGCTGTGGAGTCAGTAGCCTTCCTCTCTTACAGTAGCTGGTGAATCAAAACAAGATCAGATAAATCAGAATGTTATTCATTACTTGGTCTTGGAGCTTAAATTCCCAATTCCTTATTTGTCGCCTGGACATTTTGTTTCAGGAGGCTTAGCAGCTCTAGGCACAAGCCTGACATGACTATACTTATGTTTATAGTGTGGACCATGTGCTAGATGGCCCAAAGTCTCAGAACAAAAGCAATTATAAAACTGAGCAGGATGTTGTCCCAAACTCTACTTCCTCTGCTGCCCAAAGTGTTACTATGCTATATGCTATTAGACCCAATTTCTATGCAAATCTTCCTCAGGCTGGCCACCCAGCCCTCCTTTTCACTAAAATGGAAGTTACCTCTCTCCCTTTCTGTTTTGGGGAATGGCAGGCTTGAGGGAATCAGGGGGGTACAACACTCCTTGAATGAGCTTTAATACTGGTATTTTATCATCTCAACATTTCAGCTACTAACCTGCAAAAGCATCATTCCCTCATCAACCTAAGCTGGTATGTGTAGAGCCCAAGTTTGTCTCATATTGGACAGTGGGGCTTCTCAAATGATGCAGGGAAGCAGGATTTGGTGTTGAGTCTGTGATCAATACAAGTGGATTGTGCACCTTGGGCTAGTCTGATGAAAATCTCTAAAATGGATATAGAAGCTCCTACCAAGCAATTCTTTTATTTTACCTCTTTAAAGAAATAAATAATATGTTAATATGTATACTGAAAAATGTGATAGTGTCAAATGTAAAGTATTCTCCATCAGTAAAAAGACATATTTCTAAGGAAACAAGTGAAATGGCTTGTGCAGTGAAAACACTGGTCCTAGACATCTGAAAGAAACTTTGCAGGCCTTTCTTCAGCAGTATGACACTTTTACAAATACTTGCTAAATATTACAATACATGCAATCAAGTTTCAAAGCTTTGAAACTTGCGCTTTACATTAAAGTTGATAATGTTGAGCATTTCACTTCATCAGGAGAAAGAACTAAGCTTCAGCTGGAGAAGAGGGGGTTCCAGGGTGACCTATTTTGGTCTTTCAGTATCCAAAGCGGGCCTGCAAAAAAATCTGGAGAGGAACTGTTTACAAGGGCAAGTAATGATAGGACAAGAGGGAATGTTTTTGAAATGACAGAGGGTAGCTTTAGAATAGATATTAAGAAGAAATTCTTTACTGTGGGGGTGGTGAGACACCAGCACAGGCTGCCCAGAGAAGCTGCGGCTGCCCCATCCCCGAAGTGTTCAAGGCCAGGCTGGACAGGACTCTGAGCAACCTGATCTAGTGGAAGGTGTCCTTGCCCATCTCAGGGGCGTTGGAATGAGATGCTCTTTAAGGTCCCTTCCAACCCAAATCACTAGACGATATTATGAAACTCAGTAGGTCTTACATCCCATCACAGACCATGCTTGCTGAAGTGCATTGAGATTTGGTCCATGCTGCTCCACATGGCATCACAATTGACCACCTCGCTGCCATTGAGTCAGCACAAAGCCACGTCCATGGACAGCCATATCCCTGCAAGGGGTGCTGTGAGACAAGGGTCCCCAGTTCTCTCTAGATTTATCCTCAGGGTGATAGCTCATGGGCCATAACTCAAATTCTTTTGCTGTTACAATGGCCTCTCCTTTGATTGTTACAACTGGAGAAGCCAGGCATAGAGGAACCCCATCAGCCAATTTTGCACATCCTGTGGCTGAACTACAATGTAACACAGTCTCTTGAACATGAAAACCATTTTTTAATTAGGCAATTAGAATACTGCATTATTTGAGGATCATTTAGTGTCTTCAAAACCTTATTTGATTTAGCTTTATTTCACTAATGTACATTTTGTTGCTTGTTGATATCTTTCCCTTTGAATCTGCTTAGAAATCCATTTAGTCAGGGTAATTGCTCCTTCACCAGGCACTTCTCTGTAATGTTCAGCACAATGACCTCATGTCAGAAGATGATGTTAAAACACAGTGACTGTCGTGATAAAGTCTTGTTTTTTAAAAAAAGGAGAATAAAAATCTACTATTTTTTCTTGTTTCAGGTTATCCTCCATTACAGCTAATGAAAGAATGTGAGTAAAAGTTGTAAGTATCATACTAAAGGGAGCTCAGATTTATCAATAATTTCAGGAATTACAAACATAATCTTGTTTAGTTGCACATATTGCTGTAGTTTGAATTCAGTTGTCTGATTACAAAAAGAAAAAAAGGAAGCATCAGTATTGCTACTCAAGACTTTAAGTCATTTTATTCCCAAATTAACAACATTGACGATGTACCTGAATATAAAATAATCCCTCTGCAGTGAACAGAAGGAATTTGAAGGTGCTGCTTCAGACTTTTTGTATCTAAATGCCTTTTATATTGTCAAAAAATTAAAATAATAGTAAGTAAAATGCTCTTATTAGACAGATGGTTTCACAGTTTCTCATTTGAAGAAAATGGAGCCTTGCTTTACAGACTCCCATGACAGTGGCCAGGAAAAGCAGTGGCATGTTCTGTGGGATGATTTCCACTGACGGTAAATGAAAGGGCAGCTCCTGACTCAGCTGACCTCTTGGTTTCAGGGTTGAAAATACCAGCTTGCATCATGCTTTTGTCAGCACATTAAATTCTCATTTTACAGGGGAGCCACTGGTCTTGGACAAAGGTGTCTGGAAAAGGGGCACGGTCTGGTTTGTATTATTTGTTTTGACTGGCATTTGATCCTATGTTTCTGCACATATATGTAGAAGTTTACTTTGGGGGAAAAAAGTAAAGCCATTATTCATATGCTTTGCAAGATTTTGTTGACTAGCAGTTTAAACATATTCCATTTTAACAAAACTTCTTCATCCTGATGTACAAAAAAATAACTTATTTAAGCTCATCCATGGAACCAGGCTTCTGTGGCTGAGATAGGAAGGTCTCACTCTGAACAGAAGTATTATTTTAAAGGAATCTGGTTAGACCGAGATTAGCATACTAATTTATTATATCATTTGCCGTATGACTGTATTTTGAAGATGTTTGTGATTTCTTTGCAGTAAACGAGACAATGCAATATGGCATAGGAAACCCCCACGAGTGACAGGGAGGATGAAAAACAGAGATGTGTGTCTATTTGCAAACACTGTGTCTCACTGGCTTCAACTCTCACCAGGTGCATCTGCAATACCGTTTCTTTTGTTTTTAAAAACCTGTTAGCTGTCCCTGTGCAGCAATAAAGAGTCACAGTATTTGGGTTGGCCTCAAACATCTGACAGGCTGAATTTACAGGGAGAGCCCAGAAGGGAAATAGTGGTATATCCCACAAATGACCACCTAGAAAACTCCTTGTTGCTCCACTTAAGATCTGTGTCAGATCTGGTACACGAAGGGAAAATAAAACCAACATTAATGGTTCCCAAAAATATTATATTAAATAGTACTGGCACAAACTTTTGGTCTATGCTTGTGACAGTATAACAGGGTGTGAGGAGGATTACTTTTTCTCCATTTCTCCTTTTAAAATTTGTTTTCCTTGTTTGTTTCGTTTAGGGTTTTTTTGCTATAGCATTACTCATGCCTCCTTCTGGGGCAGCTGGCTACCCTTAAATAAGAGAGATTTGTTAATACAGCCATCACCTGATGCTAACAAGCCCAACAGGAACCTGTTTTTCATGAGTGTTCCTAGCTAGGAAAGTTATGGTGAAGATGGTCTGATTCAGAGTCCATCTGAATTTCTTAGGTCATTAGCAGCTTAGTTTCAGGACATTTTACAATACAGAGCAAGGCAGATATTAATGCCTGTGGTCAACGATCTCCTTGACAAAGTGCTACATGATAGTTTCATGGGAAGATTGATGCTGCTGTTTCTGAGATGTTGCTGACTCATCCATGGCATCTAATGGATGCACTTCCCTGAATTAATTCCTGTTTCCAGTTCCATAAATATGGCTAAAGTAAATGATACCTCTTAGGAAACATCCTGTCTTCATTTTAATGTCACTTATTCCAATGGTTAATTACTCTTACTGTTAAACATTTGCATCTTATTTCTAGCTAAAAATTGTCTAGTGTCATATTCCAGTTATAGTTTATTATCTTTGTGTTGTTTTTCAGCAAGCTGTTTTTACTTTGGAGGTTTTGTAATTAAACATGCTTTTTTTTTCTTCTGTAAGATTTTAGTGATAACATCACCAATCTTTTCACCAGAGCACTTCTTTTTTCCATTCAGCATGTTTCTTTTTACAATAAAGAAGTGGTTTGGAATTATTAAAACATTTTTAAATGATTGGATTTTTTAAAAGAGTAGTAATGATTTGTCTTTGATAATCCAAAGGCATAAGAGACAGAAGGATCATAGAGTATGGTCATATGTTTTATTAGACCAACTGATACAGACTGGGAGGAAGTGGGTGGAGATATGGAATAAAAAATTGAACACATAAGCCTTCCCTGAGATGCCAAAAGCTTTTTGTGACCAACGATTAAGTAGCCAGTTTAATAAGAAATTACTTCTTACATGTCATCCTTTTATAGCAATATTTCACAAAACAGGGGCAGAAAATTCTATATAAAGAATATTTAAGTATTTTCTAGCAAAAAGAAAGTTCTTTTGACAAAAATAATCTGTGGAAGAAGTTATTAACAGGTTTTTTCAGCTCAGAAATAAATAAAATTAAAAGAAATAACAATAAATTAATAAAAAGCCTTCTGTAAGGCTAAAAGTGTTGAGCTAGAGAAAATTCTGTTTTAGTTTTTTTTCATCTTTCATCACCTTGAGGCCTATTAAGGGGAAATAAATACCACTAAATGTATTCAGTAATAAAGTATTATACAAAGGCATCTAAAAATTCAATGATGGGAGAAGAAAATTAGTAGCCAATCATTATAGTGTTCTTTAACAATTCTGAAGAGTGCTTTGGCCCCCTCCCCTGTTGCCACCTCTGACAATGTCAGAGGAGGAAGAAAATTGTGCTGGGTGATCAAACAACATAATTACTAAAAAAAACCTGAAAAGCAACACCTGACTGTTTTTGTTTAAAATAAAGCAAAGAGGTGTTGAGATTTTCTCATTCACAACATTTACTACATATTTGACATTTGAGCTGCTATAACTGGGAAGAGATGACTCCATCCTGAGGGGAAGGATGTTATTTCTGCAGCTAATTGGCTGGCTGATACTTTAATTCATAAATCCCCGTGCATATTCTCATTTACCATGACTAAAGATCCCAACCGTTTATAGCTCCAGTGAGGACAAGAATACTTATATTTCCTGCCTCCTTTGAAGTTCATTCTTAAAAATCACGGAGATGTAAAATTCCTTTTCAACAGACTTTTTTTAAACCCAAGAACCATTTAAAATGTATATAATATCAAACCTTCCCTAAGAAATCTGACACAATGACTGAGAACAACTTCAATTAAATCCTCTTATTAAGTGAAGAAGTAATTTACATTCAGATTTCACCAGATGAGGTTAATGTAATTATACCAGGGATGTTCCAAAAACTGGCAGCTCCCCATAGCCTTGTGAGGACTTGCAAATTAGAGAAGGAAGCACTGTGAGTTCCTGTTTCTCCCACGTGTGTTGCATACAGAAACCTATGGGGGACATTTCCAGAGGAGGCTACACTACCTGAATGGGTTTTTTCCTCAAAATTTCATTCATGGTAACAGCCACCCCAATTTTTATTTTTTCAAGTGCACCTTCTGTGCTGTTTGACCCTATTGTTAATGCTTAACATTAAGACTTAAAAGGGTTTTTAAATGAAAGAAAAACCCTAAGTGATGAGCACTGAACTGTAGATTGCAAAAGAAACAGATAATTACATTACTTATGCACTGTAAGTTTTATCTCAGGGCACATACCTTGTAAATAAAAAATCCTCTAATTTAAGTAGGATTGTTCTCTCCACATCTCATACAGTAACTTTACATTTCAAACTTATACAAATATTTTCTTAAGTCTATATATAAGAAGCCAAATGAAAATTTAAAAAAAGTATTGGCTTATGATTATTGAAAAAGCTTCTGTCTAGTGGAAAAAAAAAGGTTGATATGAGTCATTAGTTTTGATGTCTAAATGAAAAAATTGCTCTGCCCTTGAGTGGTTAGAGCAAATCTGTATCCAAGACTGCCTCAAAGAGCAAACTACATGGAAAATTTAAGCTTGGTCCATTTAAAAAATTCCCTTTAAAATTCTGCACACTGCAGTCTGTAAAAAGTTTTGGGACATCTGTGTAGTGACAGTGCTCATACAATTGTGTGTAAAAGAGGTAGGCGAGTGTACAACTGGCCAAATATTGTTTTCAGTCCATCATCTGACAATGGTCCATAGACAATTTTAATATTACGTATTGCATTTGTGAAAGCAGAAGACAGAAAAAAATGTTAGAAAGTGTTTTGAATTCTTCAGATATGAATGGTGAAATAAGTAATATTTTTATAGGTACATGTTATATTCAAAATCATTAACTTCTAATCCATGGGTTACTGGCTATATATTTTCTTCATAAGGAAGAATCTAGGCTGAAAAAGAGGTCTTTGAGGTACTGATTTTCTCCTTGATTTCCCTGATGCACCACAGCAGGAATTTTCTTAGTGATATTTTATTCATTTTTCCTCTTCTAATTATCTTTGATTTTTCTTTCTCTATCCTTCTTTCCATGCTCTACCACAGAAAATGACTCTGTGGCAAGCAGAGGGGAATTCCTTCAACATATTTCAGGGAGCCTGTAATTCAACCTGGGATTTTGCTGCAAAGGCTAGAGATGAAAAGTGCTAACTAATAAAATCTGCTTGAGGGGAAAACGCTTTCTCACTTTGAGAATGAAATATTCATAGCATAAGACTTTCCCCCCCTGTGACAATCACATGTGAATTTCAGACGGAACTTTTGTGATCTCTCAAAAGGGGACCCTGGCAATATTCATCCTGTCAGGATTATTCATCTCAGCCCTGGATGTAAAAAGTGGTCAACCATCCACGTGCCTACAAACTCCTACATGTGCGCTTTTTGGATTTCGTGACTCGGAGTGGCACACAAACATCTTTCTGCCCCACGCCTGATTTTCTAGGAACATGCCCTGGACAAGATCCCAGCTCCAGGTCTTTAGCCCATGTGTGCCTTCATCCATTGAGAACACCGGCTGGGCCTTTTCAGCGCCACTGAGTGGTGTGGAGAGCTAATAGTGCATGCTGCTCTTGCTGTATTTTTGTAGTGACCCAGAGAGGCCTGATTTAAAAGACAATTGCCCTGCAAAGTTAGATGACTAGGTCCAGCTGACTTCTATTTAATTTTCATTTGTCCATTTGGTTTAGCGTTGCTTTGCAAAGTCAACTGGAAGAGAAAAACAAGTTTCTTTTGAGCCAATACCAGCACAAAACAAGCTAATCAAAAATAAATCTCAACTTTTCATACCATTACACCACAACAAAAAGCTTAAAAAGCATTTGAAGTTGTGGATTTGGGATCTTCTTTGTAAAGCCCGATTTTTTTTGTCATGTGCATTAATCATTTTATTAACTTCATATCATTATTAAGTAGAGTTTATGGGTGTCCTACAGAGCACATCTTCTAGGTGCTGCAGCCTAGCAAAACTAGCAAGTAAGCCTATAACACTGGAATTCCTACCTTCATCTTGTTTTCTTCAAACGCGAGAGACTGAAACAAAGGTACAGCGTTGGAACGCAGGCTTTTTAGCAAAAAGATACAAATTATATTCTCAATGTTTAAAAAATAATAGAACACATAAAAATATTTATTGTTATATATATAATATATATTATAATATATTTTATTTTATTCTAAGTATAAACATAGAAAATTATTTATTAGTCTTGTGTAGTATTAGACTAAGTGGTTTATTGGATTGTTACACAGTATACAATGTGTGACACACATATTATAAGCAAGCAACAAATGGTTAGAATTTCTAAGCTATCCCAAAGGGGCAAAATGAATATATTAATTAGCAAGCATAAAACACCAAATAAATATATTCATCATCAAAAATAATTTTTTTCAATTTACTGACTACATTTTGTATATTTTTGTTTATATGTGTGGAATGTAGGTGAACACACAAAATGTTTTCAATTACTAGGTGGTGTAATACAGTCTTGTGTTTCTGATTGGAAAATTATACTGCATGGATAATCTCAGGCTTTGATCAATAAATAGGAATATATAAAACTAAATGTTTGGTCTGACCCATGGTTTACTGAATTCCACTTAAGCAATGAAAACAAAATGCTCCACACTGCACTTTGAGACTCTTTCTATCCCACCTCAAGGAAATAAGTCAACTAATTTTTGTGGCTTAATTTATGTGAGTGAAATTCCACCTCTACTGAAATCAATGACAAAACCCCTGTGCTTTCAGTTGGATGTAATTCCACTTCCATATGCACAGTGTGACTGATGGTGTCTCTTACACATAGCTCCAGGAAATGTCATTTATATATATTTGTGCAGTGCTCTGCACAGTAAAAGCTGGGTTTGGTTGAAGCAAGCTAATGAGCTGGTAACATAATATAAATAATAAATTATACCTGCTAAACAACTTTGTATAGAGGGCTGTGATTTTGTGGAAAGGAGATTTATACAGCATGAAAAAATAGTATTTCATTACTTCCCTTTTAGTTTTTCTTTAGCCTACTTGAAGATTAAATTGACAGTTCAACATACAACATAACTAATTTTCTTGATTTCTCAAGGACCTTACAAGAGCTAGGCATAAATTATTTTGGTTTGGATGTTATTAATTTAACTGACAAAAAAATGGAATTAAATATTCAAAATTGTTTTATCCTGAAAATGAGGCTATGGCTTTGCATTGGGTTTGCTTCTTGCTCCTGTAGATGTGTCACTATTCATCTTTCCTAGAAGTGGCAGGTGAAATAAACTGCCTTTAGAAAACATAATGACCTGGTAAAAGGAGGGGGGGAAACCTCTTAGTCTTATCTCTCAACCTTCTGATACATCAATGGAAGAAAACCCCCAACATGGCGGTGATCACCAAAGGAAACATTTTTCTTTCTATTGCACCAGAACAGCAAGAAAGAGGCCCTCTCCTCAGCTTTCCCCTTTGAATCAAACTGCCAAACTCCAAAGCAAACTGTAGAAATCAGAAAAAAAAAAGTGTTAAGTATAAAACCCAAAAACCAAACCAAACGAAAAAGCCTATAGCTATTGCTTTGTCCAACCCAATGAGACTATATTCAAGGGGGAAAGTCCAATTCCATTCTAAATAATCTTACATTTTTTCCCTTAAATTTAAATACTTGGTGGTAAGTCAAATGGAGATGGAGGATGACAAGGAAAGAGCCCCACATTTCAATGTAGGTAAAATCGTCATTTGGAATTCAAGCAGGCAAAATGGAAGGAGGCATTGCAGGAAATGTCTCTGTGTTAATCAGTGATAAAGTGAGATAACACTTGGGTATACTTTCTTTGATTTATTGGGAAATTAATTTACCTGCAGGAATTTATCCCTAAAATGTTTATTTTTATTATCTAGCTGGGACACTGTTGTGTAAGCTTGCAGAAACAGAGACAGAGGCTGGCTCAGAGATTGTCTATGCCTTGTAAAGAAATTAAATGCTTGTTACTGTTTATTGCTTTTGACTAATACAGGGAAAATTATCCTCTGAGCAGATTTGGCTTCTTAATGTTGTGATTAAATAGAGGTGAAGATACATTTTGTTATTGCCTTACTGCTGTAACTAGCTATGTGCCATGAGTGTAGTCGTCACAGCTACACATAAGATAGAAACTTCTCTCGGCACAACAATTTCAGTTGGTGGTAAGAATCTTGGAATTTTTTTTAGACACAAGAGGCTGTGCAGGCCAAACCCACATAATAATGCTGATTCTGATGAATACTATAAAAAAATCCTGATTTGAGACCTCTTGCCTTCATACTTTCTTTTTTTGCCTTGGGATTTGTACAAATTTTTCTGAAAAGATGTAAAACCTACACTAGGCATTATAAGCTACACATATACTTGGATATTTAGTGCTACAGGTAACATAGATTGACATTATTGATTTTATAAATTAACATTATTATTTTATTTCCCATAACAGGTAAAGGCTATGCTTCAATGGTGCTATCCAAACACATTGCATTACCCTCAAGTTTAGTGCCTTTCTCCTCTGAAAGGAGGAAAATCTGACACTGACATTTGCAAAAGGATGCTAGGGCCTCAGAAGCATGACTTGGAAATTAGATGAGAACATCAGGAGCTGGGGGGAGAACTGCAGACACTTGAAAAAAAAGTTGCTAGCAGTATATTAATGTCCTTCCTCCAGGTATGCTATTGTTTTATCAAGCACACCTATTAGCTATTTACAGCCTCTTGTTGTCACCTGTGGCAGCTTTAACCTTATTCTATAAAATGATGCTGTGCTAAAATCAAACTGCCTGCTAATGTGGCTAAAAACCTACACTGCATGGCTTCTAGCCCATTTTCTTACATTTAAAGATTTGTCAGTTAAAACAACATCTCAAAATGATAGCATTTTGTTCCTGAAATTTAATATTGTAAGCGTGTGGAGAGCCATTATTGTCTGACTTGTGGCACCCTTCATCTCTTATTCCCCTCAGAACTCTGTTCTCCATCTGCACTTTCTCTCAGTGTCTGCCTGGGAATATTACTATTACTAGAGCAGCAGATTGCAGTTGCTGTTTCCCCCCAGTCGAGAGCAACTTCCAGACTGCTCTAACCAGACAATAATGAAGAATAAATGTCTAATGCCCCAATCTGGTAAATCAGATTAAACAATTGAGCATATCCAAAGAAATTAAATGCAGCCCAATAACTCTTACTGGCTTGGAAAATTGTAGATGGGGGAAACTTCAGATCCTAGAGTAAACTATTGACATACTCATTCAGAAATGAGTATAACATTAACCTGCTGACCTTACGGGAAAAATTTGAGAAGTAAGAATGTCAGAATCAGAATAACAGAGTATCACCTACCCCTCTGTTTTAGTGTGTGTCTTCTGTGTTGGCATTTGTCACTTACAACTGCTCATCCCAACTCCACACTGTTACTCAAAACAACTCAGAAGAAAAAAAGGAAACCTGTGTACAGGACACCAACAGCACCACCAATTTTTGGCTCAGCTTTGTACTCAAGCTTCATAAATCAAGTATGAATCCCAAAACACTGCTCAGGGCTCAGGTCACCCCTTGGGATCCTATGGCTTTGGTGGAAAAGAGAAGGGGTGGCCTCTGGCGGAGTGCTCATGCAAGAGTGTTGGGTGGAGGGTGACTATGCTCTACTTCAAGATCATTAAACCTCTCTGTGCTTGGGCTTACAAGAAGATTTTTGGAGCTGAAAAGTGCTCTTCTTACCTGCCTTCTTTCCATGCTTACTGGAGGCTTTTGGATGGTGCATGCATATCTATCATCCCCTCAGCTCGTAAGGGGTTATTTAGTCCTAACTGTGTGACATTTATTTGGCTTTGGATCTTTGAATGAGCATGAAGCCATGCCGGGAAAAATCTTCTGGCCTTATTTCATTCTAGACATGATAATGTTATGAATTACCCTATTTATTTTCTTTTTTGTGAGTAACAGAGCAGCAAGAGTTTAGAAAAACAGTCCTGGTGAGAAAATTCTCTTTATATTAATTTTTTTTAATTAAAACAGAACAAAACAGAAACCAAGCAAAAAAAAACAAAAAAAAACCCCAAAACACAAAAACCACTATCAGAGAACCCCAACTTTAGAAGCAGAGTTAAATATGTTTTTCCTTTACCATTTTTCATGTTTCTTAGGTTAAGCAATTAGGTAGGAAATTGAACTAATCCCCCATTAGAAATGGAAGTAGATAGAAGAACCAAGGGGTTCTTCAACTGTTTTGAGAATGAAAAAAAGGATATTTTAAATTCTGTAACATTACATTTTTTCTTTTACTACCTCTCAGATGGCTAGGTGCATCACATTCTTCTGTTTGCAGCTAATCCATAAGATTGATAAGAATTCACTACATTGATGCAATACAGCCATTCCTTGACCTGCTGTGTTAGAGGAGGCCTGTAGTGAAGACAGAGGGGTTTGAGCTGTGTCAGTGGTAAGTTTCTGTGGACGTAACTGGATGTGCACATTACAAATGTTTGAAATACTTGAGTCTGAGCTCTCCTGGGAAACATCTATTTGGCCCAACATACCTTAAAGTAGAAGTTCTTCAAAATAGCTCTAAGTGCATATAAAGTCTCATTCATATCCTGGACACAAAGTGCACAGGGTACTAAATATTATGTTCAGAGCAGTTCTCATTCCAGTCATAGTTTATGGATCTGTATTTTGATTTCCAACAGCTGATGCAGACACATAGTCAATTTCTGCTCTGAAATATAAAGTACTGGAAATTTCAGAACAGTCTTGTTTTCTTTGGGAAAAAAAGAAAATTTAGCCTACATTTTCATTTACTTTTATAGCTGATGGTAATAGTCCTGATGATTTGAATGTTAAATCCTATTAGCCCAATCTCTTTTTTTGTCCATTCGACTGTGATGGGAACAGATAGGAGATGCGAAAAGAACTTTAATAAATGCATTTTAGTGCTGAAAATGTTGCATTAGCAATTTTACCTGCAACCAGATATCCTAGACCTCTCTCATCAGTACATCTGGCTCTGTTTCTTTTGTCCAAATCTAATAGCTACCACTAATGAAATGAAGAAAATGGTGATTGTAATTACATTTTTGGAAACAAATAAATCATAAATACTGATGGACCTAAGTTTGATTAACTACATGTTTCTCCTTTTTAAAAATTTTCTTGATCTCTTGGTTGATGTAACAAGGTAGAAAACTGTAGAGCCACTGTACTATGCTATCTAAAACAGATATCCCCTGGTAACATATACTAACTGATGATATAATCAGTATTTCAAACTTCATAACAGGCTACCTTGACTTTGTTTTGGTGATGCTTCCATGAATTATTTTACACATGAAATTTTAAAATTCTATAAGATTTCCTTCTTCAGAAGCATTAGGAATCTATTTCTTCGAGAATTCAGCTGGACTTCTGAGTATCCTATATTGGAGTAATTCTCTTCAGTAGCATCTCACAGTTTATAAGATTTGTTCACCTCTGGAAGTATGAAAGGGTGTTGTTTGGGATTGCATGGCAGAAGAATAGTGTTCTCAGAACCCAGTGTGCGCTAAACCCTCCAAAATTTCAGAGGAATTTATGGCTTATTATATAAACAGTGACAAGGATCAAATAATTTGCACTGTGGGCTTTCACAAACTCTAGGGAAATTGCTGAGATTATTTAAAAGTACAGGAAATCCTGGCAAGTAATCTGTCACCTTCACAAATATTTTTCTCTTTGCATCTAATTCCATGCAGATGTGGGATAGATGTAGAAAATGTGCTTACATTTGAATATCTGCTTAAAGGTGAGTTCATTTTTTTTTTATTTTTTAATATTCTGCCACCTATTGGTAGCTGTAGGTGCTTGAGCTAATGTACACGGCACAGTGATATATACACAACAGCCAACATAATCCATGTCCCCATCCCTCTTAATTAACACAATCATTTACTCTTCTTCCCATGCAATTTACTCTGCAAAACTTTCTATGGATCAAATTATGTCAGGAGAAATTACTAAAGCATTAAAACAATTCCACTGGTTTCTGGTTGGCCTGAAGACAAATCAAATTTTCAGATTCTGTACTGTCTTTCAACCTAGAAATATATCTTAAATACCAGGGCCTCTCTTACCCAGTCTAATATGAACACTTCCTACAAATCTTATGTGGTTAAAAACATCTAGGACATCAACAGCACTTCTGTCTACATGTAACTAGAGACATTAATTTATTTTGGTTTTGATGCACATTGAATAGAATTGGATACCCATTATGCCTGGAACATATTTTGAGAATTCTTTGGAAATCATATAGATTCATATCAGTCTTGATTAGCTCTTTATTTTCAGAAGCAGAGAAAATCTTACTTCACCTTGAATGAATCCTGGATGAGCTTAGTATTTGCTTCTGGGTTTTGAAGATAAATGAGAAAACTTCCGTGATTTTGATCTTTGTGTAATATATCCCATAACTGTATTGTTTATTCAGAAATCCACTCAATCAAGCTGCGCACAATGTTATCTTTGTCTCATTTGTAACTCCAAATGTGTAAGGTTAGCATCATTTTAAAGATTTCATTACTATGGAGGGGGGAGACATCAAAGGCTGGGACTTGGTCCATTCCTCAGAGTTTGTTATTAGGTGTTAATCTCCCTTTAAAGATTTTTATCTGTGGATGTGAAACTTGAATATCTAAGACAGCAGGTGTGGAAGTGTTTGAACTCTATAGTATAGGTTAGATGTTGAGGATCGTCAGAAAACAGGAGGGGAGTGATCAGTGAGAGAAGAAAGAGAGTATTGGGACAGCAAAAATAGGTCAATATTTTTATTTTTGGGTGTGAACCAGGAATTCTATTCTACAAATAAGCTGCAAACATCAGAAAGAAAGCCACAAAGAATGGAAAAGATGAACAACAATCAGAGAAGATGGGAGAGTAAAGCAGAGTTATCAACACAAATGTTTAGCCACTAATTGGCCCTCAAATGTATTTGGGCACATAAAACAAAAACAAGCAAACAAAACAAAACAAAAACTTTCTCGTGGTTAAATCACGAAAGTACTTTGGGCAAACTGTGGAGCCAATAAAGAGTCCAAATTCTGACTGATAAGGGTAGATGTGGAAAACAGGAGGTCAAACTGTGAAAATAAACAAGGAACTCTTTGGAGGAGAAAAATAAAGATTATATCGTGACAAGTAGGTTGAGAGAATGAAGGTGAGAGGTAATTAAACGATATTGCTAAAGACCTCACAAATGTACTTCTGTCAGTCTTCTCTGGGGAGGCTCCGGAGAGGCACCAATTTTCCTCCGGCAACAAAGATGACACATTCTGGGACTGAGGTGCTTCTTTATACATTTTGAAAAAAAATAGATCAGCTGTGGGATAACAAAATGCCACAGCTAGTCAGTGAAATACCTGAGGACTTGGACTTTGACTCCAGAGAAGCCTAGGTTTAAAGCCCTAAAACATTACCATGTAAGATGCCAACATGCAATGGATGCATATTGTACATATATGGTACTACATGTATCTACATGTAGTAGATACATTTATAAAGGAAATTAAGGTGGTGTTTTTCAGTGTCCTGTAAAAGGAATGATGACCCCAATGAAGTACAAGTTGTTGTTTGTTACTTCTAGGAAAACCTGTAAAATCAATCATGTGGATGTTCAAAACGCTTAGCAGGGAACATGAACTGAAAGGAAAACCAGCCTCTTCCTGAAGGAAAGATGTGCCTCTTTAATATCTGGATTTTTTATATTCACAAATGACTGTTAAGGAAGTAGAGAAAGCATGAAATGAGAGGTAAAGTGCTGTTTAGTTGAAAGAGGTTAGTGGCCAAAAATTAGAAGCTGCTCTAAATCTAAACCTGGCAAGCTACGCCCAAAAGGGATGAGAAAAACAGGCAATATAAATCATGTGGGGGAAAAGTATAAATATATGATTCTATTTTAGAAATCAGTCAGTTCCTTTTTTTTTTTTTGAAAGTGCCATTTTTATTTCTTGTCACCTTACCAAACATGAAAAAAGAGACAGCTGAAGTAGAAGTGATTTAGATATGAAAGAGGAAAATAATGGACTTTCAGACAAAAACAAATTAATTTAGAACTGACATAGCGACATCTTTTAGTACTTTACAGTGCATTTAGAATGGCAACTGGGCTGTCTTGGTGGTATGCAATTCTGAGGTTGGAAGAGGAGACAGCTAACAAAAAAATAAGTTTAACAAAATTCTTACCAATTTTTCATTAATTAGAAGCTGAAAATCTAGAGAAAAAAATGAAAGGAAATGTGACCTTCCAGAGTATAGCCACTGACAGATAAATAGAGCACAGACAAACAGAACAGATTCCATCTGCACTATCTTTGAAAAAACAGTGTATGGGTTTTAAGATACTAATCCCAGTGAGCCCATACGGGTTTATATACTTATAATAAAGTGGAGAATGATGTTATCAGCTGGCACTTTTTTGATCAGCTGCCATTGTGCTCTTCAGTCATTTTTTTACATCCCTTAAGCAGCTACTAGACAAATTCCAGTTAAACATGCTATCCTGTGAGCAAGTTACGCATGACAGAAAATCACTGAAGACCTGCCATTGGTTTGGTACATGCATAACAATTTCAGGGTCTATAAAACTCTCAATCTGCTGAGTTTTGGCAACTGAAAATACAACCACAATTATGATTCTGACACTGGTATTCAGACTGTTGGGACAGAAGTTTACTTAATGCGGTTGGGTTTGGTACTGTAAGTGCACTATTTTGTGAATTCACTTCAAAATGTAGATTCACATGCAGTAAATGTAATCTCATACCCTGTTTCATGCAGAATGTCCAGGGCAGAGAGTGCCTCTGCTTACCCAGCTGCTGAACAGATGATGCAATAACTCATTTATTTTGCAGGGGAGGAAGAGAGAGATCATGAAAACTAAAGACTGCAGCACATGTTTTCCTTCTTTCTGCTTTGCTTTTATCCATTTTCTCCTGTAGCGCAGAAGAGTTTGTTGTGGGAGTAAGGGCACAGGTTAACCAGGTCAGTACAGCTTTCTTCAGTGACGGTGGAAGGGCTGATGCTAAGCTAATATGTTACCACTTTGGTGGGGAGACTGCATGTAATACCATGGAAAACCTATTTTCTCTCTAGAAGAAGTTTCATGGAAATGACTGCATTCAGTGGGGAGGGAGCAGACCTTTGGTGAGCAAGTGCAGTTGAGCCAGTCTGAGTATGTAACTCACCAGCCAAGAGCTGTGAAAAAACCCAGGCTGGCTGCTGTGCCAGTCACTCTTACTCCTAGAAGGGTAGAGGTAGAGAGCTGGGAGAATAAAAGCATGTGCGGGAGCAAACATTCTGGGGGATGGAACTCGGGAGATAGAAAACAGGCTCCAAACACCTCTGATTGCAGGAGGGGCCAAGAAAGCTGAAGAAAAGGACTCAGGAAATCTTTCCTCAGAGCTTTCTAATGCTCCCATGAAAGGAGGCACAAAGAAAGAGCAAAATACCATAGTCTCTCTATGGAATTTCAAAGCCAACCTGTGTAGTTGCAGTGCACAGAGAGTGCCCCTGAGCAAATTGCTTCTGAGCAAAGTGGATGCACTTGTGAAAGCCTGCAACCAAGTCCCTCCCTGCACCAGTTAGCTCACCCACAATTTGTGCCACACACAGCCTTCTGCAGGCCATCATGGGCTGTGGGCCTCCACTATGTCAGCAAACCAGATGGAATTAGGCACAGCAATGAATCGTGGCACTCATAAATACACCTTCCAGCAGCCCTTATTGTACCCTCCCCAGATGTGCCAGGACGTGGTTGGAGGGACAGCAAGAGTTGGACTTCTGACTGGCTTTGCACAAATTAACTGAAATTATTTTTGGCACTTCGGCCTGTTTTGGTGAACTATATAAATAGTCGGCCTACAAAGCAGTCACCTCTTTTCAGTCGGACAGCATGAGCATGGTAGCCACTTACAAATACCTGTATCACTAAAAACTGTAAGAATCATGGTTTGAACTATGCTCATTCCAGAGAAGTTAGCTCATAAGAAGAAGTATGTGTGGATTAAAAAACAAAAAGTAAAGAAAGGTATGATTATAGCAAACATCATTCACCCCACACATTACTTTTACAGCCAAAGCTCTTTGCAATCTTGTCTTGTTCAAATCTCACCTCCAGACATGTCTCAGATACATTTCTCCTGCTAGTTGTCTCTCTTACGCTGTTTAAACATACAAAAATTTTTGGCTCAGCTCGAAGCACCATGATGAAAGTTGCCGACATGGCCCAGTAAGGACCATCTTTATCCGTTTTTTAACTTTGGTAGAGTTTTGTTACTGGGAATAGTATTTTTTCTGCTGAAGATCATGTAAAGATGACTTTTATATTTGTGAGAAAGAAATCAGAATAAGCTGTGGAGTAAAGATAGTGAGAAATATTTTGGTTTAGAACTTTATTTTTGTTCCAGGTAAACTTGTTTCATTTATGGTGTCTTCCTGCTTGAGAACAGGAATTCAAAAATTGGCTAAGTGTTATTTGGTAAGTAAGCAGGTCTGTCAGCCTCATGTCGATGATGCTCTTTTAGCCAGCCTCATGAAAATCTGCTGAAACTTGGCCAACTTGTAAATCCCAGGGAAAAATTTCTTTTTGCTTGTGCTCAGCAGCATGTGTGAGCAGTGATGAAATTCTCACAGCACCTCTAGCGTTGGGCAGACTGGGTCATGGTGGGCTGTCCTCCAGTTTTCCCCCATCAAGTTCTCCTATTGAATCTTCAGAATTAGTAGTAGTAGAAGTAGTAGTAGCAGTAGTAGTAGTAGTAGCAGTAGTTAGGCTTTGACAGTATGGCAGTAAAATTATGGTCAGGAGACCATAATGCTAGCATAACCCAGGGGTGAATGTGTGGCACAAGTCCTTGTCTGAACCAGTTTGACTTGCTAGTCAACAAGATGAATTTTGGATTTTAAGCTCTCATCCTTTAACAGTCCATAAGAAAATGTCTTAAGATTTTGTTTCTTTCTGGCTGCTTGCTATGCAGGTGATTTTCGTAAGGTAGCTGAATATGCCAATGGGTGTTTTTCATAAAGAAAAGCAGTTTAAGATTTATTGTCTTTACCATAAGTTTTGAGAGGTATTAATTTTTTAATAAACCTGAGGATTTAAAGTCAAGTCATCACCAATAACAAAATATTGCACTAATATCTTATTTATATTAACTGGCTATGTGAAAAGACAACACTCTGGTCAGCTCAAATGCATAAGATGTCAAACTCACTATAAAAAAAGGCCTGAGACCCACTGAATAGAAGATATCTCATTCTTTTGTTTTCCATCACGAACAGCCAGTGTGAGTTGCAGGAGTTTGTGGTTACAGGAACTGGCAGGTGTGTGCAGTTTGCGAGACAGCCAAATATTACAGGGCTTTAATTGATTTGAAAAGTGTCACCACAAATGTTCTCTCCTCTATATTTTAAGCATGAACAGTGTAGATCAACTCAACACTTCAGGAGAGGAATATTTGAGAGGGAGGAGCAGAAACAGACTGGAATAATAGCACTTGTCCAGTAATACAATGCAATAATCCAGAGAGTATTTGATATAAATATAACCATATATAAAATATAAATAAACTCTGACTAGATTTTTCACCTGCATAGTAAGAGATGGAGAGCCAAGACCAAACCCTGGATCTTAAATCCAGCCTCCCAAGTAAGCTTGAGTTCCCAGCACTTACATCACAGTTACCAGTTCTTTTGTGAAGAAAATTAAGTGCATTGAAGAGGCTCAGGGAGTATAATAATGAATTAAACGAGGCAGGTTGTTTTTTAAGGGGGACCTACTGATTTTTACAGTTATAGCTATGACGCTGTTTAGACACAGAGGTAGCAGTTCCAGTTTTCTGCCACGCCCCTTGAACTACCACTGGTAGCAACTGCTTCTGGTGCTCAGTTGGGTGTAATCTCCCCACGCCGCAATTATTGTCAGTACAATAGGGATGAGAACAATCCTTGCCTGCTGTCACCTTCATGTCTCAGTCTGTACTGGCCCTCACTATAGGATTCCAAGCCTGGCTGAGCCTCTAAGCAATTTGGTAACACAAATAAAGATAGATTCAGCCATTATTTACTAAAGATAACAGGGGCACAGCCACCTCACAGACGTTTTAAATCCTCTTAATACTTGCATTTATTTGTTTTTAATCCTCAGTGCCATAGAATTCATGTAATGGATGTGGGACATAAAAGATGGGAAGTTTTGGCTCTTTCATCTGAATGGGAGAAATCCAGAAAACCAAGATTTCTGCTCAGATTCCTAGCACTTCCCTATTGCTATACAATTGCAAAGAACATACATTCTCCCTTAAAGTAAGGCTATAGTTTGTTGAGCAGTGTTCAATAACATATCAATATGGAGAAATCTAGGAGGGGCCTTCTGCAGCTCATATGTCTTCTTTCCATCTTCTGAATTTGAGAAACTGAAGTAAGGGAGCTGATGGTTGAATCACAGGGATAAAATGGAATTTTGCAGTCTGGTCCTTCTTTCCTTATTGAATGGCCATTGCTGTCAGCATTGGAAATTTTCTGCTTGTTTCAGCTGATCCTGGAAGCTTTGGGGTCCTTTCTGAGTGATTTACTTTCAGATACCTCTGCTGAAAAGCAAGTTTCTTATTGTCAGCTTCTCAATTCTTTACAGTGAGCCTTTGTTGAAAGGAGGGCTTACTTTTTTTTTTTTTTTT
>VZTI01004793.1:710431-722071 GCA_013397865.1 Struthidea cinerea
TTTTTTTTGAGTTAAAATAAGACTATGAAACAAAACTGATCTGGTATCTTGAATGAATGGATAACAGTGCAGTATCTGAAAGTGTGAAGATTCTCAAGCCCCAAGGAATTATTTCCGTTGTGCTATTTCTTATATAGGACTACATCCTGCTTTCCTCATTAATTGGACACAACTCCTAAAACATCCTTTACAATAAGCACTTCTTCATACCAGACATATTTCCTGGATCTATAAAATGGCTTTTAGAAAGGGAGAACTGTATTTAAGACATTAATATGGTTCCACAAAATGATGCTTGTTGACATATGGAGCACTTTTTGAATAATTCACTTTGAAATTAACACTATAATACCATTTACCTTTAAAGTCCTATTTACTGGAGCTGGAAAGAATTGTTCTCTGGAGATGAGGATATCGGCAAGCACCAGACTTTCAGAGCTTCTTTGGTTTAATAAAAATGGTCAGATGATTTCATGCAAAGAAAATCACTAAGCAGTGAGACAGGTAAAAATTAGAGGAGATGAATGCCAGCCTCTCCTCCACCATCAGGCTGTGCATGTCCAGGTTGTTGGGTTTGGCAGCAGAGGGGACTTGCAGAGATTCTGCCCTCAGAGTATGCTCCTGTGCAAGAGACTGCTCCCCCCCTGGCTACAACAAAAAGACTTGGCAGGGGACTGAGCTGTAAACCGCTCACTGGAGTGATCTGGGTTAAGTTTAATCCTTAGAAAAACAGGGATTATTTCAAGTGTGGATCAGTTTTGAACTGTGATTTGCAGGGCCACCCCGCAGACAGGCAGCCAAGCCCCATGACAGCTTGGAGATTGCCATCAGGCTCCCTGGACCTGGCATGGCTCAGCTGGCATCCACCACTCCTTCCACCAAAACTGCAGTGAGGAGACTCCCAACCTCCTCCATAAGGTCCAAGCAAATATATTTGATTAAAAGCTTGTGTTTATCTTTCTTTTTTCTCTTTCCCTTCCACCTTTCTGCCAAGCCTGGAGTTGATGATATAATTTAGGCTGAAGGAACAAAGAGACTAATGGAACTTCTGCCCCTTAAAAGGAGTTGCAAATTTTGCAGTCAAACATTCACAACAATGTGTGATCATAACATCATAGCTGCAACCTGATTTTCATGCAATTCACTAATTACTTGCTCTTTAGCCAATTTTAGGTATAAATAATGAGGGAAAAAATGGGATCTGGGTGGAGTCCTTTTCTATTGATTTCAAAATTACCTTTAATATGAGGTTTTTTGATTGACAACAAGTCCTATGAATGTTGACTTTTGAGGTAGAGTGCTAAATGTTTTATTTATTGAACACCTGTTTAGCACTACTGACAAAAATGTTTTTGGTAAAGTCATAAGATCTTATTTGACTGAGCTGACTGTCAATGAGAATAGCCCAAGTTGCAGCTGACGATTTTTTTCTGAGATAAGAGTCCAGAGCACAAATGTATACACATTTCCCATTACAGTTCATGTGGACATTGTTTTTATTTCCCATTTTGATTCACTATTGCCAACCCCAAATATTCAAAAAACTGTGAGTCAGTTTATAAGAATAGTGGGATTAATTTAACTTTGTATACCTGTGGATTTCATTTTTTAGTAAGCTCTAAGATATAAAAGTATTAGGTGTGAAAGTAATTTAGAAGCATGTTGGCTGAGCCATTTGCTCAGTCAGAATATTGCAGGAACTGGGACCTTACCACTCCCTGCCACTGTCAGCCAAGGCTGCTGATAATCTGGGAAAGCTGGCACTGCTGTCACACTCAGCACGGAATAACCTATACAGAGTGTCTTATAATTTCATTTAGCTGAAATGCAAACCCATTTATCTGCACTCCCCTTCAGGTATACCAGTCACAGCATACCTTGGCCAGAGTAAGAAACTCTCTGTTTCAGAGCACTAATGGGCTTTTCAAGAAAAAAACCCTCTGTCTTCTGTGGGAATCACAATTTCCGCATCCCAGTATGAGTGGAGAAATGAATAATAACATCTAGATTTGTCTGAATTCCATATATCCCAGAGGGATCAAGTTTGATTCCCTCCCTTATTTACAATGATACAAGGAAAGCATTTCAATTCTCCAAATGCTCCCTCATGTGGCTTCTTAGTACTAATACTGAAACATTTATGTGTTCTCGGAGATTACAACCCTATGCCAGGAAATAGGCTGAGACAACATAAGAGGTATTTCATGTGAACTTTGACATTAGAAAATTATGGTTCCAGGTCCTACGTGTAAAATGTTTGGCTTTTTTTTTGTTAAATGAGATGGAAGCAGTTATGTTTGCTTCTACCCCTGTTTTGGGGGAAGGGAAAAACCTGAGCTTTGATCAAGTTTGCCCACTGGATTGTCTCATCAGATGTCATGGCAATAGGTAAGGGATACAAATCTGAAAATCACAGAATCACAGAATTAACTAGGCTGGAAAAGACCCTTCAGATCATCAAGTCCACCCTATTACCAAACACCACCTTGTCAACTAAATAATGGCACTGAGTGCCACATCCAGTCTTTCTAAAACACCTCCAGGAACAGTGATTCCACCACTTCCCTGGGCAGCCCATTCCAGTGCCCAATCACCTCTTCTGTGAAGAAATTCTTCCTAATGTCCAACCTAAACCTGCCCTGGTGCAGCTTAACATGGTGTCCTCTCACCCTGTTGCTACTTGCCTGGGAGAAGAGGCCAACCCCCACCTGGCTACAACCTCCTTTCAGGGAGTAGGAGAGAGTGGTGAGGTCAGCCCTGAGCCTCCTCTTCTCCAGGCTGAACAACCTGACCTCTCTCAGCTGCTCTTCATAGGACTTGTGTTCCAGACCCTTCACCAGCCATGTTGCCCTTCTCTGGACATGCTCCAGCATCTCAACATCCTTCCTAAATTGGGGGGCCCAGAACTGGACACAGCACTCAAGCTGCGGCCTAACCAGTGCCAGGTACAGGGGAAAAATCACTTCCCTGGTCCTGCTGGCCAATAAAAGGGACTACATTGGTGTAATATCTGAAAAAGTGGAAGTCTGCATACACAACCTCCAAGGGAAGTGAATTTGCTTAATGCACAACCTTGCTTCCAATTTGTGAGGAAATACAGAACTTGAATAGAGAAAAGGAGATGGAGGGAGGTAAATGCGCTGTTGCTTTGAAATTGCAGCACTGTCTTTCTCCTTTACCACAATTTGGGAGATGTTTCTTTGAGCTCTGGCACTTCCAGTTTGGTTACAGCATGGGAAGCCAGTGCTGAACCTTGGTGAGCAGGCGGTGTAAGCAATACACTTATTCCCATTCATCTTAAATGGCCTAGTCATCTAATGACTTGGGTCAGCATGTTTCTTTTTTCTTCTTTAAAGATAGCTCTGTGTCAGCACTATTCTTGACTCTGCTTTTTCCTGTGCTTCTGCTGGTGCTGTGTGATGAGCTGGGACTCCACCTGTGGGCAGCTTAATCTTGTGAGGTAGGAACAGATGCCACGTGTGCTGGGGAATTCTCATTTCCATGGTGAACTGTCATGCTAAAGAGCAAGGAGTGACTAAAGCCAGACAGTCTTCTATTATATAAAATCTCTGTAATAAGAAGCTAATTTCTCCCCTTATTCTTGAATATTCAAAGAGCATGGCAATGTATCTCAAATTTAATCAGAACATAGATTGCTCAAGAGGACTCTGGCAGCACCTCTCCCAGTCATTTATGCTGAGGGGACCAGAGAGGTACGGGTGCGGCAGGAAGACAAATTGCATCAAAGAGAAGGACTTAGGGAAAATACTTTGTTGTCTCTCTGCAGAGCCCTTACCTGACCCCAAAGCATTTGCATGGCATGTAAAGGCATATGTGCAGGTGTTTTGGTTTGTACTTTTGCCTGACGCAAAGAAAAATAATACTGTTGCTAAGTCACTTCAACAATCTGGGAACACTTGATTTGCTTCTCTGCCTCTCAAGTCCTTTTGGAAAGGGCAAGTTTTACCTTAAGGAGGTTGATGCTAGAGTTGCTGGCTCACTCACAAAAAAAAATAATAATAATAAAAAAATTGAAGGGCAGCAAAGTTAGTAATTAATATGTTTCATACTGGACAAAATATTCCTCGCAACAAGAAAATTTTCATTTTTATTTTGAGCTTTCTAAAGCCTGTACAAATAAAATTCTCTGACCCTGGAGTAGTTTCTTTTGAACTTGGATGAAAAATCTGACAAAAGTGAGAGTCATCTGCAAGCCTTGTGGGAACACAGCTCTGCAGTTTTCACCAATAGAAGTTCTAACCAGGAATGTCACTCAGCCTTTATCAGGAGGTTGAGGAAGCTGGCCATATGGTCTGTAGCCAGATGCTTGAAACTGTTGCAGAAACATGCAGTGTTGAAACCTCCCCAGAAAAACACTTTGCAAGATGATGCTGTGTCTGTAGACACCTGGAAAAAATATGATCAACATGCACTCACATTGTTTGGTATTGCTTCTAACTCTTTGGGAAAGTAAGCCAATGCCAAAAGAAATGCAACTGTTTGGGGGCAGAAAAAAGTTTTGCATATTGCAGATTTTAGTAATATATTCCCCTTCCCCATATTATTTAAAATAGTGTTCCTCAAAATACTTTTGCTTTGATCAAAACAAGAAAATATCACAGGATTGTTTCTTTGGGAAATCTCAAGTCTTTGATTTCATCCAATATTCTGAATTGTTCTGTCAGTAACTGAAATTTTGTACTCACTGTTGAGGTGTATATACAGCATATTTGGGGGAATCTATAAACCAGGGAAGACAATTTCTTTTCACAGGAATATGTCAGATTCCAGAAGTTATTGTTGAACATAGAGAATGGAGCTTTTCTGAAAGACAGATATATGAAGTCACATCTTTATTGGCAGGTATGTCCTGCTCATTGTGACAAAACATTTGTACTGTCTTGAAGCCAAGACGAAGCACTGAACCTGCCCCAACTTATTGGGAATTGCAAGACCTAGAAGAGCACCCACTCCTAAAATTACAAGGCAAAACATTTCAGTACTCACCTCCCCTCTCATGACACCTCTCAGTTTTGCAAGGTAAAATATAAACATGTCAATGCTTAATAACCAGGACTGACCTTTTCCAGAGATAGTACCAGGTTTATTTATTATGGCAACTAATGGTCTTTTGTTGGTGAAAACACAATAATGAGTGGTCCAGGGCAAAAGACAAGTTAGTCTGATAGGCATTTCAGATACCTGCCAAGCAAAATGTGAGAGGAATGGAACTTAAATACAAAATATCAGTAAAACACTTCATTTGTGTCAGTTAACAGTGATACTTAATTTGAACTTAGTATTACATACAGCTGGATATGCAACTGCAGTATATACAAAGCTCTTGCTCTCCTACTTTCTTACTTATCCAAAATCCTACTTTCAGTAATATCATGAGATTTTTGATTTATGTCAGTTTGAAATATAGAAATTATCTTAAATATGCCATCCAGCATAGTAACCACCAAGCCAGGAACATCAAGGCTCTTGCTTGGGGCATTGTTCAATCACAGGAGAAGTAGGAGCCAAGCCACAGTGCAGTCTTGCTCTTGGATTGCATGGACAGATTGGTGCATAGACAGTTTAGCAAGGGAAGATGGTGTAAGAACCATGGTACATTATTCACCTAGTCAGTTGGTCATTTGCTAATGCCCTCACCCAGCCCTCAGAGGCTGCAGGTACCACTTTGCAGTGGAGCAGATGACAGGGTCAGCCCACTGGCATCTCTGCACAACACTGTATTTTGCCTTTTTTACATGAATGGTCTCTTCCTCCTGCTTGTCCCAGCCACAGCAACATGGCAGTGCCGAAATGCAAATGAGACAGCCTAGCTCATGAGGACACGTCTGCCTGAAACTCACTTGGAGCTCCTGGTAAACAAAATGCAAATGAAATAGTCAAAATTTTCTTTGCAAACCAGCTACAGCAATCTACTCTGCCTTTTTGTTTAATTGGTCTTACGAGTCAGTGTAGCAACCCCATAAATTCACTGTGCTCCATGACCTGAATTCATACTACTTGCATGTGGAATATCCAGAAATTATATGATTAACTATTTTCTGTTTATTTGGGTATTATTTACATAAGGTCTTTAAGCAATGTGAAAATGTATTTACATTGCAAGAATATTAAAAATAGGCAACAGCGACTCTAACAATGGGAATTAAAAGGGATCAGGGACTCCTAATAAGGACACTTAATACAACAGAAATTTTAATTACTAAAAAGGCAGATCTAAGTCTCCATTTCTGTAATCTCACATCCAGTGATGTCAGTATGTGTATACATGATTTAGACTACTTGGGCACCCATCCAAAAAAAGAAAATTGCACCAAATCTACCATTATTCAGTGACCTACTCATGTTTTGCATGCCCCTTACACAGAGAACAAAATAATATGATTTGAAAATACTCACTTTATTTAAATTATATCTCTTGTCAAAAATCCCAAAGACTGCGCCTTTTGAAAAGCTTTCACCTGAATGTTTATTTACAATAAACCTCATTTCACCTCTTTAGCAAAGTAAAGGGACTTTACCATAGCTACAAATCCTATTTATAGTTACCCAAAGACCTCTGGACCTGTGTAAAAGTATGTTAAATGACAACTTAGACCCAAAGGGCTGTGGCTGATAAACACAGATGACTCAATCTATGATGAATAGTGATTTCTCAGGCAGAGGTCCATGCTGCCCTTCTTCCCACACTTGCTATGGTGTTGTCTCATCTCTCCATGTGGCAGCTGCTCACAGTCTGGGGTTTGCATTGAGGTAAAGTTGTACCAAGTCTAGATTTCTTTCATTGCAAATTGGTGACTATCTGGGGCATCTCTGCAGAGATGGTCAAAGGACAACTGGAGACAGCAGCCACAAAAAAGGATCATAAAAATCATTCCCTTTTGTCATTCAGACCCCTAAGCATATTTTAGGAAATATTTGTTGTGTGGACAAACAGTCCCACAAATACATTACAGTGCTGTAAGTACTAGCCCAAACATGTGAAAAGGGCTTTAGTTATGTAAGGCCATTGAAATGGGTAGAAGTTATGAGGCTGACATCCTGTGTATAGAAAAACTTAAAAAAGCAGCAACCACAGTGTTACCTTCTGCTTTTTCTTTTTTTTGTTGTTGTTTTACTTGCTGGATGGTCATCACCAAAAAGCCAGTGTAATGTTGCATGATTTCCTCTAATATCATCAGAACACAGCAAAGACATCTATGAAAAAAGCCAGACTAATGAAATTAGAGAGCATTCAAATATTGTAAAGGCTGTTGGGATCGATCTGTAGCCATCATGAGTCAGATAAAGAGGATTTATATAAACTCTAGCTTTTGGAAAGTGTTGGGAGTGTGAAACTAGTAGCAGTACACCAGTCAATGTTCAATTCAATTTAGTCCATTATTAATGGTTAGTTTTGAGTACCTGTGTAAAGGTCTCACTCAAAAGAATTCTGTCACCATGCTCAAGTTCCATGATTAAAAGGAAGCTCCCTACAGGATGTATCATCCTGTTCTTCATCCTGACAAATACTGCAGGCGTGAGCTAGAAGCACAGACTGACCCCTCCATCTCACAGGAGTTTGTGGTTTCATTCCTCCAGGAGAGTGACCAGCTTGTACTTTTTCTCAAACTAGCAAGTTCAAGCAAAGAAGCATAGAGATTCTTCTTATTAGGAAAGTAAATAAAACAGGGCTTCTGAAGCAGGGCAAGTGGAGCCTTGGTCACAACACTAGCTAGTGTAAATCACAGCCTGCTCCAGGAGTCAGTGGAGTACCCTACCAGCAAAGTCTCCAAACTCTTTTTTTTTTTTTTCCTTTGTGGAGGAATTTCGAACAGAGCTAAGACCATAACGTAGGGCTCTCAGCTCCTCATTCCTTGCTGTAATCATTACACAAGTTGCTCTTCTAAAGGGGAAGTGCTGTGGTGGGATCTGTCCTGTACCTGATATATATGGAGAACAATGAAGTATTTGATCTGAGGTGTATCAAGCTGAGTATTTATTGCTCTGTTGGGTTTAATTTCAAAACAAACAAGCAAAAATCTGCATGACAGTCTGGCACTCCTGAGCTCCTGGCTGGGCTGCGGTGCAGTTGGTGTGTTCTGTCTTTCACTTGGCCACTGATCTCCTACAAAAGTAGAACAAGCAGAAACTGCTAAGCCTAAAGCTGCTGCCATTCAGCTCGCCTTTATGTTAGCCATGCCCTTATTTTCTCCTTATGTGCATTTTATGTGTCTGGGGAAGGAAAAGGTAACTCTGAAGTTATTGCGTAAATCAGAGACATGTGTTTTTTATCGGGGACACTATAGTACATGCAAATAACAATGACAGCTGTGGCATAGACATCTCTCTGGGGATTTCAGTTCAGATTTTTCTCTGTTATTGTGATGTAAATCTGGGATAACTGGGAGCTACATGGTACCTTTGAATATTTGATCTTATACTGAACTTTAGGACAGAAAATAATTAAACATAAGAGAAATTGTATCCCTAGAACAGGCAAAGCAAAAAGGTTCTGAAATAATAGTTTAAAGGAAAAACTTAAAAATGGGAACAGAAAACCTATATTCTTCACCTAACTTGGGCAAAAATGCCGAGGGGGTTTGAGAAAAAATGGTTGCTTTTAATACTGGAGTTACTCTCCTGATTGGGTGGAAGGGAGGAAGGGGTGGAGAATGGATAAGAGGAAAGGGGGGGCGGTTTTAAGGTGAAGCGTTACTGCAGACCGAGTTGGGGTCTTCAAAGGAGCGTGCTATGGGAGACAAAAAGTGCTGTTACGTGAGTGATACAGAGAGAAAAGATGCTGGAATCCCACCACTGACTATGAAACCAGAAGGTGATTGACCTGCTCTGTTTAAGAGAGGATTTGAAACAAGAAAAAAATTAATATACTCCTTAAGGAAAAAAACAAAACACCAGCAGAAACAAATAAGTGATGGAAGAATGGGAAAAAGTGGCATGTTTCTAAGAACATCTTCTTTTAACAAAGGTGAACTTGTGTTGCAAAAAGTCCTGGATCCTCAAGAAAGTGACACGGACTGAAGTCTACCAACTGCTTCTGATCTGACTGGAACTGCAGCTGAAAATGTAGCACAGAGATGAAAGACTGTGTATTTTATGGCCAGTTTTCTGAATTGCCTGCAATATGCATTTGTTGGATTTAATCAAAAATAGCCAATCTGGAGGAGATTTTTTCTTTCAGACTCCTCTGAAATTCATTCCTGAAATCCATTCATCTCCAAGACAGAAGGAAAGCAGGAGGGAGAGAGTGGCTAAGATAGTCTGAGGAAGGAGAAATCATGACTAAGAAGAAAAAAAGGAGGATAATATTTTCAAGATGGAAAAGTTAACAGCTTTCAGTAAGACTTATTTTTTTTCCTTTTAAAAGACTCTTATTTTATTTCCAATTACCAATAAAGAATCCCAACAAAGGGAGTGTAAGTCAGTGTGTGCAAATGTGGGTGTGTGTAGTGATGATAACAACATGCTCTTAAAAATTCTGGATTATTTGGGGTTGCCACTTGCTCCAGTCATGGATCTGGATCCTTACAGGTCCTGGCCCATCTTTAGCCAGTGAGTCACTTTCCAAATAGATATGTATAACTTCACAAGGTTTACAGTTATATGCATTTCTTATTAGCTTAATAGGGAGGCATGTTTTCCTTGGGTTTGCCTTGTAAGTGCCATGTCTAACAGAGCTTTTAGGCATATCAGCAATCAGCTTTCACCCTGCTCAGCTGTCGGTTGTTTCCACTGTCAGGTACAGAGATAAAATAATTTTTCGTTATCCTTCTCTTATAAAGTAATTTATAACGCATGTTTTCATATCCAAGAGTATTTTGGAGAGCACCTTTCTAAGGCTTTCTGCAGTGTGAGTTAAGCATGCGCCAGTTTATACAACACTTCATATATCTGCATTGATTGGGTCTTTAATGTATCTGTCAGTCTGTTTTGTCTGGAAATATTTGGTTTTAAACAGGATAAATAGAAACATATTAAAACTTGAACATGACTCTGTACATGAATGTCCACATGGTTCATTGGGGAACTTTGCCTAGAAGAATTCCTAGTGAGAAAATTACTGGTATTTCTTACAGAACATAATTTTCAATAAGGGCATATACATACATGAGTAAATAAACATATATCTAAATAAATCTGTCCCATTATGCAAAACACAAGCCACACAAGATAGCTAAGAAAGAAGTATTATCAAAATATAAGAAGGGTTTTTTTCTGTCTTTTAATGCGTTGTAGCTACGTACTTCTTTTTTTTCATAATTACACAAAGTTAGAGGGACAAACAGGCCAGTAACCCAAACAAAAACCCAAATATGTGATTACTGCATCTGGAAGAATATGTGGGGGTTTTGTTGTTTGAGGGTTTTTTAAATCTGTGTTTTTATTTATTAGCTTCCCATTCTAGACCAAAAATAGACAAGTCACTATGTTTTGTAATAGAGAAAGTTTAATGGGGCCAAATTATGAAATGTACACAGGTGATTTAAGGTACCGTAGACTCTGTTACATTCTCAGTTAAGATCATCAAAAGTCTGGAGTAATTCACCAGTATTGTGATTTTAGTTCAAATCCTCCATATACAGAGGGAATATCTACTTTTTAAATTATGCTTAAAATTCTGTTAGATTTTATCCTTCTAAAATAATTATTTCAATACGAAAAGCTTACTTATTTTGCTGAATGGGTTAGAAATTATGGTTGCTTAGTATGTTGGCTCATATGACAGCATCCAGATTCACTCTTACATATATTGCAGAATTCAAGTCCAGATTTATGAAGAATACAATATCTTCTCCTTTTTCTATTCTAGAAACGTAAATTTAAAAGTAACTGATTAGTGGCTTTTATTTTGAAGAACTATTTTATTTTGTTCATATCATGTTGTGTAAGTATCACTTGATATGCATGTTTTACATCTCTTACTCAGAGTGTTATCAAGTTTTCCTTTTAAAATTCAAATTTTTAAGTTGTTCTTTCCATTAAAGTTAGTACAGTATACCTTTGCTGTGTATTTTGCTATCAGCATATAAAAATCATTACACTCTACCTTCAAAGAACCAAGTCTTCTAAAGAGGATTAGGATTTTTATTTTTTTTAGTACATTTCATGATACTTCATTTCTCCAGCAGCAAGTCATCTGAAGATTTGTTCCCTTTCCTATACATACCAAAACCACCAGGCAGAGGAATATGTTGCTCTCCAAACTGTTGCAGAAATCCCAGAAAACCATCAAGCCAAAGATCTGCCCCTTCTTTTTCATATAAAATCAGACCAGGATCTTAAGGGCTGATGGGACTGGGAATGCTGCTTGACTACAAGTGCCAGATCAAGCCACGAATGTATTACTGAGCAAAAGATTTTAAAGAAAAGCAAATTACATCTACTTCACCTCTGGTAAGACTTGTGTGTGTTAGTAGCAACCGTAACATGACTGCTATCATCCATCATCACCATGTTTAATCAGAAAATCCTTGGAAAAAACATCAGACAAAGAGCAAAAATACTGTACCAAGAATGTTTCCCTAGCAGAGAAATGTGCTGCAGAACACCACAATCTGTTTCAGTTTTGACAGAAAGATGTTTCTTGAGAGTTTGCATCTGTAGAACAAAAAAAAAAAAAAA
>VZTI01004793.1:722104-752104 GCA_013397865.1 Struthidea cinerea
AAAGTTTTTTTGAGGGTTTTCATTTGGAAAAAAAAAAAAAAAAAAAAAAAAAATGGTTTACAGCTATTTTTATAACCGCCCTTTTTATGCATTTCCGTTGCAGTTTAATAATATATTTGTGGGTCTCCATATATTCCAACTGCTCTTCAAAGACTTCCATTGATATGCAGGGTGGGGGTTTGTGGGAGGGGGAAATTCCTGACTGGATTTTTGGTATCTCTTGGCTCTTAAAAGAGAAGGGAGGCCTGAAAACTTTTCAGAAAGGATATTTTTAAAGGTGTATTCAACATTTGGCATTCAGGTTGTCTAGCCTTTTTTTTCTTCCTGGAAGACCCTATGGATCACTGAAGAGCTATTAAGCTTATGACATCAAAGGTGCCATGGAAAAAAAACCTGATTAAAAGTGATTTTGGTTAGTCTGTTTTGAGCTCTTTTTTAATGTTAGCTGAAATGTTTGAATGAATATCTGGAAGGAAAAAACTTACAAGTGTTTCCTGCTCTTGTTGTAGATTCTGTTCTGTTTGTCTTCCTCATCAAAGGCTGCAAGCTCCATCCTTCTACACCTATGAAGGAACGCATCCAGAAACCAAAGGACATTGTTTCCCCACTACTTCTCAAACAAGGGAGAACAAGCACACAAAATAGAACCATCCCTATGGCCCAAAACCAGCATTTTTTTCTAATTAAACTGTAAAAAAAACAGTTTTTCTCTCTTTGACTCCCTAGAAGGGATGGGGTGAAGTGGCTCTAGGAAGAGATTCCCCATTCATTACTCCCTAACAAAAACCACATCCTCCTGTTCACATGGAGTCTCAGGCTAAAACAAATAGTCTGAATGCCTACTCCACTGAAACCACTGGTGCTATACAACTACCTTCAGAGAAACATAGATTTAATTTGTAATAAAGTCTTCTTTTGCCTTCATATAAATTTTTGTTGCCTGAACATTTTTCTTATATTTTTATGCTTTGTGCATACTCAGTTGGAAGATTTGTTATTTTTATTTTTGGTCTGAATACCAGCATCATGCTGAAATGACATCTAATTGTGACTGTATCTTCCTTCCTCATACCTTAGTTTCAGTCATTCCCTGGCTTTGCCCAAACCCTTCTGTCCTGGTTGTGGCCAGGATGTGGTTAATTCTTCTGCCAGCCAGGAGGGTCACGGTCAGGGGCTGTACAATACCTCCTCCCACCGCACCAGGGGGGTTGGAGCGGGATCACTGTTCTTTCTGGTTTTGCAGGGTGAGGGGTCAGTGGCGTTGGGTTCTGTGAGGTGAGCACTGTGTGCAAACCCTGCGCCTCTCTTGTACACTCTGCTGTTACTACTGCTGTTGTCACCGATCATTTTCCTCTTTTGTTGCTGTTTCTGGTAAACTGTTCTTGTCTCAAACTGTGATCTTGCCCTTTCTGTGCCTCCAATTCCCCCTTCCACCCCAGTACAAAGGGAGGAGCACGGGAAGGGGGCGTGGTCTGAGGTGTTTCAGTGGGAAACATTAAACTGGGGAACACCTTTCCTAAACCATGACACCTTCTTACGGAGTCATTGCAACAGCATTTATTTTCAAGCCAGACACTAAGTAATACCCACATATCTGCAACTGATTTTCCTCTGAGCTTCAGGGGGGTTCATAACTCCCTCTTTCCATTGTGAATATTTTATCGTCTTTCCTTTGTAATTTTCTGTATCACCCTGATGCCAGCTTCACCTATCCCTAAGATACTTCCTTTTGAATAAAATGCTTGACTTGGCTGAATTCCAGTTTGTTATTCAAATATTTACCTTAAGCTTACACTCGCAAAATTCACTGCCCTCATCTTTATGCTCCTCCCTTACCCTATACCTCCTCAGGAATGGTCCTCCAGTTTGTTTAAGTGGTGGTTGGGTATTTGCACTTTTGCATGCATTTCTGAATCACATGGCACGAGACACAGGCGTTGAAAGGACTCTGTTCCTGTTCTCTTGGAAGGAGGCAGTGCTGTTCAGAGGCTTGTGCAAAGCACTGACCACATCCAATAACCAGTAATGAAGGTGCAGCCCCAGTTCACTAGGGTATAAGTCAGAAGTGGCCACGCTAAGGTAAAAAACGTTGTACCCCTACAAATTCTTTATTTGCCATTATTTCACTGTTTTCCTTCTGTCTGTAGCAGGAAGATCGGAAAGATCAAGAACAACTGTGGAAACACGCTGTCCAAGAAAGAGCCACCAAAAATCTCGTCTGAGAAACATGAAATACAAAGACTGAAAATATGTAAAGATTTGTTCTCCCGTGAAAATACCTTATAGTCCCATCCTGTTACAGCAGCTACATTTTAGTCACTTTGCTTTCAAATGTGTGAGAACAGTTTGCTTCATCAGTTTTGCTGACTTACTCGTGTTTACCCTTGTGCTTTGCACTCACCTAATAAAGTCTCTGGAGAGACCTTATCATGTCTTTTCAGTACTTACAGGGGGCCTAAAAGAAAGATGAGGACAAACTTTTTAGCAGGGCCTGTTATGATAGGACAAGGGATAATGGTTTTAAACTAAAAGAGAGTTGAACTAGATTAGATATGAGGGAGAAGTTTTTTACAGTGAGGGTGGTGAAAAACTGGCACAGGTTGCCCAGAGTAGGGGGTAGATGCCCCATCCCTAGAAACATTCAAGTCCAGGTTGGGTGGGGCTTTGGGCAACCTGGTGTAGTTGAAGATGTCCCTTTGTCAGTACCAGACTTTCTTAAGCACTGGTTTAAACAATGAGCCAAAACTTCAGCCTTTCTTTCACTGCTGGAAGCCTTTTGCCTTGACTCTACTCTATTTCGTCCACTCTGTTTTATATCCCTGGGTTTAATTTTTGTTTCCTTTTAAAAACTCTGCACTTTTGTGTTCACCTGTTGCATGTGTGTGTTTCCATCAGCTTAGTATTGAAAACCAGCCCTGGCTCTTCTCAAAGCTATCACTTCTGAAATGGCAGCAGCAGTGTGAGCTGAGTGGTTGTGCTACTCTACATGGAGGAAGGATGAGAGGTTATTTTTCTCTCTAAATTTCATTCAAGTTAATCTTTCCTCTGTCCACACTGATTATTCTAATGAAGTCTGACTGTCTTATCACTTTCACTGCTTTGATTTTTTTGAGGTTCTCTCTGTTAAGTAGTGCTTTGACTAGGAGGGAACAAATAATTCCATCTTTTTTCTCTGTGTAGTGCCTTTTCACTAAACATGATGAGAAATTACCTGTCTTCTGCACTTTTGACCATTTGCAGGTCTAATGTTGGTTATAACTCTGGTATTCAGTACATAATTGCAAAAGAAAGGAGGAAGAAAAAGGAAGTCTCCAATAGCTATTGCTCAGCTGTCATTGCTCAGGTCCCTGAAGAAAAGTTATGTAGAGGAAGGTGCTAAGAGACTGAGGCAGTACATGCTAAATCAGTGGCTCGACTGAAAAGTTTAGAGTCATTACACCAATGACAACTTCTGCTTGTGTGATTGTTATTCTGAAATCTCTTAACTTTTTGCCTATGCACTTTTGTGATGGTCTTTACAATTCATGAGAAACAATGGAGCCATGCTGTTACATGTTCTTAAAAACTGTCTCCCTGTGACTGGGCCATCAAGAATGGGAGTGGAGAAAAAGAAGGAGAAGCAGCAGTTTCAGAGTTAAGTCCAGCTTCCAACCACAGGTAGCTTAAGTCAGTAGCACTGCTTGAAGTTCAAAGATATAGGGGCTGGTTTTGACTCCTCTGGTTCAGCTTTGCTTAAGAAGGCTTTCTGTGATGTTGGAGATGTGTTGTCAGACTCTCTCTTGTTTAAACTGCTTGTGTAATCCACATTCAGAGTTTGTGAGGCTTTCTTGGGTAAAGCAGGAGTTGCTTTAAATGGCACTTAAACCCATCTGTTTCACTGGAAAGGTCTTTCTTTTGCAGGGTACAAGATACCTAAGTTTATCTGTTTCTGTTATCTTCAGCTAACTTGATTTCCTCCCTTCTCTAAGAAGCAGACAAGATCTCCACTCTCTGCTGCCCTGCCTGCTCCCTGAATAGGGCTATCCAGGTGCCAACATCCCCGCAGGATTTGGCTGATTGCATGCAGTTTGATATTTGGTGTGCTCTGGGTGTCCTTGTGAAGCCAGGCAGGCTATAAGTGGCAGAAGGGCTCTGCCCACGTGTTCATCTTGAACACATGGTCACCTTAAGTTTGATCACACACAGGCAAGTGATTGGGCAAGCTGTGTGCCAACAGAGCCCTTCCTACACTAGCCAGCACTGGAGAAGGAACTGCTGCAGACATGCAGTGCAACCAAGATACTTGGCTTCGTGATTTGTGGTGGGAGAAAGAGCCTCAGCACAGTCGCCTACTCTTTTGGAGGCTCTAAAAACTGCCAGTTCTTCTGCCCAAAAAGCGTCTGCCCCCACACCCTCTGCTGCTGGTGTGACTATTTTCTGCTGGGGGGACAAACAGCCCACTTGGGGAGTCACATCTTGGGAAGTGAGGGGGGAGAAAGTCACCTTGGTGATTGTAAAATGCAACAGTGACAGTAAAAAGTAGGGACTGGGTGACAGTTCAGTCCAGACCTTGGTCTGAGTTTTCAAGGATATGGGTACAACTCCCAGATGCCAGCTTTCAGCTTGAACCCAAGCCTGGATGCAGCCCTGAGCCAGTTAGTGAAGCCTGAATCAACCCTACTTCTCTAACACATCTAAACCAGGAGTATCATTGCTATAATGCATTATATAGGCTCACCTCCAGGGGGTTTAGTCCGTCTTGGTTTCGGTCACCCCTGGAGCTGTCTTTCCCTATTGACAAAAGTAGCTGGAGGCATTTAATTAAACTTAACCAAGATCTTAACCTCCCTACAAAGAGGACTGCTCCTCCCACTGCTATGGCAGCATATCTATGGCCACCTACCTTGCGCCTCCAGGGAAACTCCTCTGGCATCAAAATGAATAAATATAGCAGTGCTTTTTGGCTTATGAAAATGTAAAGCAAACAACTAGGAAATCGGAATGAGAAAAATAGATTAGCTTTTCTAAACATGGGAAAGGGAATGCCCATTGGGGTTCCCAAACCCGAGGAAGGTGAGGAAAAGCATCCCAGTCCCAGCCTGAAGTCAGTGTTGCAGGAGCAAAGAGATGCTGCTGACCACAGGGCTCAGGGTTTGCTGCCGTCCATGCACTCCTGCTCCTTGGGGTTTGTCTGACCACAGCCTTGTAAGATGCCCCTGGCTCCATCTGCTCTTCGTTGTGTGTGTGCCCCAAACAGGATAGAAAAAATACCTTCGTATTTGTTTGTTTGTTCGTTAAAGTACAATAGTCTTGCCGGAAGTAAGCAACTCTTCTGCCTGCACTGAGGACTTTCCTTCCCTACCAGGCTTCTGCTTTGAAATCCTTCCTAGCAAAAAAACTCTCATACATCCCTGGGACACACCAGCTTCTCATTCCCAAGGGTGGGCTGTGCTGGCAGCTCTGTGGTGTTCAGCAGGCCAGGGCACCAGGCTGTGAAGGCACCAGACCTGTGCTGGAGCTATATCCTAGCTCTGCACCCCTTTCTTGGTGCTCACAAAAGATGCAGCAAGTTTTTAGCTGTTTCCCACCCTCTGAAAGCTGGAGACAATTGATTTTGCATGACTGCTCAAAGCTTCTCCTGAAGCCTGTTTACCAAATCCCCGGAGAAAAATGCAGGGGTAAGAGGAATTAAAAGGGAGATATATTTCTTTGGATTTTCTTGACATCAATCATATATTTTCTGAATGAAAACTGCTGTATGGTGACACTTATGGCATTGGCATTATGTGTCTGACATCCTACAGGGTAGCAATTCCCTTAGAAAAGTCTCGTGTGTCTGGAAAGTATTTCCTGTCCTTAAAGCCTTTAATAGGCAGCAATTGCTTGACACTTGGACGCACACATTGAATCCTTTACGTTGTCATTCACCAGAGAGCTCTCAGAGGCACCAAACAGCTTTGAGTGGTGCTTCCTAAGCTCCTGGCACGCCAGATCTTGTGTGCTTTCCCACTAAATGGGGAGATTAGCAAAGACCAAGTAGGGCTGTCTTTTTCCCCAAAAGAAGGGTGTTTTTTACTAGAGAAACCAAATCTTTCTGAATCCATGAATTTTGGAGTCTTAAAGAGGAAGCTGTGACTCCGAGCTGTCTCTCTTTCCAGCAGAAACTCCTCCTTGCACAGTACGCCTCCTTTCATTGCATAATGATGGTAGACTAGTCTAGATATGACTCCTCTCTGGCAAGCTTTGTCTTCACTCCTGGTATACGGGGTGAAGGGAGATCTGGAGATTCAGCTCTAATTAGAAAAGCCTTAACTTCATTCCTAAATAGACTTCAGGAGGAATCTGGAAATTTCAGGGCAGGCAAAAAGAAATCTGAATTTCTAGAGGGTTGTCAAGCATAATTAGAACTTGGCATGTATTTTCAGGTGTCAAAGGGATGCGGTGACGATTTGTGAGCCTGACTACTGGGAGGGCCAGTGCTCGGAGGAGCAGAGCAGCAGGAAGCTGCCAGGTCTTTGAAGTCCTGTTTGTGTTTAAATGTGATATACAAACACTGAAAATGTTAATGGTAGAGGTTTCTTAGTGAAAATAGCCAGTCTACAAAAAATCCAAATACCTGATAAATTCATAGGAATTTGCTGCCTGGGTCAGGTTATGGGGTTGCAAACTACAGAAAGAGAAAAAGCTCTAAATGTTTCATTCTGACAAATCAAATAAATGTGTCAGGTTTATTTTAAAATAAATGTATCATTATTCTTGAATACTTCTTTCTTATTACAGTCACATCTTAGCCAGAGGGAGTTTGTATTGAGTTGAAATATGTACTATAGGTCCATTTGAAACTATGTGGGGTTAACCTCATCTGCAACCCATATTTTGGGCTACTCCTTGATTAAAAAAAACATTTGTCTTGTGCACCACTTCAACTGGTTGTGTATTTCTATTGGTTTCTTATAAGCAAATGTGTGAAATTCAGAACAGGAGTGTTGACAGCTATTGTACCAATCGAGGAATAGTGAAACACACAGGGTCTGAAAATAACAATATAACATCTTTCTGCACTTGTTTATGTGGAGGCTGCCAATGGACAGCCTGTGGCCCAGATGCAGCCTGAACACTTTTCTGCTACTATATTGCTGTGTAAGATTATTTTTGTCCATTAAAGTAGTGGGACATCCTGGCTTGCTTGGTTAGACGTAAATCCAAACTACCGTACACTGTTTGGTATGTCAAGTGGCTTCCATAAGTATTCTGAAAGTCAACACTTTCTGGCAAATGATGTATTCAAATGGAAGCTATTTTTGCAGTTGTGATAAAAAAAAAAAACCCTCTTAATGCAGATGAAAAATATAAAACATTAAAATATTACTACTTTTTTAAAAAATAAGAAAACCCAAGAAAGCTGGGAAAAACAGAAATATAATGGATTTAAAGGAGAATGAAGAGGTCCACCACACTTTTGGTGGTGACACCTTGTTTCGGCTTGGTCACCTGCATCTCCAGGTGCAGTGGGTCCCTGTCATGGGCAGTCTGCTTCCTTGTGCCCATAAACATGGCATCAGCCACCTTCATGCTGCTGCCCACCTGCTAGCACTTCAGATCCATTCTTTACTCTTTTCAAGAAAGATACAAAAAATCTAAGGGGCCAAAATGTAAAATCTACCACTGCCTCATCACCTCTCCTGTATTTCTCCCTGGCATTGCCCTGATATTGCTGTGGGGCAGGAAGAGTGGTAGTGGCTGACTTTTTGTTGGCTGACGTCTTTCTTGGATAGCTCCCAGATATTCCAGAACAAATATTGCCCGGTGTTTTGCAAAGGGTAAAGGCCCAAAAAGGCCTTTACTGTATTTACTGACAGGTTATGTATATACTGCCAGGATATACCTGATACTATATGTTTGGAGCAGTAAAGTGATTTCTTGATCCTGGCCACTCCAAATGCTGTTTTGGAAAAGATCCTTAAATTTTAGAGATGCCCCAATGTAAGTGCTCTGCTGAGTGGCTCCCTAGCCCTTTGCAGATGGCTGTGCACATCACAGAGCATGCTGCTAACCACAGGCACACCAGTAAATGTCAGCCAAATAAATCCATATTGGGATGAGTTTTCAGTGTCACAGGACTCAGGACACAGCCTGGACTGCTGGGATCTGGATCCTGAGCAGGCTGTGACAGGACCCCAAATCATGTTCACAGTACCTGGTCCCTGCAAGGCAAAGAGGGTGGCATGGCTGGGCAGGCAGCATCTTCTCTCCTTGGAGTGGTGTGACCTGCTTCCTGGGCTAGGAACACCTCTCCTGATGTTCCCAATAGGCCTGGGAAGAAATGCTGGCCCACTGCACTGGAGTGAGGAGGGCTGGCCCAGAGAGAGGAGTAAAAACATTAAATACAGGGCTTCCTAACTTTCACTCTGCCTTAAGTAAAGGGAAGATGATCAAACAAGGATTTAATATTTTTTCCCCTAGTTTAAAATATGTCTATGTCTAGAATATCATGCCCATTTATTTTCTGGTATGCTGCTTCCCTTCCCTTTGCCCTTCCCTTGCTCCTACCTTTGCCCTTGCCTGTGTCCCAGCTGTGGTGGGTACCCATGTGCAGGGTACCCATGCTCAGCCCCTGCTGTGCCACTCTTCTGTCCTGCTCCAGGAGGTCATGGCTTCAAGATCCCACTGTAGCCCAGAGTGGGGAACTTCTGGGAAATCTGGTTTCACTGAATTAAAACAATGCATAAGCATTAACAAGGAGGAGACTCTGAAAATCCCAGATTTCATGAGAAATAAAAGCTCTTTTAAGGTGTCTTTGTGCATTAAAACTTGTATGGAACTTGACGGAATTAAGTATATCAGCTTCTTGGCTGAAACTGGACTGACATAGCTGAAGATAAACTAACTTCCTCCAGATGAAGGGCTGGGAAATTCTGTACAGAAGTGTAGTGGCCTTACCAAAGCCCTGTGCCCAAAGGCAGCCCCCTCCAGCAGGGGTGGGAAGAGAACCCAGCCAGAGAAGCAAGCAGCTCTTCCCTCCCAAAAGGCTTCCTCGTACCCTTAATTACAAGCAATTGGATGTCATACTACCAAGTTGTTAGAAGCAAACTTTGTAAATGTGCATTGTCATGGAGACAGTATAGATCAGCTGAAGGACCATATGGTTCTTTACTCCTTCGAGCTATCACTGGAAGGAGTAGACTGAGGAATATATTTAGTCTTTTCTTTTCAACAGATGACTAAAGGTAAGGAAATAAAATTAGTTGGAGAAAACCCTCCTCCTTTCCTATGGGAAATTGGCTGCTCTTTACTCTGCATTAGAAAAAATATTACTGAGATCTCTTGTTTTACAGCTGATCATTGACAGGTGTTTTGGAAAGGTCATATCTGAGAGCCTCTCCTGACAAATATGCAAAAAACACGATTACCTTTCTTTCTTTAAAACTGTATGAACTTGCTCCTTTTAAAAGTAGGGTCTGTGTGTGATTTTTCACAGAGAGATAATTCTTCCTTAGAAGAAGACTCCTTTGATCATAACTATATGCTCACATCCACTTTAAGACCACTTCACCATCTCAGAGTGAGTGACAGCCTCGGTCCAAAGTCCTTCAGCAACCACAAATGATCTAACACTGGCATTGGTGGAATGAGTAGTTCCCTGCAGCCCTGTTAGACATGCCCCTCCCCTGGCCTGAAAGAGCCCTTGGCTGTCGTTCTGCTCTTCTGTCAAGAATGCCAATTGCTTTAATAGTGGGATTTAATAGAGCTGTGGTGGAAATAAGGAAGCCCTTTGTCCCACAGGGTTGGAGAGAGGTGCACTGGGCTAAAAAAAGACACTGAAATTGTTGATGCTATCACCATTTCTCATTGAAAATGATTTCATCATTTTCAAAAAGAAAAGTTTTGTTTTAGGGGGAGAAAAAAACACTTTTGTCCAAGAAACAAACAAAAGTATCATGCAAAAATATTTGACCAGCTTTATGAACCCTGTTCACTGGCAAGTGGACCACTGTAACTCACTTGAGCTGGGCAACAGATGTTACACTTCTGCAGCCAATCTTTAGCATAGAACAGCATTATTATAATTCACTTGCCAATTAACAGTTTAAGCAAGCAGTAGATTGTTCTATGCCTTTATGATACTTGTGCTCAGAAAGGGCAGCCTGACTGCAGTGTCTCAGCTGGAATTACTTCAGGGAAAATGTTCCCCTTGCCAGACTGAGTTTCATGTCTCCTCCTGGAGTGCAGGTGGAAGCAGAAGATTCTTTCCATCTGGTTATGGTCTTCTTGGGAATAGTTATAATAATCCCCATAATGTAATGGTTAGCATGGTATCTTAGGAATTTCAGGGTTGATGCTATGGGGTCTCTCTGAAAGCAAGAGCACAGGCAAATAAGAAGCGAACATCAGCCGGATGAGCAGCCTGATGGAAACACAGAAGGGGTCATGTTGTTCTGGTCCCTTGATCCCCTGCTGCCAAGGATGGGCTGGCTAAAAAGGATCTGATGCTTGGTTCTGGGGTGACAGCTTTGCCTTTTAACTTTTTCCATATTTTTTACATTTATCAAGACAGAAAGTTGTCTCCTATAAGGAGCAGCCTCAGCCAGGTGAGGGTAGGAGATTGCATGAATATTTGAGAATAATTGGCAGCTGTGCCAGGCAGCATGAACAGAAAGGTGTGTGAATAGGAAGGAGATTTGGTTGCAGCTTTTCAGATATTGGGAGGCTTTGCTTCCTGATGTTTCTGCTGTTTCACTGGCAGGTACACAGCTAGGGGTCCAGGGGAAAGGGACCAGAACAAAGCTGCCCAGACCTCCTTTCTTCTTCCCTCTAGGTCCATGGTCCTGAGTGAGCTACTTCTCTGGGCAAGATCCTGGTTCCCTGACAGAAGGTAAGTCTTTCAGACTGGAGGGGGGAGACAAGAAGACACACTAATTTGGTCCTGATTAAACAAATACAAATTTGACTTTACTGGTAACAAAAGAATTGTGACATTCTTCTACCTTCTGCTTCAAATCCTTACCCACTTTGCACTTAGAAGGGGTTGTGGTTTTTTTTAACACTATACTATCTATTTTGGTTTAAATTGTGCCATGGAGTGCTAAACCAGAACACTAAATAGGACATCCATAAGCCTGCCAAGCTGAACCAAAAGAGAGGAGATTCGTGAATTAACACAGCCAAAGAGTTGAAGTTTAGCAAAATTTCAAGTTCCTAAAAATCAGTGTTTTTAATGAGACATTGAACTGCTTTATAAAAGGGTGATGCTGTACTCACAAAAAAAAAAAAAATGCACATCTTATGTGACATATAACACAACTTGACAGTTTTAACCATGTGTATAATTAGTGATATTGTCTCAGTAACAGTGAGAATGACTTTTTGTTGGCACTTCATCCCATTAAATTGAATCTTTCCCAAGGAGGAAAATCTAGGAGGCACTAGTCAGTCACTGACTCACTATCAGCTGCCTCCTTGCTAAAGCCTGAATGCATTCCATAGTAAGTTATTTGTCACAGTGACTCAGCATTGTAGGCTCCTTTTTAATTTCTCTCTCACCACAGAGCCAAGAAAATCTCCCACCTCCCCATGCCGTATGCTACTGAGATAGCAGTTTGTATCATCGGCCAAAGGATAACATATTTAAATGTATGCAAGGAGCCTTATAAGGGCATTAACACTTGCCTCCAGGTTGGACGTCATGATGGCGAGCCAAGGAAGAGGCACCAATAATAGATTCCTTGTGTTTGTACATGCCGCGGTGACTATTTGTGCCATTCGTGGGAAACTGAGTGATATGCCAGACGGCAAAGTGTTTCATTTATCCAGAGTCACGGGGGTTGATCTGAGTGAGTCTTCACTCAGACATGCAGCCCATTCCTGGAAAGGTCAGCGAGCGGATCCTGCCAGCCTGGGGGCTGGCTGTGGGAGGGTGGCTGGTAACCAACCCCAGCCCTCTCCCTTCATCAGGTAGCTCCCCTTCAGCCCAGAAAAGTCAATATTAAATGATAGGGTCTCTGAGCTGAGGCGCTATAGCTGCCTCATTTTGAACATCTCTACCTTGGTTACCCCTGTGTAAATTGAGGATGATGAGATGTACCATCCTCTGTCAACTGCCCTGTGTTCTCTGTATTGAAATCCTGGTCCTATTAATCACAAGTGTTCCCCAGCTGGTGCCTCAAACCAATGAGAGAAAAAGCTTTTGAGATCAGATTCCTGCTTGGATTATATCACTCCTGAAACCACAACTTCAGTCATAGGGGATGAGGGAAGACAGCTGTGTGATATGAAAAATGGCCAGTGGTGCCCAGTTTGATGAAAAAGTGCAGAGAAGCAGAGTAATGCTGTTGTTTCTCTCTGCCACCTGGAGAGCCAAATACTTCTTCATGGCATCATCTCATGTTTACCCAAGTAATGATCTGCTTTCATATCGCTTTATCCCTCAGGCCATATTGGCCACAGGTGTAACTTGTGGAGAATTTAGAGTTCAGGCAAAGAAGTCACATGCTTTTGTACCGACTGAGAAATGCTATTTATTCTGATAGAAATTAGTCTGCATTAAGCCAGAATGAGCAGTATGGGAACCAGACCAAGTAACCAAGAGCTGCAGGGGGAAAAGCTGGGAAAACCTGCAAAACCCCCCAAACATTCTGAAGAGGGAGTGCATTGCATAGATCACTTTTTTTTTAATTTTAGTCTAAACTGATATAAAGTACTCAAAGCTCAGTCAAAGGACTGAAGTTCAAATCCATTTCATCTGTTTTTTGGTGTAAAAGCATGGCTTTCAATTAAAAATTAAGGCTGCTGAGATACAAACAAAGGCAGATAAGAAAAATAACCACTCTGCACACTATGTGATGGGTGACAATCAAAAGGGAAAAAGGATTAATCGGGTTACAATAGTATTTTTATCCCTACAAATGGAAACTTGGACAATAGCGATCTCATTTCCAAGATGTTTTATGTAATCAATCATTCTCACATGTAAGAATGTACTGTATTCCCATGACTGAGTGATCCCACCATAAGCAGCAGAATCTTCCCTCTGACCAGTTTGCTGCCAGGTGGGAGAAGTACTGCACACAGGGTGTTTTGGAGCCCCGGTGTACAGATGTACTTGTCAGTACAAATAGGAGTGTGCACACAGTAACCCAGGCATTGGTTGTGAATTCATGGCCAGGGAGTTTTGCACAAACAAAATGATTGTGACTTATGCTTGCCATTTGGGCTCCTGTGCTGGCCAAGGGGGAGGGTGGATGTCTGTGCTCTCTCCTGATGGATTGTAGGGCTGTAGCTGCTGGAATTTTAAGGATCTCTTTCTGTGCTGACAGCTACAGACAGAGCTCTTGCGAATGACATGCCATCCATCACAAAACCTCCTCAATCACCTTTGTGTAAGGATGTAGTGACCAAACAGCTCAATTGAGTTTTGCATATGCTGTTTTTCTCCTGAATCCTTCCTCATTTTCTCCTCCCTTGTTACTCATCATTTATTTAGGAAGGTGTTTGCAGTGGTTACAAAGGTCAAGTTCAATTCCCTAGGTTAAAAGCCAATGTTTACTTAATATCACCTGGGATAGGAGGTGAGCTGGGGGCCTCTTGGAAGAAACTCACGGAAGGTCTATTCTCCAGACCCAAGCTTGATAGAAGGGAGCAGGTCATGAGCTCTGGGAATAAATCTTCCACAGTTGAGAGAAGAGTAAATAACATGTCAGCCTGGATAATTCAGGCTGCCTGAGCTCACCTGAATGGTAACAAGTGTGCATATAGTTATAGATGTGCATGTGTCACTGCTGCATTTTTTCCATTGTATATGCAGCACTCTTCATGCCTGTCTGTGACAATATATGTTGCAAGTATCTGGCTATGCTGTACCGTGTTGGAGGTTAAGGAGTGAAGCAAAACAGATGAGGCATGTTACTGAAATACCAACCAACCACCCCCGCCAAAAAAAAGAAAAAAAAATTGTTGGCTCCCAGGTCTTCAAAACATTAGAAATACTCTAATGGCAGATCTTGGAATCTGTTGTTTTCCAAGCCTGCTTATTCATCCCCTTTTGGAGAGCAGGAAAACAGTCATAATTCAAATTTTCTCCAGACCAGAAGTGCTAAGCAGATAGGTGGTTTGGAGCATCACAACTCACAACAATATCAGCTCTGTTGCATCTTTGCAAAACTCTCCTCAAGTCACCAGGAATACCTTGACAATATCACCTTTTTCTCTCTTTCAAACACTCCATCATCTTATCCTATGAACCATCGTTGTTACTAAGAATCTCCTGTAATCAAAAATCCCACCTGAGGTGTATTCTCAAACTTGTCCATTTTTTTCTGATCTTTCAGCTGGAAATGTATAGAGTTTAGGAACTAGTCATGTAAACAGTTGCCTTGCACATATAGAGGAAACATCACAGAAAATCCTTTTCCAAAGAAACGGTAGAATAGTTTTTCACATTATTGTAGGAATTTCAAATGTGCTGCTAACTTGTTATTTTTACTTTCTCTTCATTTCAAAGAAGTTGTTTGATACTGTTCTATTCTATATGTGTCAGAACATTTTTAATTGTTTTCCTTGATAACTCAGTATAGAGACAGTAATGACTTGAAAGATAGTTCTCATCTCTCCCATCAATGATGGAAAAAATCACATCCTCAGAAATAACACTTGATCTTGCATATGTTGTGCATAGAGTGACCTATTGCAGAAGAGAAAGCAGAAGTAGGAAAATGTTATGCCAACATTTTGGTATAACATTTTGAAAGTTTCAGGCGAGGAGACTTCCATACAGAAACACGAATAGTGATTCTGGCTACCGATGTTACCTCTCTAATGGATCAGAGTTCAAGGAAAAAATAGCAGTATTTCCTAATAAAATGGTAAACATATACCACAAGGATGATATACAAACAAAATCTCAAGTGGTTAATGAGTTTCTCAAAAGTCTCTCTTCCCCCAGTGCTACATTTATCACTCTTGAAAGCAAATGGAGCCTAGTAGGAGCGTGTTATTACAAACAGCCCTAAGGCTTTGAGCAGGTTGCCTTTCTCAGAAGGAGGTGAGCATGTTGTTTGGTCTCCCACCAGGTAATGATAGCCCTGTCACCTATTGCAGAGTGAGAAGAGACAGCCTCCAGAAGTTCTGGGCTTGGTGACCCTCCTCTTTCTAAGCATTCTTCAGAGACAGCTAGGCAGACACCACAGTATCATAATGTGCTTCACGTAAGATTTCATGTTCTCGCTGAAGAAAAGCATTGCCTTTGCAGCACTAGGTGACCATTATTCTGTATCAGCTCTCGCCTCCACAGATTCATGATGGCAAAATGGTTATTAGGTTGTGAATACAATTGCTCTTGACTTTGCTTTCTACAAATAACTCTGCAGGAAAACAAGTACAGTTGGAAAGCAAGTATTTGAGGTCTTCTCTCTGCCCCCTCCCCCCGCTTTTGATTGTTTGTGCTGTTTTCACAGCTACTGAAAACTGAAATCAAACAGACTGATCAACCAGCCCTAAACTACCCTGATGGAGCTCTGATGGCCACCTCAGCAACTGCATGGCTGTCCTCACAGCAAGTATGGGCTGAAACATCTTGATCTTTGAGTGTTTGCAAGCAGGAAAGTCTCCCAGTTTTAAGTGATTAAAATAGGACTGGGAAGGGGACATGATTCCTGCTGAAATTTCTTTGAGGCTAGAAATCAGGTATCACCTTTATTGGAGTGGGTCAGTCTCGGAGAAGGCCCTGCATAAGGTTCCCCTGTACCTCCCTGCTCTATCCAGGGCAGGTCCCTCTGCTAAAATAAAGTGCATTTCTTGGTTTAGGTAGAGGGCTGTGCAGTAGGAGATGAAGGAATTTGCTATGTCTGTCCTTTAGTTCACTCTCTTTATTTCTGGGTGTAATCAGGCTACGACTGCTACCCATATTAGTTCCTTGTACTTTTATGTCTCCTGCTGACTGAAAGACTCAATCCATTTTTGGGAAAAATCCCTCCAGAAAGGCAGCTTTTCCATTTCAGAGATGGAGAAACCAAGTCACATAGATAACAAAATTATTCACCTGCACATGTGAGTGTTGTAAGGAATGATAGAGCCCAGGTCTCTTAATTTCTAGCTATACAATCCAGCCACAGGTTTTAAGGGAAGCTTTCATTTTTCCATGACCTGTAGGGATTGCTGCTTGCAGACAGGACACATCTCGTTGTGGTAGAGGAGAAGTGCGGCTGTGAAGGGAGCATCAGTCTTATGTAAAACATGATACAGACATCAACTAAAACAGCAGAGTGGGATGAAAAGGTCTCTGTGAAAGTGGAGCAGTTAAGTGCAGTGGCCATGGAGGAATGCTGGCAGGGCTGAGTGATGCTCCATGGTTAATTGCTGCTTACAAGGTCCTAGCACTAAACTTTATCCTTCTTTGTGTCTGTGACAAAAGAGGCAGACCAACAGTAAGAAAGGCAAGATTGCCTTAGCTAGAGGGAATCCTACAGGTGGATCCTTCAGCCATTGAAAAGCTTAAATTTCAGATTGATTTTTTCCATGGGTCAAGCAGGGTTGCTCTTTCAAATGGCAGTTTTGTCCTGGAGGATGTTTGGTTGCTAAACCCTTCACCATTAATGCCATCACTTTCTAATAAAAGCATTGATTTGTAGTTTTGGGTTGAAATGCCTAGGACAGCTGTCACTCTGCCCCAAAGTCATAAATCCTCATGGTTTACCTCATCTGGCAACCCTCTGTGATTAAAGCAAGAGCTCCTTGGAGCGATGAATCACCAAGGCTTATAGGTATTCACTCACCATCTTACGGCTTCAGCCCACTCTGTGTTGTCCAGTCTCTGTTTGCCTGACATAAACAATAGATAAGATGTCAAACATGCAGAATTGCTCTGAAAGGAAACAACGATTTCTAGAGCTCCAGATTTCTAATTTCCTTTTAAGCTTGAAAATTAAATGTGGGGGTTCTCTGCAACTAACAGAAACACTGGAGTGGATGGCAGTTTCCTTTATTTGTGCATATAAAGCATGTTTTGGTGCAGCAGGGAGAGAGATGCCATTGATACCTAATAACAAGCACACAAATTACTACTGTCTTTCGTGTAAGTAATTTAGATACTCTTGGGGTTTTTTCCACAGCATTCTCTTCCCTGTATCTCCCAGTTTGCCTGCATCTTCGTTCATCATTCATTTACAAAGCCGTTCCAAGCATCAGAAACCAATTTCCTCCCTGACCCCAGTCCTGTAACAAAACAAGACTACCCTGCATGCAAGCGATGTTATGAAAATGTGGGGTGTTTTGAACAGAGGAGTGTGTAAAAAGCCAAACTGTGTTTCATGAACTAAGTCTCATCTTCAGCTCAGCATCCCTCCACAACATAAAAAGAGATGCTTTCCACTTTGTTCTCATGCACAAGTCTGTAAACTGCCATAAAATTACACATCAAGCTAATGGATACTGAATTTTTACTTGCATTTTTGTTCTCTTCTCACTCCTGAATCTTTGATTCCTTTCTCCAATCAGCTTAATTTGCCCAAGCCCACCCAACAAGTACCTGTCTAGCAGCTACTCATCCCACATGTGCTGCTCTGCCTCTGAATCACTGCCTTGACTGAGCTCCAAGGGCTCCGCTTTACTCTCCCTCTGGGTGTACATGTATGAGCGTGCAAACGTACTGCAGGCAACACATCTCATCCCTATCTGCAGATAGAAAATGTAAATCACCTGGGCTGTTACACAACCAGCACCTTACATCTGTACAAATTTGTTGCTCTGTTCACTGGTGTGTGTGACCAGTGAATCTCCATGGTGGCAGGACCTGTGTGCCCTGCTGACAGAAGATTACATCCTCCCAATATCTCCAGGAGGTAAGGAGCTCACATGGCTCTAGGTGCCTTCTCAGAGGAGGGATCGGGTTGCTTGTCCAGGAGGGTACGGGGAACTATGAAGTAGGTTGGGTTTAGAGTTTTCCTGGGATATCCAGCCTCACATTGCATGCTCCTGCCTGTCTCACCAATACCTGTATCCTCTATAGACCATGCATGTGTAGGAGGGGAGGGTAAAGGAGTCTGAGATTGCATAGCTACAATGGTTTTTACACCCTCAACTGCTCTAAATTTATTTGGAGAAGCACTGTCACTTCTTAGCAGTTGGCCCTTGAACTATGCATTATATGGGAGAGTGGTTAAATAAGAATGTTTTTACCAATCTAGCCATAATTTATGTGTAGGAAATAATGATGATGGATTAAAATTATTTTTTCAACTTCGGTTTTTGATGTTGCTTTGCTTTTGATAAGACTGAGGAAAAATACTGAGCATTTCAGATCTTGCCCTCATAATCTCACTTATTCCTGTAACCTAGAGCTTTGCATGTGAAAGGGTCACATCTGTAGGAGAGAATGGCTCAGCAAATAACATGGTTTCACTGCAGCACCCATGCTGGCAGTGGTCCTTCAGTATACCTCCAGGGAAAAGGCTTCAGATAGCTCTTTTCAATCTACAGGGCATCAGGAGCTGAGGAGCACCATTTCTTGTGCCATAGTTCTCAGTCATTCTCTAAAGTCTAATTTTTATTCTCTAACTTACCGTATTTCTAGTCTGGTTTATAGTCAGTCTTGGTCTGCATGTAAAAAACATAGAAGTGCATGTAAATTTTATACTACTCATCTATGCATATGCATACAAAAAGATTGGGAAGCAGTATGGTCGATATGATGCCCAACCTTTCACTCTGGGATATGACACTCCTTTACACAGCCACAGTCCTCAGCCTTTTCACTCGTCAGAGCCCTTCTGCCATTTCTACAGATGTTAGCCCATCCACTCCTCTGCCTGGCATCCCGGGCACTGATAGGTACGCGCAGTGGTGAAGGGGGATCGTGCTCTGCCTGCTGACCCCCAACAAACATACCTCCTTGCCTATCTGCATTTCCTGCCTTCCAGACACAAACTTGCAGAGAGGGTGTCACCTGCACCTAATCCCTCCTGGCTTCATGTGCTCCAATCCTACCCTGTTTCCTCCAGAGAATCTGCCAGAGAGAGCCCGCATGCTGTCAACAGTGTCTCTGGCTGGTCCAGAAAGAGCCTATTTCCTACCTCCCTTCATAAAACACAGGACCACCACCCAGGGCTTAGTGTGCACTCTGATATCAGGAACAGTTATTTCAGGTGTTTCTTGCCTTTGATGGTGCCAATGTAGCTGCAATGGAAAGAGTAACTAAAGCCATCAAATTTATAAGATGGCACCTGTAAGGATGGGCAATGTTGACAGCAGAGCACATTGTACTTATTTACTTCAGACAACTGTGAGCACTGGCTTCTGCATACTGATTAATTTCAGAGCCTGTGGGCTATTTATCAGCACTTTTTGCCTATTTATGTTAGTAAATATAAATGACAGAGAATAAGCTCTACTAATCAGTTTTCAAAATAAAAAGTCTCTATCATAATAAAGAATTAGGTGGGAAAGTTTTTTATTAGCTTCATTTAGTAATCAATATAGTCAAACCATCATTGGAGTGATTTGAACAGTTTTTGTTTGGTTTTCTTCCTGACTTGTTTCTTTAAGAGGCCCAAGGTGCATCAGACAGATGCAAGGTTGCAAGATGCTTTGTGCAAGGTGGACGAGCTCCACAAAGCCATGGTGCTATGTCAATTTAAGCAACTAAGAATCTGGGCTGCACTTTTCAAATTACATTCAAGGCTCTTTATGTTGATAATTAACTATATCATTTTTTTGGAATCATTTCATTTTGCTATTGTTTTGGCTTACGTTGCTCTACTCTCTAAGAACGTTCTTTAGACCAACAACCAAAATATATCTTTTTAGAGAGACTTGGTAGTACAGGAAGGTGTCATGTTTAGATGCAGTGATTTATATGTTCCTGATTAAGTAATTGAGAGGTACTAGTATTCCATTACATTCTTCTTACCTACTTACTTGAAATTAATAATTTGTTTTTCACCTTATGGTTTATCTGCTAGATTTTAGTCACATTTTTTTTCCGTCAAAGTATTACCACATAATTCAGGTTTCGTGGGGATTACTCCTGAGCAAGGAATGTCAAAAGACTTGTGAGAAATACAAGAAAAAAGATAAATATGAGATTATGAGAGACAGCAACTTCACAGGAACTGCATATTTAAGCCAACAATCAAACCCACTGAAAGCCAGAGAAACCTTCGGCCAAGTTTCGTTTTGTTCTCACATAACTGCGCAGACCTCCGATTATTAATAACGATAGACATCTTGAGTTATCCCAACAAATAATCTGGAATTATATTTATTGTAGTTATCTGAATCTGCCCACCTTCCTTCCCTGGTAGTATCTGGGTTGCCTTCTCCTCCTCATGGAAGGCAGGTTGCCCAGAAAATGATTCACCCATAAAAGATCAGAAGACATTAGCAGGCATTATCTGCTCCTCAGGCCTGTGCTTTGACCCAAGTGCTGATTGATAAAAAGCCTGATTAAAGAGAGAAGGCTGGTGGCACAGCATGGGATGGCTGCTGTGGCATGGAGGGCCCCCAGCATTGCAAGGCTTCACAGGTGAGGCTTGCTGCCAGTACCTGCCCAGGCATGTGTGCTTCCAGCCACCCAGCACAGCAGCACCCAGCTCCACAGACACTCGGGGGATGAGCCCTGCGCTCATCTTGCAACCAGGCTCCTGTAGCTCTGAGGCACGGTAGGGCTCAGAAGGATACCCAGCCACGAATGGAAAGAAGGCACCAGGTGAGGAGCACAACTGCTGTTGGCTCACAAGCAGCACCATCCTGTCTCCATGACCATGTGCTCCCAGACCATCTGCCTAACCTGGTCTCCTATGACAAGGTGACCCATTTAGTGGATTAGGAAAAAGCTGTGGATATTGTTTACCTGGACCTTAGTAAACCCTTTGACACCTGGAGAAACTGCCTGCTCACAGCCTGGATCAATACACTCTTTGCTTGGTAAAAACTGACTGGACAGCTGAGCCCAAAGAATGATGGTGAATGAAGTTACATCCAGCTGGCAGCTGGTCACAAGTCATATTCCTCAGGGCCAGTTCTATTTAATGTCTTTATCGATGATCTGAACAAGAGGGTCAAGGGCACCCTCACTGAATTTGCAGACAACACCAAGCTGGGTGAGAGTGTTGATCTGCTGGAGGGTAGGAAGATTCTGCAGAGGGATATGGACAGGCTGGATCAATGGGCTGAGGCCAGTTGTATGAGGGTCAACAAGGTGTAAGTGCTGGATCCTGCACTTGGGTCATGACAATTCCATGCAGCGCTGCAGGCTGGAGTCAGAGTGTCTGGAAAGCTGCCCAGTGGAAAAGGACCCGGCACTGCTGGTCAACAGCAGCTGAACGTGAGCCAGCTGTGCCCAGGTGGGCAAAAAGGCCAATGGCATCATGGCCTCTATCAGAAATAGTGTGGCCAGCAGGACCAGGGCAGGGATTGCCCCCCTGTACTTGGCACTGGTGAAGCCACACATCAAATTATGTGTTCAGTTCTGGGCCCATCACTAAAAGACACTGAGGTGCTGAAGTACATTCAGAGAAGGTCAACAGAACTGAAGAAGGGTCTGGAGCATAAGTCCTAGGAGGAGTGACTGAAGGAGATTTGGGGAGCTCAGCCTGGAGAAGAGGAGTCTCAGGGGAGACTTTAAGGCTCTCTACAACTACCTGAAAGGAGGTTGTGGCAAGGTGGAGATGGGCCTCTTCTGCTGGCCTCTTCTGCATTCCAAGAGGAAATGGCCCTGGGTTGTACCACAGGAGGTTTAGATGGGATTTTAGGAAAAACTTTTTCATGGAAAGGGTTGTCATGGATTGGAACAGGCTGTCCAGGGAGGTGGCTGAGTTAGCAACCTTGGAGGTGTTTAAAAGACATGTAGATGTGGCACTTGGAGACATGGTTTAGAGGTGGGCTCGGCAGTGCTGGGTTAACAGTTGGACTCAGTGACCTTAAAGGCCTTTCCCAACCCAAACAATTATAGGATTCTGTTCTACGATTTCACAGCTCTTCCATAAAACTTCCAAATTCACTACCCCAGGGTGCAGGCCATGTAGTAAATGCACAAGAAACATGTTGTGACCCACAGGTGACCTTTACATTTAGGGTAGACAGTGTGAGTCTGAGAAGGCATAAGAGATGGAAAATCTGATTGTTGTTCCCTCACTGTTTGCCCAAGTTCTCTGCCTTTTCTTCTAATTTATGTGCACTTCAAAAAACTGAAGTAATTTTACCCCCAAATTAATAATTACTCCTTGCCAGTGTTTTGCTGTTAGGCCATATGAATGATATGGCATATCCTTGATATTATGATACAAATATTTTTACATGGATCTTTTCCCAGTGTCAAAGTAATATACTCAGCAGACACAGGAGAAGAGTCATTATATATTTCTTAAAAAAAAAGTGTTGGGAGTGCCAAATCTTGACTGGCATTATTATTGTGGGTAAACTGCTTAGGGACCAAGCTGCACTATCAGAGTCATTTACTGGCAGTTTAAATGCTCTCTGCCTCAGTTTGTCTTTTTGTAAAATGGACACAAAAATGTCCCTCAAAGCTGTAAAGACTTATTCAGGTTTCTGAGAGATTTGAGATCTGTGCCTGAAACAAAATAATCAAATGTGGTGCTGCTACTGATGAGGGATATATGCTGAACAGATTCAGGAATAAGTTATATGCGTAGTTTTGGAGAATTATGTTTAGTGGTGTTATTACCCACCAGTTATCAGACTGATAAACTAAAATAGGACATCATCTAATTCATACCAAGAGAGATAGGCTCATAAAATCAAGCAGACTTGGTTTGTGTTTCCCCCATAACTCCGTAGTTATACCACTTTCACGGAAAAAAATCTTGATTTGTAGTTATGCCTCAAAGTATTTATCCTTAACTATAGAAGCTCTACTCTTCTGTGTTTTATCTTTGTTTCTTTAGGAAAGCTGGTATATGGTAGTTTGTGACATTTTCATTGTGAAAGATGCTTAACATTAACCAGTTATTTAGAACCAAAAGCCTTTGCCCTAAGATACATATGGTTGCACTTAAGCTGAAATCACCACTTTACGTTAGAAAATATTGGTTTCGTCATAAAAGGTAAGTGTTCCCAGAAGTGTATTAAAATGCACAGAGATACAAAAGAGAAATATTGGAATTCAATCTTGGGTACCAATGTAGAAATATTTAAATATGCTATAAATTGTACAGATCCAACATGGTTCACTGAAGAATCTTTCAGGTTATTAAAGTATTTTCAGTTCAATAAGAGACACTAAAAGTAATCATGCAATTTGTGTGCTGTTCAGTGTTAGGAACACTTCTAGATATATTTATTCAAAGTTCCCCAAGTCAAAAACAAAAGTTACTTTGGTTCCTATGAGAGGTAGTTAGAACAGGAGAGCACATCAGAAATGAAAGTGGAAGAGAAAATGTATAGGTTATATCCAGTTCAATTCCAGTGGAGGTGTGAAAGGTAGAAAGGCCTTTGTTGGCTGAAGTGGATTAATTCATAATGACATCTGTGCATCCAAAGTCTCCATATATGCATTGCAGTTAAGAAAGGTACTGACTCATAGAGCACATGCAGAACTTCTTTAAGGCAAATGGGCAGCATTACAAGGGGCACTAAATGAAAATAATGGCCCCTTTTTGCCATTCTAGCTGCAGTTCTCGGGAAAAAAAGTCAGTATTTTCATCTCTGCTGGAACAGAAGACCTGCTAATTGCTACGCAGTGGAGGTTTTGCTAATGGCCCACCTTTTTGACAGGTTACAGGTAGAGCAAAGGAAAGGATGCTGCAGCAGCATGTGGGCTGCAAATGGAAAAGACGTCTTCAAACCTGTGATGCAAATATGAAGTAAGGAGTAGCAATAATATTTTTACCAACAACCTCTAACACTGCTCCATTTGATGAGTTTACCACAAAATCCTAAACAAACCTCCACAAAATTTTCATCTAGACTTGCCCCTATCTTTGCAAAGCTTGGTTTTGGAAATGGATCTTAGCTCTACAGCTTCAGATTGAATAAGGACAATAGATCTAATTCATCTCAATAAACAGTGCATCTAAAGAAATCTGTTTGCTTAAGTGTGTAATTTCTCTCTTTAGCAGCAATAAATGACCCTATCAAAAAGTTAAGACGGAGTAATAGCACCACCTGAGACAGAAAGCATCATGCAAATTGTCATAAGACATGGTTAAAGCTTCATGTGAACCTTAGCTCAAAAACATGTATACAACTCCGCAAAATAATACCTTTTTCTATGAAAATTTATTTGTGCCCTAACTGAAAGGTGTACTGGCACCTTGTGTTTTGGCATCAGAAGTCTTACCCTAAGTACCCCTGTTTTCTTCAGCAGTGTATTTATAAAGCTCTCAACCTTGTTTGCCAAACTGGGATAGTGAGACCATAGTGTCTAGCAGGCTGTTTGTCCCCAAGGGTTTCATATGCATTTTGCACCAAATGTTTTCAAAGTATGTTGTTTTAAAGGATCCTTGCAGGAATTCTTACATAGGAGCAGCTTTATTTATTTAGGTCAACATTAGCACTATTTCCTGGTTGTTGTGAATACTGTCTCAGGGGAGAATTTGTCATTTTAGTCTGAAAATGACAGGATAAAAATAGGGTAATTTCATACATAACTGGTATGGAGATGTTTTTAGCTAACTTGTTGGAAGAGCCTGGATGGAGGTTTTATTTTACTAAATGCCCCCAGTTCAGTGGTATCCTTATAAGAGTTTCTCTGTATTTCTACTTTCCTTCAGCATTTTTACTCTATATCACTATTTCCTTGTTCCTCTCTTCTTCTGTTATCATCTCACCTTCTTCCTCTTTTACACAGGCACTTTGCAGAGAACACAGTTATATTTGAAAGAGTTCATCATATGAATGCAGAGACAAAGTCAAGGGTCAGTCTTACTCAGAGCTTGCCAGCATCTCTTAATAATCCTTATATGATATGCATCCAGTTCCTCTTGCTCTCTGCTAACTCAGTGTATAATTTCTCCAACAGATATTTTGTTCTTAACAATAACATGTTTCTATCATGCTCCACAACGTTCAAACATCAAGCTGTTACTGCGAGCTTCCATGGAAGCTGATAGGGTATTTGACTATTGAGAAGCAGATTAATATAGTTTGGAAGGTAGTTTCCTTATAAACATTAACTTTAGAAAGGAATTAAAATATGTGTTTACTTTTCAGTAAGTAAGTACAATTGAGGCTAACCCCCTATAGTTTTATAAGGGTATTTCTGTAGTGGAAGTGCTGGTTTTCTTTACTAACTCAGGACTGCACATAACAGCATTTAAAAATATGATGAGGCAGTGCTGTTGCTTATTTTGTGTGTGGTCACATTCTATGTTTTCTCTTTTTAAAGAAGATTGAAGAAAGAATCTCTTTTAAAGGCTGACATGCCTGGAGATATTTTCTTGTGGTTACATGAAGCAAGGTGTAGACTTCAATGCCAAAAGAAAGGGTCCCCCACCTTGTCAACCAATCCTATAATCAGGTTGCAATAGTAACAGATTACAGCTGTCATGTTTCTTTTTCTCCAGGTTCTGATTTCTCTCCCTATCTCTGGTTTTCTTCTAGTAAGAGATACCCGGTGTCTCATTTTGCTCAGGTCAGGCAGGAGAACTTACATGGGCCAATAGTTTCCATTACATTTATCTAACCTCCTGTCTTTTCCAGCTAACCTAAATGAGTGCCATGCAAGCACTGAACTACATTTGCATGTGTGGTAGTTTGAGAAAAACAAAACCTTAATTCTAGAAGTTTTCCTGAAACACACCTTTTCCATAAATGACAGAAACAATTCAAGCAAAATTTTTTACAGTAGTGCTTTTTTACCATAGTTGATGGCAAATAAATAATTAATGCAAAACTCTCAGACCTGTTCTTGAAGCCTTCCTATAGTCCCACTCCACTGTGAGAGGGCTGTGGAGGTACCTATAGACAGCTGAAAATACAGAGTAGAGGATTTCCCCAGGATCAGCAAATTGGTGGGTGACCCAATGCTGACAGACCCCCTATTAGGCCTGACGAATGTCCTCCCACTGTAACCTGTGCTATTGCCTCTACAGATTAGGAATGCTGGCCAAGGCATCTGTCTCAAGGTATTTACTTCAGACAATTTGGATTATGGAAACCCTGATTTATCCTGACTTGTAGAAGGGCTGGGTTTCCTTAAGCATACTGAGCTTGAGATGCCCTTGGGTCTCTCTCCTGGTTTTAGCAAATGTGAATATGAGCTTGGCACAATTTGTGATCTTAAAAGAAGTCAATGTGCAAAATATCTCCCGTTGATGGTGACACTGAAGCCCTTCTCTTGTGGGCTGAGGTGGGTTGGAGCCTAAGCTCTATGCTGGCTATGGGCCCACCACTCTCCTGTGGGAGTCTCACCCTCTCTTCTCTGCAAACATGTGCTTGCAGATGAGTCCGTGACAAGCCGTTTTCTGAGGTACAGCCACAACAAGCACATGTACTGCTGCTTGTCTACTCCAGAGGATTTCCTGGTACTTTCAGGAGACTGAAAGCAAGCCGAAATGTTCCAGCACTTTAAAGGAGGACAAGGCATTGGTGGGAGGCTTGTTTAGTATCTGAGTGGGATCATGACTACGATGTTCATCTGCATGTTACCAGCATGGAGTATACGCAGTTTGAAGACAAGTAGGCTCAGAAAGAAAGGAAAACTTCCAGGGAGGGAGGAGGCAGAGTGAAAGACTGCTAACACTTGCAGCGCGAAGATCAGGGGAAAGATGGAAATATCAGAGCAAGTTAATCTGCAGGAGGAGGAAATCAGGCACAGAAAATCAACACTTGATGGGAGGCTACCCTAAATATGTACTGGGAGGCTGGTATTTACCCTCCAGGCAGTAGCAGGGCAGGTGCCAAATCCGCCTGTTGAAGAAGCAGGAGGTTACCAGCAAAACTAGCACACCATAACCCTGGGGGACCTTTCTTTCAAACACACCATTAGATTGCTGGCATGGAGAGAAGTTGGCAGCCCCGTTTCACACTAGCGATGATGTCACATAGCTCTTATTTCAGAAGCATCTCTGTAAATTTGACAGCTACTGCTATAATCTGATTCTGCTCGGATTGTTAATGTTGGTGTCTGAGGCGGGTTTTCAGTGGTCTCTGAAGGAGCAGCTGTACATAATGAATGGAAGATGTCTTTTGCACGTGTTTAGCAGTTATCCATGTATTTTGGTAGTCTTTCAACTATGAGAAAAAGCCAACCAGTAACAGCTCATCATTTTCTAAGGTATTTTAAGGCAGGGAAAGAACATTTGCAGCTTGCATAGGATTTCAGGGTGTTTCACAGGTTGGTTTAAGGCACTGTGACTTTCTAACAATGCTCCTGCAGTATTCTTCACATTGTTTTGTCTGAGAGAGGGAAAATGTATGGCTGATTCCTGCTTAATTAGGCCTCCTCTGCTAAACAGTTATGTCACTATTTACATATGAGTAGTCCCCACTGAAGTCAAGTCCTGCAGCTGTATACTTCATCTGGTAACAATGTATACAGACTTGGAACAAGAGATGTACATTGCCTTATATGTATGAACTACCTGCATACGGCAAATGCTGTGCCATGTCATTCTGGCAAATGCTAACAGCTATCCTATTTCAACACCCTGTAAATGGACCACCTGATTATTAGTTTTAAATAATGGGCTAAACTATACTCACTAGTCCCAGCTTTTACTGAAGTGTATGACTTGTCAAGTGAGTAACTTTGAGTCACTTGTGCCCCTCTATGGCAGTAAGACAAAATAACCCTCCACACCGACTCACATCAAGTGATTTTTCATGGCTGGGTCTCCCATGGCCTGGGGATAAGCTCTTCTAGAGATAAAAAACAAAGCTGGAAACAAGATGTAGGGAGAGGAAACGTCTAGAAGTTCAACAGGCATTTAGGTTTAATTCTAGTCCATCCCCTTTCTAATGTCTTTCTTGCAGGAATCCCTGGCAAAGGAGTGACTCTCCTCTACCATTTTTGTGCATTGACTCTTGTCTCAACTTCACCTCTGGTCCATCAGAATGACTTGGGCTGTTCTCTCACCTGTGTCTCTACAAGGAAAGAACTGTGATCGTTTTGTACAACCTCCTTCTACTCATCTTCTGCCAGATAATTCCCATTCTCCATAGCATCCCCTGTTACCCTTACCAATGACCTTTTGTTTTTCCATACACTTTTGTACCATTTCCTTGATTACTGTGCCTGTTTATTCCATTAATTACATTGAAGCAATCTAAAGCAAACTATACCTTCAGCAAACATGTGCTTAATTTGGTCTGTTGAGAATGAGGTGGGTTATCAATTGTCACCTATTCCCAGTGAGGTGGGTGGAGTCCTGTTCTTAAGCAGAAATACTGACCAGGAGCTCTTCTAGTTAGCACTCTAAAGAAGTATCTTTGCTTGTGGTTCTGTCAGCATGACCTAGCCTTATTACTGCTGGCAAACCCCATCAGTTTCCTCTAGAAAATGCATCTGGACAGGGCTGAAATGACACCATGCTGCTTCCTGCTGTGGATCTCCTGGGAAGCTTCTGTGGAAGGATTTTTTTGTTGTAAAATTAACATTATTACATCAGTATAATACTATGACCCACCAAAGGTTTTTCCTGGGCATCTCTAACAATTGAGACCTTCATCAGAAAATGAAGATATCTCGAAGTTAATGAAATGAGAAGTAGGGGAGGAACAATGCTGCAAACAGTACTTTCTTACAAGTGCTACAGAGGGAATTACTTTCTCAATGAAAAACTATGTTTCTTGAGCTATAAAATAAGTATGTAGAAATATGTTTTAAATTACATTGCATCTTTGTAAAGTTCTCTCTATTAAAAAAACAACAAAACTCCGAGGACTCCACAGGGTCAGAAACCTTTAAGATTTAGATATATGTTTATGTAGTCAAAACATGAATTGTGCCACTTACTACCCAAAGTAGATATTACCAAATTATTTTATTCCCCTGAGGAAGAGGCAGGAGCAAATTGCTTAGAAGAATGGGAGAAAGCAGAACTCACTACAAGTCCGCTTGTTGAAACACTTAGGCTTTTTTTTTTTTTAACTTTAATGCCACTTAAAACTGGTATTCCTGACCAGTGTTAACACTAACTATGAGTTCTTCCAAATGTTGGAAGAAAACTTCAGCTTTCTAACTGAAGAACAGTACTGAAGATCAGTACTTAAAGATGTATCTTGGATGACACCCTATCAGTGATAGGGTGATCTGTCGGGTGCAGTGTTACATCAGCAACAGGCTTTCTGACAAGCTCTGCCTGTACATGGCATGCAGGTGAAGGGATTCAGTGGTTCTCCTCAGGGCAGCTTTGCTGGATACCACTTGACTTTTCTTCTAACACCTTGTCCCCAGGACAGCCAAGACACGAATGTACCAGCTGTACCAGTCTTAGGGCAGCATCTGCTGGTTATTGCATGGATCAACATAGATGGTTGTCATGGAAGAGGCTGCTTGCTTTGGCTCCCAGGCAGAGGTACCTGGGACTCGGGGCTCGGGAGAAACGGGCACTCTGGAGAGAAATGACCCGTAAATGCAATTCCGACAGTCAATCAGGAGAGAACGGGAGTGGATAAGGAGCTTCTCGGTCTTGGTCTCTTTTTCTTATGAGAGGCAGCACTCACAAACTTTGGCAAGTCCAGGTTCAGTTGACTGCAATTCGCCTTCAAAGGGGAAGAAACCCGCCCCACCATCTCCCACATCCCTTCCTGCACCCCCTCCCCGCGGGGTTCTCTGAGCCGGGGAGGCGGGGCAGTCACTGAGAATAAACCCGAGATACGAAGACAAAATGGGGACGAGGACTTTGTGACACTTGGCAGGAATAATACTGGGGCTCGGCCACCTATCTCGGGGAAAGAGACTGCAGCTGCGCCCAGGTGTGCGGGTGTTCTCACAACGCAAAGAGACCGGAATGGACTTAACGATAGAAATCACGGGCGGAGTCGGGGAGCTGCCGGGGCCCCGAGGGGAGGGAGAAGGGGAGGAGAGGAGAAGGGGAGAAGGAGAGAAGGGGAGGAGGGGAAAAGGGGAGA
>VZTI01004793.1:755245-771297 GCA_013397865.1 Struthidea cinerea
GGCCGGGCCGGCCTCCCGCCGCCGGCGTCCCCCCGTGTTCCCTCCCCCCTCCCCACCGTGGTTGCTACGGCGACCGCCTCCCCCCAGGAGGCACCGTCCTGCGGAAATGGGGGCGCGGTGCCTCGGGGATGGGGGCGCCGGGGATGCCGCCCCTCTCCCGCCCCCTCCGCTCCTCGTCAGCAGCCCCCGGACGGCATCGCTTGCAGCGCCGGACCGGACCGGACACCGGCGCCGCGCGCGCAGCCAAAATGGAGGTGGTGCAGGACGGCACCGGAGGGGCGCCGGCGCGAGGCTCGCACGAAAGTCGGTCACCTGTCGCCTCTGCTGCAGTCGTATCTGTTTGGGGTGGCTGGCTTTGGGGTTTTTATCGTTAAAGGAAAGCAGCCGCTCTCCTCTCCGGGAGATGCGCTACCGGCGGCCTTGGCTTAGCGCCGCCCTCCTTTACCTCCCAGTCCCCAGGCCAGCCGGGGAAGGGAGCGGGCAGGATCCCTTCCTGGAATTTCCATTTCCACTTGACGAACTTGCGTTTGCTGGGCATACTTGTCAGGGCGCCATATGAGCAGTTCTCAGCAGCTGTAAGGCGAGGAGAGAGGAGCCCGGGAAAAGCCAGGTCTCACTAGCACCCGTCGTCAGCGGGCTGGGTGAAACTCAAACACTCATGATTTGCAGTATTGGTTTCATTAAATTCATAATGAAACGTCCTCTGACCTTTTTTCACTTAGGAAAAAGTAATGCAGTAGAGCTAATATTTCAGTACCTCCACTGTGAACTAGAGGTTGACGAGCCCTACTAAAAATCTATCAACTTCCCAAAATAATTTTTTCTGTTATCTAGGAGGTTGTCAAGGAGTTTCTAGTTATATGAATTTTCCACTTCATGCATAATTTTGTATATCTTCTGTATTTTAAGTTTGCACCCATGACTTTCTTACCAGGTCTTAAAAAACTCCCAACATTTCCCTTTCTGCCTCTGTTGCCGTGTTTCTGTTGAATTCTAATCATTCTCTGCAGAGACACATGGGATGGACGGCTGCTAACAAATGACATGGGCCATATTTGGTCCCATTATGGTGACTCATACCTTAATCTGCAAGTAGCTTTATTGATTTTAGTATCTACTGTTTCTTCACGAGCTGTCACTGCTTTGGTGGTGGTTCATCACCACCTTTCATCTGTTACAGTTATGATACTGTAAAATGTCTGATCTTCTTTGAATATCTCTTCATCCTCCAAAGTTTTGATGTGGCAGCCTTTCTTTCCTCTTTTTTTTTTAAGTTTTATTTTACTTGGTACCACGAGTGTTGTCTTCAGTGGTTTGGTGTCTGTCAGGTGTCTGTGTCCAGCAGATGGTTTTTATAATATGGTATTTGACACAGGCATTATCTGTATGCAAGTTTGCAATTCTCAGCAGCTCACCATTTGGATAACCTTTTGGTTCTCAGGATTGATCAAAAATTTCCTATTTCAAATGGTCTGGTATTTCTCATTATTTATTTTTAGTGGCCAGCATTCACAGGCATGTATGCTGGTGGATTAATGTCTAGCATTTCATTAATCTAAGGTGGCTGGATGCATACATTTGGCAAGTCCTTTTTTTTCCTTTATCACATTAATGCTGTTGAGCTTTTAGAAATGCACTAAGAAAATGCAGACTGGCTGTCATTCAGTAACCATAAGTTGCTTCCTAAATACAGTGGCATATGGTTGCCCTGCCATGAGAAATTCTGTAAAGGTGGATAAATCTCAAGGGACAGATTTTCCTTAGAGCTGTAAGTCTTACCATGAATCATTGTAGTAAATCACCACTAAGCACTTGAAGACGTAGCTGCTAGAATTTTTTAATCAGATACGCAAACAAAGAGAGCATCCATAAGATTTCGGGAGAACTAGTTCATTCCTCTGGCAAAAAATAGTAACATCAAGTGCAGTAAACAGCATCTGCAAGAAACAGTACCTATCAGTTGTTGAAAATCAGTAGATTCCCTAGACCTTGGGAATGAGACAGGTAGTGCAAGGTAAAATACATATGAATAGACACTTTCACAGCTCCCTTCCCTTTGAGCTAACATTAGACTGGGGCTAAGAAACTGGGGCTAGCAAAAACAAGCTTGTGAAAGTGGTCCTTAAAATGGATTTGATGGCTTTTGGGGCATGAAGAACTAGAAAGAAAGAATGGAGAAATGCAGGAGTGGTTTTGTAATGCTCATTTTCATTTGTGGTCAGCAAGTCCGGCTAATAATAAGGACTACAGAATATGGGCAGATGAAATGTAAAAGAAAAGGTAATGCTTGTATGCCTGGAAGTAAGATTTTTGAAACAAGTGTGAGTATTCCATGTTTCTCTCATATTTGGGTTTCCAAGTATTTTTACGCTTCCTTTCTGCATCTCTCCCACCACATTGTTAGGAATAGTAAAATGCCCTGGCAGGGAAATGTCAAGGGACATCCTGCAGCCCCCAGGGCACATGATGACCAGGTTCACTTGCAAGCTGCTCGTCACCTTTGGTGAATTCCTACACCCACGTGCCAGCAAGGTGTAGGGTAGGGCACTGACTTCTCCCATGAACTGAAAATATCTCTGAGACGTGCTTTTGCAAAATTATAGCCAGGAAAACATACCGACTGACATGGAGTTCATATAACAACTGCCCACCCATTTCATTATTTCACAAATGTGTGATTCTTGCTTGTGAGCTGTCACCATTAACATTTCCATCTGTCTCAATATTGCTTCTATTCTTGGTTGCTTTGTGATAGATGTAGGTGTATGAAAAGGATTTTTCCCCCCTCCTTGTGTCGTGAAACAAAATAAATGAAAGCCACATATATGTATCCACACATTTCATGCAGGCAGCAGGAAATACAGGCACTTTCATGGCACTCCCATTACTAGATGTAGAGGTGAAGTAAGAAGCACATGCCTGTGGCCTCTTGGTGCTGCTGGAACATGTACATAATGGGGAAAACCATAAATAAGTCAAAATCTAACTGCAAAAGAACAATATTGCTTTGACCTCCTTTTGAATATGCAGCTGGAGAGACCTATTTTCCTAACCATGTAAGTATGGGAATAATTTTATTTATCATGTAATCCTAATTGGTCTTTTCCTGAGGCAATCTCAAGGGAAAAATAGCTCTGACACGCTTTGGTGTTCAAAAGATCAGGTCCTCAGCTGTGTAGATATTTCTAAACTTAGACCTTTCAAGCTACTCATCACTTGGACAAACAGAAAACTCTCTGCAATATAGGCAAAACCTGCTTTTCTCAGTACCTCTATGCCAAAAGCGGAATCAATGCGATACAGGTGGAAATGAACAGACATTTCACAGGAGTCTCCAGCAAAAGCGCATCTGGTTCCAGTCGTGTTATTCCTGTTGTCATTTGAACTTCATGGCAGAGTGCAAATTCATAGTCCCCTGATGGAAAAAGTCTTTTGAAATTGCTGATGGATGTGACGCATTTTCACCCCTGGCACAGCTTGGTGCTTCCCAGAGAGGCAGGGATTAGCCATGTCTGGTCTGTGGAATGAACTGGGCTGTGGGGGCTTGGCCCCTTCCCCTCCTTTGCTAGTGGAGAGCCTTGGGGCCAGGACATTGCCACAGAGCCAATTCTGCTGGCAGTAAGTGGTTTCCCCACAGTCACAGGCTGTTGTATTGTCTCTTGTGGGGAGCACTAGTGGTGGGACTGTAATGGACCAAGGTCTTGCCATAAGTGGCCAAGTGTATACTTTCTCTTCCCCCTGCCTTTTCATGGTTTGGTGTGTCTTTTTTTTTCCCCCGTCCCAAAATAGCACACAAAACCCCAATTTAACAAGCATAAACCATACACTCTGGCCTCCAATTTATTTTGACATTTGGCAAGAATGATTATGCAACATGTTCATTAAGTCATAACATTTTCGCTACTTTCCCATTCCACATCCTTATTGACTATAGCACATGTGAAAATAATGAAGTTATTTATTCTCCAAATGGACAGTGGACCCCAAAGCTCCCAAGAAATTGCATTGTTTATGGATGCAATGTATGCAGAGACTTTCAAGGCCCTGGGTCTTACCTGACTGTAAAAAAAGGGTCCATTTCTGAAAGGGGTGAGGAGGAGTTTATCATCCGCTAAAATGTTTATAGAATTGTTCAGTTAAAGAGGTCTCATCAGACCAGTTGTTTCTTTTTTCTTAAACAGAGCCTTTGTGGGATTTGGGAATAATGCAGTAAAAAGTTATGGTAGTAGATAATTAGATGGACCAGCTAAAAGCAATATGAAAGGGGGCTGGTAGCACAAGGATTACAGAAGGTGTGTGGGCATTTTGACATCCAGAAAACATTATAGATCTGGTCTCAGCTACCTCAGTCTCATGATGATAATTAAGAAATGTGGGTGTAGAAAAGCTCTTTGCATGGTTTAGTTGGATTATTGCTGCAGTTCAAAACACAATTGACAGAGACGCCCACATTGGACATGATTGCCCTTTGATGAGGCAGATACTGACTTTTTAAAACTGACACAGTTAAAATTATGTCCAAAGTTTATGGGGCCACAAGCTTCTCACTAGACTCCATTATTATAACAAATGGTAAAATACAAATTGAAGCAGTTAAAAAAAAAAGAGGCACGCTGAGGAGGAAGGGACCCTGGCAGTGGGAAGGCTTCAGGATTAACCTTTTTCTCACCTGTTTCGCAAGAGTAGAAGCACATGGGCAGTGTCTGGGGGTTCACTTTCTGTATGTGTGTTTTTTAAAGGCAGATAGGAGGGAAGACCAGAGAGGCTGGTTCCATTGATAACCCACAATAAAGCCTAGTTCCTATGCAGCTTGGGTGTTGTGTGGCAGATCTTCCCAGCTCTTTTACCTCCATTTGTTCATCAACAATACAGAGATGTTACCAAGCTCCCCTCTGAGCACTGAATAAGGTGAAATATACGATAAATTAAAAAAAAACCAAAACCCAACCACAAAGTTTGTTGTTCTTTATGTGAAGGATATGTTTTTAAGAAACATTTGTGAATGGAAAGAGAATGATGGAGGCTGTTTAGATGGTTACTGCTCAAGTCTAAGACAAGACATAACAGTACAGCTTAACATACTAACTCTTGCAGTGTATTATTCTAATATTAGAGACACTAAACCTGTACAGCTATGGAAAGGTCAAAATACTGACTTCAGCCCTGGTCCTGCATTGAGGTTTCTTTATTCTTTTACATGTTTCACCCCTTGAAACAAGAGCAATAGAAGGAGGTTGTATGGTGGCCCTGTCCTGTAGTTCTGTATCTGTCACTTAGCTCCCATTCAGATTTTCTCTCAGGAATCAGAAAAGGCCACACATTGTCAAGGCAGACAGACTTGGGAAAATATTTGACATTTCAAAATTAAATTTTTTCTAGATTTTTCAACACAAACTCAGTTATGTGTTGTTCAAAGAGGCTTTCAGTACTTCCCCCTAAAGCTATCATCAATAGTGTGACAATGACATTTGATAAAATATTCAGATTCAAACCCAAATGATATCATGAAAAGACAATGGATTTTTAATGGATTTCAGGAAAACAGGTGGTTACTAAAGGAAAAAAAAAGGCAGCTGATTGCTAACAGTGAATACCTTTTGAAACCCAACCAGCTCTACTGAGAATGGGATGAAGCGAGAGACATGAGCAGAAGTCAAGAGACTGGAGCTGCTCATGTGTTGGTTTGCTCTGTCAAATACATGTTCACTCACACCTGCCAAAAGTCTATAAAACCATCTGAGAGAATATGTGGCTGAATTTTGAAAACAGATAGCTGATAAAATAGTATTGACCAGGAAAACAAAAAGACTTAGCAGTTTATAAATGAGGCTAAATTCTAGGTTTGAAATTTTCCAGTGGATGATGATACATCTCAAATGTCTTTTGCTACTGTACAAATCTCTTGCTGTAGCCTGAAGTGTGATACCCTTTATTCTATTGCCAAACATTTATTGCATCAGAGAGAAAAAAAACCTAATGCGTCTATTGGTCATAGAGTCGTCTACAGAAGGAGTGAATCTTACAGTATTTTCCATAAGAATCTCTTTTTGTGTCCCAAATTTGGTTTATTGACTAAGATATTTTAAGTTCTTGTGCCACACTCATTCATCATGGTTTTTGAACACCTTTCTAAGTGGCATGACTAACCTCTGTCACATGTTTTCTTCTCATCCTCTTCTGAGGGATTTTTCCCTAGTTTTGGGTTTTGGGGGGGTTAATTGTTGCACATAAGTCTTTCACAAAGGTCCTGGTGGTGGCAGGAGGTAGAGGTTTAATCATGGATTCACCTCTTTTCTTTCTATGTGGCATTTGCTCCTACATCAGCAGTCAGTCACTCTATCCACTTCTTATTCCCCAGGCAGATCTGATTCTCATGCTTTTTCTGCCCACCACCTGTTGTTTTCCTCTTCCCAAATCTTTCACCTAGACTCAGTCAGCTGCCCAACCATGGTCATAACCCTGCATACCCACTGCTTTTCTCACCTCTTTTTTTGAGCTCTTTTAAAGACCCAAATGTCTCTGAGTTATGAAGAGCTTTTAATTCCCAGTCTACTGCCTTTGGCACCAAATAAATAGTTATTTTTATCATCTACTTTCCCATCAAAGTATTTCTGCAGCAGTCCCTAAAGAAAATTCTGCTGGCTCCCAAATTTTAAGGAAGCCAAAACATCTGACAAGAGGCTAAGTCCTTCAAAAGAGAAACCTAGAAAGTTAATTTGAAATGGCCCAAATTTCCTATTCATTTTTTGTAGGGATTTTCCAGACAAAACAGGGAAGAAATTCAGACTAATGTGAGGCATACACTTCAGGCCAGGAGAAAAGCCAAAGATGATGGACCTTTCCAAATTATTTTCTTTTGGATCCATTAGCCTGTCCAAGGTAGGACCAAAGGGTAGGACCAGACAGGGTAGGACCAAAACAATGTACTGGCTCACCTCCTTAGCCACCAGAGGCCATTGTGTGACAGCTGCCTGGGGCTCTAATTAGCCTCAGAACTTCTCTGCAGGGAAGCCCTGCATGGCTCCTATGGACCCCCATGGGGCCTCTACCAGCGAGGAGGTGTGTGAGCACCCTGAGGTGAAGGGCAACCAGAAGTGATGGATAGTGCTGGAGTCCTGGCAGGCCCAGGCTGGCCCACATTAGCAAGCAGTGCTTGGATGGAATAGAAATAGCCATGAGTCTTGCCCAGTATGGAAGAGCACAGGGTGAAAGGTCTACCATCCCAGCAAGCTAGTTTGGCAATCCCTCAGCCATCTGCAAGTGTGTCCTGCCCAGCTTTATCTGAAGCCTTGATGAGGGAAGCTGTCCACCGCCTTCCAAGTCCGTGTATTTTGTGTTGTGATAATAAAGATTAATGGTTAGTTAAAAATCAATCGGCTAAATTTAGGTGGAGGTCTAGTACCAGTTTGTTAGACAATGAGAATGTGTATTTCATCTGCTTGTCTTTCATTTGTGTTAGCACTCAGGCTAAGCCTTTTTTCCTGAGTCTCTGTAAAGCCCATCAGTTCATGGAATTAACACAATGTTCATTTACTGTGAGGGTGAGGGTCTGACAAAAGCACACCAAACCCAAATTGCAAAATAAACTGTGTTGTCAGTTATGCTTCCACAACTCTGGTAGTTGGTGCGATTTTCTGGAGGTTAACAGGGTCTAAATCAAGAAACTAATCAGAAATAAGCCTGGAAATTGTACTGGCTCTTATTTACTTTCTTTTATCTTGATACAGCTTCTTAAAAGAATATTTTTAACAGATTCTTTAAACATTTGTAGTAAGAGGCAATAGACAAAATGTCATAATTTCCATATGAAGGAGTGCAATTCCTATATAAAAAAGCCATTTTATCCTAATATGGTCTCAGAGTCTAAGTAACGTATTCTGTCACAAGAACTTTTGCATCACAACAATTTTTCTGTTTCATATCCAAGAAGAAATGTTGAATATTTAAATCCCACATTCTTTTTGATCTTAATTCCCTTCACAGAAGAGCTCTTTAGGTCTCATCAATGTGCTCTAGGTGCAATATGTGAGTATATTTTTCATATTACGGGATCTAACCCAAATTAAGAAACCAAAGGGGAAGAAGCTATGCATGCCTGTAAGGGAAAATTATTCTGCTTGGAGCACGTAGCAGGGTAAAGCATCAAACAGAAACGAAACAAAAGTGTAAAGTAAGGGGTTTCATGCCTTGGTGCAAAGTCCTTGCTGAAAATCTAGCATTTGGCTCTCTTCTGATTTAAAAACTTTGCATTCCTGCTGACTTCAGTGGTGTTTATGTTCAAATAAGTAAAGGCACCATGAGGCCATATAGTACAACTGCAATTTGCAATAAATTATAGCAGATTAAACAGTTAACTAATGAAATACAAAGAGACGTTTAAAACACTCCCTTGTAAGCATTTATGTTTCAGATGTATAAACTACATGAAAAATAAACATTGTCCGGAAAATAAATGTATGTTATGTTGTTTATGAATTTATATTCTAATGGTACAAGTCCTGAACCATCAAGGCTCCACTAAATGTCTTGCAAAAGCCAGGGGTAGATTTTACTTTGGTATTCTTTGAGTTGTATCCAACCCTAAAAATACAGGGGCTTTGAGCATGAAAATGTGGGATTTCTTTCCTCCTGCTTATGTTCACATGGGTTTTGTGGTGGTGGCCATGTCTCCATTGCTGGATGCTCCTGCCCAACCACCCCTCAAGCCACCCTGACCTTGTGCAGGCTGGGGCAGAGAAATCAATATGTTTTCCCATTTGAGAAATGGTGTAGAACATGAGGAAAGTTATTTTAAAATAGCTTAAAATTTGTATTGATTTTCTGAATCAATATTTCAGGATTTTTGAATTCCCAAGTAGTCATGCATCCACCCTATGTTTTGTTCCCATATCTCTGCATCTATAAATGATAGTCTGAGCACATCACATGCTGTAGAGAACCAGCTATGCATCCAATTACCCCCATACTGTAATAGTGAGGAGGAAAATAATATTTTAATAGTATTACCAAAAAACCAGCTGACCCGGCACTAGTTACTATTTAAAGCAATTCTGCCATGCACATGAATGAAATAATTTCATCTGGCCAATGCAGAGTAATAATGGCCCCCGTACAATTCCCGCTCTTTGGGGCTGGGTGTCACAGTGGAAGGAAAGAGGAAGTGAGGACAGCATCCTCTTTGTTGGCATCTTTTGCTGTGTATTAGCGCGCCCTGAGGAATAGGCGAGCACATAACCCAGTAATGACTCTTGCTGCTGTCAGTGCTCACATGCCACCTGGGCACTCCTCTGCTATAGATGAACAAACCATACCTTGTATTTGGAACAGTGAAAGCTCCTGGACAGGCACATGGCTGCCTATTAATCACCAAAGTGGAATGTAGTAAAGTTTACACACAACGTGGTTCCAGTCATTAAATTACTTAAGGATTAACAATCCCAAGTATTCAATAAACAGAAATGACACCATACAAATGAAACATTTTAGTCAAGGGAAATTTTTGCTTTAATGTGACTAATCCAGTACTTGTTTCTTGAGCCACAAGTCACAGTAACTGGAGGAGGGGAACATGATGGGGTCTGGGTTTCATTTTGAGGACTCCTTTTAATTTTTATTGCTGCACTGATAATTTTAGTGTGCAATTAACAAAAATATCTACTGTTTTGCAGATACTTCTCTCTTTAATGCTTTAGGTGGTTAATACAGAAAATGTTTTGAACTCTTATGTTTTGTTTCTTAGGTGAAATAGCTGAATACGCTATTTAAAGAAAAAAATATCCTGAATTCATCTTTAAACACATCAGCTTGTTAAAAGTATTGATGTGGCTCTGCTTTGAAAAAGGATGGAGCCAAAGTACCTTAACCTCTTCGGGAAGGTGAAGACAACTATCTAAGTGCAGTGTAAAATACGTTAATATGAAAGTCCTGAAGGGCAGGAGAGCCAGAAGAACTATTTAATGTTTACACATGCTTTTCATTCCCAAGGATTTCTGTGTACCCAAGGAGGATCCCTCCTGCCAGCTCCTGGCCAGAGTGGGACCCTGTGGGTGGTGGGCACCCCAGAACAGCTACTGGCCCTGGTGCCAAACACCATCTTCCATCTCCCCTCCCCAACTGCTTTGGATCTCTTATCGCCCATCACTCTCCAGGCAATATCGCTGAGCTGCTGCACCTGGCTATTACCGTAATTTTAGCCCGGCTCCGTGGGGTCCCGCAAGCCCACAGAACCTGGGGCATATTCGGTAAGACAGTCAGGTGGCAAAGAGGCAGGAAGGAGATTCGCTTTTCATCCTGCTGGATGGTTTAGTCCATGCTTACAGCCGAATTCCCAAAGCAAATCTGAAACCCGATCCCGAGGGTCCCCGTTTTATCCGGGGCCAGGGAGAAAGGTGGGATTAGGGAATGGGGACCAATGGGAGAATGCCAGGGGAGTGACGAGGCTTACAGCCAACCGGGAGATTCAAACCGGGACAGACCATGCCAAGGAACAAAGCATCCCAGGGGATGCTTCTGTTCGCCCCTAACCAAAGGCATCACCGACCCCCCCACCTGGCGAATGGAGTGTTTGAGCTTGATGTCAGAGGAGATTTTAGTTGCTTAAATAGAAGTAAACTACAAAAGAGCATTCACAGGGCTGTGGACCTGGGATTTTGGGGCTTGCTTATTTTTAGGACACACTCAAAATAAGCTCTCCAAAGTTATGCACTGAGGAGGGTTTGGTAAGGCATATATCTATTCCAGTAAGATGCCTGGCTAAGTTTATAAGCCCCCTGGAATCTGATCCCTTTAAATATTAAAAATAATCCACTATATTGCATCTAATTGAAACCCACTGAATACTTAGAGGAAAGGAGAGATGAGTCAATCCCAACACCTTTCACCCACGAGTACACCGACAGTTTTCTGATCTTCTTTAATCATAGAGCTCCAATGGCCTGATTCATCACAGGAGTGCATCTCCAGCCATCTAATCTTTCCACACGCGGCTCAGGTTTCCACCATCCCAAGGAATCACACACAACCTCTTTGGGGAAGAGGGGATCTTCTTTTCCCTTCCCATGTCTGCTGCTCCCTCAGAGTCTGCATTTTTGTTGTTGTTGTTGTACCATGCCCTCTTTTCTGTCTGCTGTGATGGAGCATTGGCTGGGCTGTTAGCAGGAAGGTCAGGTGTGAGTGAGGAAGGCTCAGGCACCATACGCCAGACACCTGGTACACTGGATACTCTTGGGCACAACCCAGATACTTTGCTCTCTACTCAGGTAATGGGTGTTTAATGCCTCCAAAACAACAGCAGTAAGGCAGAGACAGTCGGGAGATGAATTGTCAGTTTTAGTGAATGTCGAAGCATCAGGGAATGACAAACCAAACTTTTCGTGTTTCTGCTGGGTTGGAGTCATTCTGTCCTTACTTTTGTTTCTTGTTCCCACCTTTTTTTCTGTGCCAACATCCTCAACAGCTGCCCTGCACCCCACAGCGTGGGGCAAGCCTGGCATGGCTGGACACTGGCCATGGGACCAGGTGTCAGAATGAAGGGTGAATTATCCTCCTGCCTTCCCCCAGCCCGTCAGCACAGGGAAGAGGGATTTCCTGTGTGGTTTAGGAGTCCCACTGTCCAAACAGTGCATGGAGTTCATGCAAAACCCCAAAAGAAAAGCCTAGAGGTTTGGATGGGGAGGATTGTGTGTGTGTGTGTGTGTGTGTGTGTGTGTGTGTGTGTGTGTCTGTGCGCATCATTGCATGTGGCAATTGCCACATATGACACATTCTATTTCTACAACACTTGATGCCAAATATATGAGCGCTGGCAAGGAACAAACCCAGAATCAGCGTGCTCACCAAACAAGTATGTTCATGAGCAGCTTAATAGATTTATGTGTAATAGATACATGCATTTCCCTGTTTGCAAAAGGCTAATCTGCACCTACCACAGAACTCTGTCAGAGAGGTGGTTTCATGCACATAAATTGTGCTGAAATCCCAGACTGGAAGGCATGGGACAAGATTCAGGGTACAGATCCTGCCATGTGATGGAAAGCTGGCATACCTCTAGCAGACATGAGAAGAAACCAATTATTTTAATCGTTTGCTAGAGTTTTAAAATCACTTTTGCTGTAGCTGCAGGGTGGCAATTCTGAGCTATTAGGTGGTATTTTCTTCAGGAAAAATGTTGTGGTTTTGGTGCTTGTGATTCAAAGAGTAGGTTTTCCTGCTTTATCCTGTGTACATGCAGCCTACAAACCATGTCTAATGAAAGATCTTTGGGTTTGTGTTCCCATCTTTGCTGTTTCACTTCATACTTTTCCTGCTAAAATGAGGCTGAAAGGCCTCTTAAAAAATTCTGTTCACTGAAAGTGAAATTATGCTTGAAATTGAGATCAACTACGCTGCACTATTTAAGGCACAGGGTATATTCTAGTCACCCAGCAAGCGCTTGCAGACCAGAACAACAGCAACTCTTTGTAGGCTGAACACAATGTAAACCTTGAGGTTGTGAGATCCAAGAACGACCAACCCCAGGGCATTAACACACAACACTGATGCCTAGGAGAGGCTGTGGCCACAGCTTGGCCAACCCCTGGATGCAAGGGGTAAGCTGGGAAAGTGATTACCACCATCTTTCTCTCATCATCTCACTCAGCCGAAGCTTCTACAATATAAAGATTTTACAAAGTTAAGCAGAATTTGGCTTTGGTCCGCAAAGATGCTGAGGTTTTTCTAGTGCAACTTATGTTAGTGTGGAGCACGAGGGGCTCTCTTGTGTGTGCTGCGATCACTGAATCATTGTAGAGCGGCATCACAGCCCAGTCATCTTACAAATGCACCATGTCTGCAACCCTGGCTGTGTATATAACTTGTGTATATAATCCATTGCAATTTTTAGCTTTACTTGAGTTGGAAAAGTTTATTTCCATTAATTTTCCATCCCTTTAATGTGAAAAAAATAGCAAATATAGGTAACTAGGAGACATGAATAAACATAATTAAACATAAAATGCTTGTAATGATATAAGAACTGACTTCAGCCAATTAAAATTTTTAACAGAAAAAACCCTGTAGCATCAAAACCTGAGTACATCAATAGCGTTGTCCTTTTTGTAATCAGGTTTAGTTTATATTCCTGACAGCCAAGTGAGAAGCATTCCAAATTGTAGCTTCTTGACCTTTTTCTCATTCAAAAACAGGTCAAGATACTACGTGAATAAAATGAGGAGTGTAAAGACACAGTTTGGGGGAGGGGAGACTCAATCACACATTACCTTTTGTCTAACTATGGACCTTTTAAGAATGTTACTCTTTTCAAATATTGACTTTTTTATTGCTTCTCTTACAATTGCAATGGGGGACTTTAGGAGCCCCACAAAGTACTTTATCATATAATTAGTTTATCAGTAAATTTGGACCTCGTACATCAATCACTATAATGCATAACCTCCACTGAGACAGAAACCAGATGTGCGTGCTTCTGCTTTCTTCTTTATAGTATCTACAGAATCATTAGTGCCTATGCTACAGTTTAAATTGAATTGAGCAAAAAGCAATGGTCTAACTCTCCTGCAAGCAATATTACTGCAGGGATAAATCAACATTTTGTTGATTGACAGCTCATACTCTTTCCCTGCTGCTGTTTAGGAAAGAGTGAAGATTGATTTGGGTATGCAAAAAATAATTTTAATCAGTCATGTATAGAAAAAACACTTGGTTCCAAGGTAAACGCTGTAAAGTGGGCATACTGTGACAGAATCAAGAGGCTTGATACACTGAATTATCTGAAACCACCAGAAGAGGGTCTGTCTGCCCTTTTCTTCCCCATGCAATCGTGGTGTGATTTTCCTTTCAAGTGCCTCTTACTTCTGACATCTGTACAATCCAAATGGGGAAAACGTAGCTGCTCCTGAGACAGGCTGGAAGATGTCTTTTTTCAGACACAACAAGAGAGAACTCCTTTTGGGTCTACCAAGAAAACATCAGGATGCCTGATCTTTGCATCCTATGTATCCCACAAATCCTATGTGAGGACTATCAGTTACTTCACAAACTAATACCTTGAAGACCCAGTGTTTTGGAGTTCATTCATACAAAATTCTCTTGGAAGTAACGGTCTGATTGAAAAATATGGAGCCCAGCTTGCATGTGCATTAAAAATCCAAACAAGTAATTATTTACACTACTTTTTCATTTTCCCAGTAATCAAGCACTGGCTGGTAATAATGCCCAAAGGGCTGATTATACCAGCAAGAAACAGCAGCTCTCTGACCACACCTCTTCCCCGGGAAAATCTCTACACCGATGCAAAAGGCAGCATTTTTGTAGCAGAGAAAAATTTCATGGTTGCATGGAATTAATGGTTCCTATGTTCTTAGCAGAGCTGAGCTGAAGCACTTACCACAGAGTGAGGACTTGTCGAGCAGTATGTAACATGCTTCCTTTCCAAAATTAAAAAACTTGTTCTGATTGCAAGCAGATTTTTTCAGAGTATATCCCTTCTCCTTCACTCCTGAGAAAAAGCCGGCAGTGTTTCTAAAGCATGATACTTGCTTCTGCTCATCTGCATGTCTAGTGTACTAGCAGAAGAATCTTTCCTCCAGGAATAACAAGTGTGTAATGTATTACATCACAGCTGCTGTACTCTCCTGCTACTGTTTAACTTGTCTGGTAGATGATCCAAATACTTGCAGGCATCATCTTATAAACACAGAATATTGAAACTGTGCTGTTTTATGACTGTGCAAAAAGGCTGCTGAAAACATGCTGCCTTAGTGAAATCAGGTACAGTCGTATTTGAAAAGTTAAATGGTATTGTGAAGTCTAAAACAGATAAATAAAATGCACACATTCACTTAGCAAGTTCCAGGTACAATCATGTGTTTGAAATACCTCTGGAACATCCACCCGGCATTATTGCTGAGAGATATAAACTTATATTGGTATATTAGAGTGGGAAAAGGAATGGCTGATACATCCCTAAAGGCAGAATTTGAATAATACAGAAATAGCAGAGCAGGACTTGGCCTGAAGAGCTACCTATATTAGTGACTATCCATCAGCCAACAAGAGCTGGACATGATTCCTCAGATCCAGGCTGTTAGTGAAGACTTTGAAAATGTCTCCTTTCTCGTAAATTGGGTAGATTTGGACTGGAAAACACTGAGACAAAAGAGGTAGAACTGTCTTCATACTCGCTGACATTTTTAGTTCAACCACGCGAAACTAAACCCCCAAGTGCCAGAAGGATGGTGATGTGGTACTTAAGCATGATTTTTTAAAAAGTTCTTAAAGCTGCAAAGGTTATTAACCACCAGGATTCTTTCCTTTAATATATATTAAAAGCTAATTTATATGGAAGGCCTTGGGTGTACTCGAATTTCAAACACCTGGGTTATTTTCTTTACTTTACTGATCAATGCAGGTGTTTCATAGCAAAAGCACACAGGCAATCAGACTGTCTGAGGGCAGCAATGAGTTGCACACATTTCTCATAGTATGAATAAATTTTCACAAGTGTGTGGAGTGAATGGGCCTTTGGCATTAATTGCAATTTGATGGTAGTCAGGCTTTGAGGTGTAGAAAAATACATGTTTTAACAGATTCATAAAAGAGTTGCGCTATCTTCTTCTGAAAATCAACTGCTTCCAATTTTGCCTGTGAGGGAAGAGGGAAGGAAAGAGGAGAGGCTACCACAGCACATGTCAGGAAGGGGGTGAAGCCAGTGCCTCTCTCACAGCTGGTTCTTGCCGTGGGATGTGGCACGAGGTGCTGTGCCCCGCCAGCACACGCGTGCACTCCCACTTGCCGCAGCCAGCCCAGCCAGGGAGCGTGCCATCTCTCTGTCTTTACCAAGATCAAATGGAGCTAGTCAATCAGGGGATACCATTATTGCCTCCACCATTCAATTTCCACTATCAATAATTTACTGTATTTGCTGCACGCGCAGAAGGAGGAGATGGCCAAACAGATTTTTGTCAGGGGGTACAGAATCCACCCTGCGGGCGGCCGGGCAGAGCCGAGCAGGGCGTTTCGCCCGAGATTCCCGGGCTCCGCGGCCGCCCCTGTCT
>VZTI01004793.1:772391-815175 GCA_013397865.1 Struthidea cinerea
GCCGGGCGCCGCCCGGCGCTGGCGGCCGAGGTGCCGTCAGGGAGGGGCGCGATGCACTTGTTGAAGCTGGACCGTCGCTGGAATGTGAAGCATGCCGGGCACCGTCACCGGGATCCGGTGCCACGGGCGCCTTCTCCTCTGCCTGTCCCGCTTCCACCACCCGCCGGGCGCGGGAAGCCCGCCGGGTGCCGCCGGGAGGGAAGGGAAAGCGGTGCAAAGAGGGAGTCCGGCGGCTTGAGCGGCTGAAGGTGTCGGTGCTTGGGCGAGAGCAGCGACTGGCCTCGACCCACCGGCTGTGGTTTCGTATTGGGGGGTCAGAGACGCCTTCACCCAGAAAAAAACTGGGGTTAAGTGGTAAATTTGTTTGGCAGAGGTTTAATGAATACTTTGGAAACCTTGTCCTGTCCCACAGATTTTTTTTTTTTCCCTAGGATTAAAAGCATGAGGTGTTACAGCTGTGGGCCACGCTTGCTTTGCTTGGTTGTTTTTAAGAGGGGCTGTTGGTGTCTTGGTTTGTACATTCCAGTTAAGATATGTCCTTTTCCTCTCAGTTTATTGTAGTTTGCTGTTCTGAGGTTATGCAAGATCAATAGTTATTACTTATTTATGTTTCTAGTAACACAGTTCTAATGAATGCAAATAATCTATCCTGGCAATACATTTTTCTTCAGCCAGTATTTCTGTAATCTTTAATTCATGGTGATAAATAGATAAAATGAATTTCCTTGGTTGTCTGTAGATATGAGCAAAGGGCTGGATAATGAGCTGCCCGCTTGTGGGCAGGAGGAACTTTCACATCACCAAGTTTTAATGGCTTTTTGGTCACAAAAGTGAAGACTTTGCTCTGTTTACACAAGGGTGGCTGTCCCAAGTAAGACGATCATCATATTGCCTGGTCTTTTGTGTTGGGCAGTGCATTTGTGTAAATCAAAGGCTCTGCTTACAAAGCTGGATTGCTGTCTGCAAGCCCTCAAGTGAGCACTCAACGCCAGTGATGGCCCAGGGTTAGTGTGGGTATAGAGGAACGTAAGCAGAGGGGATGCTCTTGGCTTCATGCATGCTGCGAATCCTGTAGTTTCACATGTGAGAGGAGGTAGCAGCTGTCAGGGGGATGCTACGGCTTCCTGTGTGCAGAGTTCCAGGGCACTGGCTGTGTAAACAGACCCGGGGAAGGGGAGAAGACAGACAGTGATGTTCTGCAGGAATGAGTACCGTCCCTCACCTGGGTCTCAGAGTAAAGCAACAACTCTGTTTCAACTCTAAAATATGTATTTTCTGCTGTAGTACTACCACTTGATGTTCAGCTTCACTGAACCTTGTCTGGGAAAACCCATTTGTAAGCAGTATGCCTTCTGTTCATGTTGCAAGTGCTCTCTGCTTTCCAGAACTGCGGGGTAGATCCTGTTGTTACATGGCTGTGAAATCAGGGTAAACCAGGTCAGAAAGATGAAGAACGTTTATCTGAATAATCTAGATATAATGGTGGAGGAAGATGGGAAATTACTTTTATCTTGGACGAAGCAAGACTAAACTGAAAAAAGTGTAACTTCAAGCAGCATGCTTTTAAGCACCAAGGCATTATGTTGTAACAGTAGTGCTTGGGAAGTACTGCAGTGTGCTGGAATACTACAAAATGTAGTGCACAGATGCAAAGGTTTTTAAAGACTCGTTAACATGTGAAAAAAATATAGGGGAAAATAAGGTTCTGTGCTTTTGCTTAAAAGCTTTGTATACATGATAGTGCTGAGCTGAAAGTGGCTGCCCTTAATAGTCCTTGCAGTAGCTGTAGCACTTTGGGCAACTCTTACTCTGCTGTTGCTGTAAGGAAAACACAAGAAACTGCACATTTTGCTCAGATAATAATTCTCTGAGGGAGCGCACATATAAAAGCAGGTTGCAAGAAACTTGGAAGTAGGAGACCCTCTCAACCCTTTTACGGGTAAGCACTGCATGAAGAGGAGAAACTACTGAGTGACTTGTGTAATAAGTATGGTCCTATTAAAAAAAAAAAAGGTATTTCTCATACCTGCCTTCCTGGTTTGTACAAAAGGCTGAAAAGTTCTTCTAAGAATGCACCCCATGCCTACACTAGAAGTCTCACATTAGGCATTGTGTGAATTGTTGGAGAGTCCACTGGAGAAGGATATGTGCTTTTAATAGGTTAATTGCTAACTTGTCTTGACCTGTTTTCAAGCGTATGTTGTGAGCACTTGGTTTCTCCTAAACAGCGGAAATGCTGCTTAATTGGGAAACTCTCAATCATTTCTTAGATCAGTTCATGCACTGGCATTCTTGGTAATGCTTAGTTGTAAACATCTAAGGAAGCTTTTAAAGGCACTGAAGCTAAGCTGTTTTTGTGTGTTGCTGAAATGAAGTGTTAACCAATAACCTACTGTCTTCAGTTCCAGTTGGGAAGGTTCTGTAACAACTCTTGTATGCTGTGATACACCATTAGGAAGCAGCACAGGTGTGTACTGAGTGAACTGCCTGATATATGAGTTGGGATGGGGCTGGTAGGCTGTGTCCCCTGTCTGTCAACTCACAAATCTTAACTGTTTCCTTATCCCCCTATTATTCAGTCTTATCTTTGACTGCAGGTTCTTTGAGGCAGAGACAGTCTTGCCTGTCTTCTCTTTCTGGTACCCAAAAAGAACTCATCAATGCTCTTGTAATACAAACAATAAATAACAGATTTTGTTGTGCTGTGCATACAGGCAACTCTGTCATGGTACCTTAAACTTGCATTTTATCAATTCCAGGTGCTGAGCAGTCCAGTGAGGAACACTGTTTGCAGGAGTTGACCATGCAGAACAGGGCAAACAGTCTTATGGGTAAAGTGTAGGTGATCTGTAGGGGCAGGCTCAGCCTTTCCTCCTTTTCAACATTCAGGACCTAATTATCAGGCATCTGTAGACTGGTGGAGTTCAACTGCTATACCCAACAGCAACAATGAACATGAAACAGTCTGAAATACTGGAAATGCCATGGACATGACTGACTAGGCAACAGTCTTACCAAAAAAAAAAAAAAAAAGCAGCCAACCTCATCTCAGGTACGATGTCTACCCGTTATTACTACTGCACAGAGGGTTGGCTGGGATGATACTGACCTGATGTGATTGTAATTCTTGGTACCACTGATACTAGTGGTAGCAGAATGTCCCCTTACAGCATAATTCAGGCATTGTGAATGGATACAGCTGTCTAAAGATGAGTACTATGCACAACCAGAGGAAGCAAAAGGAAACTTCATTTAGTGATTTTTCATGCCCTGCTGACAGCTACCATAAGGCTGTAGCAGTTGTATACTTTCCTTGGTAAGAATATTGTATTCTTCAGAGAAGTCATTTTCTGAAACCAGTTAATTAGGACAGTTATTTCTGGCCTGGCATTTGTAGAGAACAGAAGGCATGATTGTTCTTATATTTGTTTCTCTGAGTCCTTTGATCGACTAGAAGCTCTCAATGCTTTACGCTATAAATTACCTCAATCCTTTGGCAGTTCATTTCTTTTCTTGTATACTTGGTTAGGAAAATGCAGAAATCCTTGTGACTCAGCTACAGACTACTATAAATTATGAAGAAATGGGGGAGGGGGTCACATTTCACGTTAGGAAAGGCAATTCTAGGAGGATGGAAGGATACTGGTTGCTAAATTTGAGATAAGCATCTTACAGTATCTCAAAATCTGAGCAGCTACTGCCACCTAGAGATGGACGAACCACATAGGCTGCTCGGGCTGTCTCTGGCAAGGGAGCCTGCACCATTAAAATTAGTTAATCCCAGTCCTTACTCCACAGTTTAAATTTAATATATGAGTGCAGACCTTTTTTAGCCCTGTAATTGATGATTACCTGTAAATCCTGTTCTAGCAATGCAGGTAACTAAATTATACAGTCTTCCTTGTGTGGCTTAAATGGGTAAGCAAAGAAGCATCACTTGCAGTAAATCGTTTGCTGATTTAATTTATACTATACCTAAAGAAGTATTTGCAAGTGAAATTTATACGGGTTTTGCACAGCTGTTGCTGAGACTTCATAGCCTTTGTAAAGCCTACACTAACAGTGTGCAATGTAGAATTAGTCCCTTAAGAATTTGAGTTGGGTTGAAGGTTTGTTCCCTATCCCATCTTTGAAGTCTACGTGTTAGGGACTGTCCTTTAGTACATATTTGTTGGAATAGAAAAAAGATTCTGATTTTCCCAAATGTATCAACTCAGCAGTCTTTATATTGGTTTCACTAGTTCAGAATTTTCTCAATTTAAAAATTAAGTATCAAAGTTAAGTTGAATATGTAGCTATTTGTTGCTACCTCAAATCTAACAACATGAAATACACCAGTATTTGCTTGTTATTTTGTTTTGTACATCAAACTGCTAGCAGTTTCTTCCTCTGCATTTGAGGGAGAAGCAGTGTTCCCTACTTAATTTGTGAGGAACTGATTACAGAGGGAAACAATGAGCCTTTTTACCCTCTGAATTCATAATCTCATGTTCAGTTACTTGTTTGACTCTTAGAGACACAGTATGTTTTGGGGCTTTTATAATAACTGCTAGCTCTCAGCTATCAAATACCTAGTGGAATAAGAAAGCCAACACAACTAAACCTGGAGTTGATAACATCATCTCAAAGAGCCCTGTAAATGCAATCCACTAGTTAATTGCATGTACTGTATAACTTTGCAGGTAATGGTTTTTTGAATTTCCTAAGATATTTGAAGTCTGTCAGTGTAAATTATGTTGGGATAAGAGCTTAATCAAAAACTTCTGAGGGAACAGAATCTTCTTGTGGGAAACTGAGGAACTATGATTCAGGGATATTTGCCACAAGTCAGGAGGCAACTGCAAACTGCTTATATCAGGGTGCATGAGAGCTGTAATACCAAAATAGAGTTTCAAAAATTATCCTTGGCTCACTGGAGTTCCACATCAGTCTCAGCCTTTCCGGTATGTGCGCTGAGTTACAAGTAGGCTTTGCATGAATGTAGCATAGAAGGAGGAATCTGGAAAAAAATTGAACTAGGCAAAACCTTGAGCAAAATGCTGTTATATGGTCTTTATTAGTTCAGCATGTAAAAGACTCAACCCAGAATCCTCTACTACATATCTTTTAAAAGTGAGTTTAGCTTAATCTTGTGCTAATTCTAGTGGATATTGTGCCTTATCTAATGTGATCTAAACACTGCTTTCTTTAAACATAATGTCTCCTGGAGAAAAGCTGTTTCATCTAGATCAAGAAATTAAAGATTATGATCTCTGGATTCCTTAGTCTGTTATGCCATTTACTGTTTAAGATTGGTGCAACATCTAGTATCCATATGGTTTAGTTTATCCATCTATACAATGGCCATGGTGCTCTCATTGAGTGTTCAGTACATGAGACACTGAGAAGGAAAGAAATGAAATCTAAACTTTATTGAAAGGCTGGATTAGTAAAACCAACCTTTCCCCTTAGCCATAGCTGTCACTGTACCACAGAAGCATATGGATACTGTTGAGATGAGTGACAGGACTTGTTCTGAAGTATTTCTAGGTAATTCTGCCTGCTGGGTGCCTCCATTAAGACTTGGATCTTCACTTGCTGTTTACATTCCTTCTGAGTTGATAATCCAGTTTGACTGAGCTGTAAATGCCGAGAGAAAAATGCTATTTGATAGAATTTGTACTGAGAGCCAGTGTGAGGAGGAAGCAAATTCAATAACAAGTTCAAGCTGGCAAGAGTGACTTAACCAGAACCCATGCCAGGAAACTGTGGTGAGCTATGACTGTCCTTCTGAACATCATGACCACCCTTTATCTTTATAATGGGTTAAACCAAAACTGGAAATAAACACATCTGAAGTTCCCCATTTTTGCTTTCCCAGATATAAACACTACCGTCAATGTCATGGTTTTTTTGTTGTTGTCAGCTTATGTCTTGTAGACTGGTGAAGGATTGTTTTTATTTTATGGGAGGCAAAGAAGGATGCTTCACATGTCATTACAGCAGCAGAGTACTTACTGGTGTAGCATTGGCAAATTGGTGCCAATTAAATGGTGCAAGGAGAAGAAGCAGGTGCTTCTTTACATCTTCTCACAGACGTACCAACTTTTTGACTAGCAAGAGGATGTCTGAAAATTAGTTTTCCCCTTGCAAGTTAATGATTGGCACAGGAATTTAAAACAAGGAATAAAGCTGCCTTCCTTGAAAGACTCATTTAAGTCCTTTTCTCTCTTGATTTGCACTAATGCTAAATTTCTGCTGTCCCCTGTGCAAAACTTTTTTGCCATTGCAACTGCAAAAGTAGGAGGAATGTCACCAATGAACAAGGTTGTTGAAAAAGAATAAGTGAGTCAATTCCACATGCCTCCATTAAAAGAAAAAAGGCAGAAATAATGTTTAAGAAGAAGTAGTTAGAAGTCTAAGCCTCCAGTCTACCTTTGAGACTGACAAACCTGTAGGCAACATCTTGAAGTCCGTAAGCCTCAAGCATGAATTCATATCACCTAGTTCTTCATCAATTTTGTTCAACATGGAAATGGTTGTATATTTTTTAAGCTTCTCCGATTCCTGTAACTGTTACGAAACCTACAGACTCTTATGCTTGGAAATCATTTCCCCTGCCTTTAGCTAATGGAAAGACAGGTATGCAATGAGACCTAGAAAACACAGTAAATAACTTCCATGTCTACTTTAAATTAAACACTTTGGAGCAAGTCTTCAGTCACAAAGCACCACCAGACCTGTTAGTATTCAAATTGTGCTTACTAGAAAATGGCTAAAGGGGAACTGCTGATATTCTGCATATCTTGTAATTTGTCATGTTCACACATATGTCAAAACATGACCCGCAGTTTTTAAGGACAGTCTTGAGCGACTGGTATTTTAACATAAAGATGGATCTGTGGAGATGCGTCGGAAAAAAAAGATGACCAGAACTCAGTCATCCTTTTTCCTTTTATTGTTTTGATGGCTATGATGCTGCTACCCATATTACAAGTAGGTATAGCCTTGCTCTTCTACATTTTATCCAAGTTAAGAATGACCCTTGGTACCTGGAAAGCTGCCTGGTTTGTGTTTGTAGGGCTGGTAAATACCTACTTGTGCAACAGTACTTCTTTATGGGAATAGGTCTTTCCTGAATTTCATAACAAGATTGCTGCAGGTAAAAGCAGCCTCTGGTCTGGATGAGGTAGGAACTTGTGTTGCATTTCAAATCAAACTTAGAGGTTTTAATGGTGGAGAATATTTCTATTTTAACACTAGCTTTGTTTTCCTCGTTGCTCTTTGTTATGTAGTGGTTGAGCCCACAAATTGGAAGCATGAGGCTAAAAGCTGAAGAATGAAAGAAGAAACAAAAAGCCATATGGCAATAGCAGGAGTTCCTGCCAGCCCACCTTAGGCTCGTGACAACATGCCCTATAGTTAACCTACAGTCAGGAACTAATTAATGACACAGATGGAAGTGAGCTAGCATATGTATTCAAAGTAATACCCCCAAGGTTTTAATCAGCATCTTTCTGTGTTAGACATCTAAATTGCCATGGAGAGATTTGCAAAATATGTGTATGATACACATGGTAAAGGCAGCTTTGTGTAGTGGCTGAACTGAGGAATTTTGAGCAAGAACTCCCCTGTTCTCCTCTGGTTCAGCAGTGACTTGCTGTGCAATCTGGGGTAAAATGTTTAACATACTTGTGGGCTTTAGGCTACCCAGAGGGAAAACACGGTTTCTGATGCGGTTCCTCCTCACCTAAGCATGTTGCAAATGTTTGCAAAGCATTTTGGAGGCTTTGCTAGCATGTTCTCCAAAAAGTGTTGAACAATTGGAGAATCACAGCAGCTTAAGTACCAGATTTCTTAGCTTTTGCAACCTCTTTTCCTCTCTATAACTACTAATAATCTCTGGTAAGACAGCTTTGCTTTTGATTTTGAATAAGATGGTGACTTCTAGCTAGTCTGTTATTCTGTAGAGATACTGGAGAAGGGAGAATACTTAGCTGTTTCCAAGACTAATTGTGTAATTTAATGTTTCTTGCTTTAACTTTCTCTTTTCTCCCCCACCCCCAGCTATTAGAAGAGAAGCTGTCCTTCCCTGCAGCATAGTAGGATCTGCTTACATGAAGGGACAGGTATTGAAGTTTTTCTAGAGACGTGTTTATTTAATGACTGAAATCTCATATACAAACCTACCCTTTGGAGCTTAAGGGCTCTTACAGTGAGAACAGTGCTTTGCTGGCAGCAAAGCCACTTTCTTCAGTGGGGGGTTGTGCATGAAACAGGACACCCAAGTGAGAAACATTAGGTGGTGTTGGGCTGGATTTTGCATACTTCTCTTTATAGACATGTCTGGGCTATTTGTGTGTTTATATCAGTGAGGGAAGAGAGGAGCTAGCCTGCACACCTAGAAAGCTTTTTTCCTTCCTCTTTAAACTGTATTACCAAATATGCGTGTATCCCTCAGGAGTCCCGAGGAAGCTGTTTTGCTGAAACCTGTCACATTTTGTTCTGATACAGCTATTAGCTATAGTTTAGGTTGTGACCCCATCTGATTTTCTGACCACATAAATACTGGGTCACCTTTGCAACTGATATAAATCTATGAATAGAACACTGTGGATTTATACCAGGCAGTGACTGTTGTAGACACTGAAAAGTTTTAGCAGAGAAATTTTCCAGCTTTCTGCAGCATTCTGTGACAGCTCTGTGTTTCTTATGAAAGCTATGAAAACACTGCTGCGGGTTTTTGTAAACTAATTCTTCATCTTTGCACCTGGAGCTTGTTGTGCAAAGATGTTACGGTACACTGAAGAAACATTTTCAAATGGGAGTTGTATAGTCTCCACCAATCATTTTAGGAGGTGGATGATCAATGACCTTATGCCATGCAGGCTACCCAAGTTATAGAAACCAATTTGTAATTAATTAAATAACACCACTTTCTTCCTGATCTCGGATTGTGTAGTTTCTCGCCATCCTTGGTACAACAGCGATAGACTGTGTCCACCAGAATTAGGTCCACTGGAACTTACTGCTTCGAGGAACTTCAGTAATTTTTGTGGAAATAATTCCCCATGATGCCACAATCTGTTCTATCTGGTGGCAAGTATGAAAAGTCAGGAACCATGTAACTTCATTTTTAATTAGGGAAGGGAAGGTCCTAATATCCATGTAATTCACAGAAATCACAGTGTAAAACTCCTTGGTGAAAGAAATTACACCATTTTACAATTGGGAGAAGACAGGAGTTGGATAAATTATTTTTTCCTGTAAGACTGCAGGGGCTTTTTTTTCTATATGTTCCATTAAATGTTTGTACCTTGAGCTGTATAACTACTGAAGCTTGTTTTCAAACTTACCCCTTCTTGTGATTCCAAACCCTTTCCCTCTGTGGAGCTTGTGGAATAAAAGCAAAAATACAAAAAAAGTGTTGTAAGTCCATAAGTCTACTGGTGTTTGCCTAAGGGTGGAGGAGGAGAGGAGCTTATTTGGGTTGGTCTCAGTTACTGGCATGCTGGTTGTACAATGTGACCCTGTATATCCCTCTATTGAATCTGGTTGAAGTTGGTCCCCAGACTTTTAAAATAGATTAGGGATAGAGTACCAGCCATAGCAAGTGCAAAAGTCTTGTTTCAACATGAAATCACATAGAAGGTGCGGAAAAAAAAAAAGCTGAAATCTATAATGCTTTGAAATCTGTGGTAAGCTGCATTGTCATTGTAAAATATCAGTGGTGAAAGAGCACTTCTTGCCAAAGTGTTTTCAATACAGTTGTGTTAACATACTGACATAATTTTTCAATAGTGTTATCTCCAAAGATAAAGCTGTTGTCACAGCAAGAGACATGCAGGGCTGGCTGCCTAGTGAAGTGGATTAGATTCCCAATGAACATATCCTTATACAAAGTCCTCCTTACTCCATTAACGTTGATTGAGGTGACTTTGCAAACCTACAAATTTCTGCTTCTGCTTTGGTTCTACTCCCATGTAACTTTGGACTTGAATACTCCCAGAAACTGCTCTGGTACCTCAGTGGAAGCTTTTATTCCTTGCCCTGTGTATGTATGGAAACTATTTCCTTGGAGATGCTGTGCTGATAGCTGGACTGAGCATGTGTCAGGAGAAATCCACACACAAGGGCAGACAGCCAAAAGATGACTGAAACACCACTGGCAAATGCAGGAGTATTGTTAATACCTGTCAGGGCTCTCACAAGAAGCATTTCTGGTTTCTGGTTCATGCACATCACAATGTACTGATCTGCTGCATTTCAAGTACTGGCTATGGCTAAAAGTAAGGTATTCTCTTACAGCAACGCCACACACAGTCAGGGTCTTGGCAAAGGTAAGAGTCTTGCAACAAGGTATAGCAACAAGCAAGGTATAGCCCTTGCTCTCCTCCCCTCACCCTGGTGAAAACACTGCCTGCCCAAACCACTGGTAACTGCACCATCTGATTATGCTTTTTAACCATTGCTTTTCCTTGGCAAATCTTCACTTATGTTCCTGTTGAGTGCATAATGTTCTATAGGTCCTAGGAAGCTGCCACTTACAGCAGAACTGATGCATGTATGGGATGCTTTACATGCTGTTCAATAGTTTATAGGCAGTCTGTGAGATCCAACCTCAACTGGTGCAGGAATGTCTGGGTTGTTCCAGGGCTGCTGGACACATGTCACTGTTCAAGGGATCCAACTCGTACTAGATTGCACACAACACGATCTGTTCTGTTCCTGCTTTCAGGTGCCAATTATCCTTGACTTCAGTGTGAGCTTCATGTGTGTACTTGGCAGAATAGCTTAGTCCTGTGATGATTCAGCGCAGTGTTTCATACCAAAGAACCGCAGTGAAATGGAAGACAAATCACAGATGCTGTTCAAAGGTCTGAGGTTCTGCCTTATTGTTGTTTTGTGCACAGGTTGAATTAGCATTTTATAAAGCTCTAGTGGCTATTGAAGCAAATGATTTCAGAGAACTGTAATTATCTGCTCCCATGGAGGAGCCAGATAGTATCTTGGCATGGAGTAATTACTTAATGGATTGGTTTCATGGGTTTCATGTTGCGGGGGGGGAGTATGTACTCTGTTCTATAGGTGAACCTTCCTTTCACAGAGGTTGCTTTAATGTTACTTCTGAATGACCACAGTAGAGGCATGAACATACCTTAACGTATATGCTAAGAAGATTCATGCAGTTTTCTGAAGTCAGTTTTGAAACTAGAATTTGCTGATGCACAGGTTTTGGGCTTAGGAGTATCATCCCTACTGTACAGTATTTCTGACATGGCAATAGAAGTGCAGCATGTTACTCTACCCATGATATTTTGAAAAGCAGAAATAAACCTGTTGGTAGTGCTTTTATTTGTGGAGGACATTCATTGCATGCCTTGGGATTTCAACATGAAATTTTGGCAAAAAATGTGGTGAAGCATTTTGTGTTTGATAGGAATGGTGGCACGCATACAAGCTCCTTTGGGAGCTGAGTTTCTTTGTTTACAGTTGGAATCACAACTTCCCATGCAGTTTGAGTGCCCCGAGTGTGGTATGCTGTATGAACAGCTGGAAAGGCAGTAAGTGTGTCACTGGCTCAACAATCATTTCTGATTATCAAAGTATAAAAATAGTGCACATCTCTTCTTAAGATACTGTCTCTCTGAAAACCTGTGATACCAATTGTGAATCTGGCCTGCTATTTCTTCACTTGTACATACTGTCAAAACTCATCTTTCCTGGTATGGGCAGACTGGGTCTGAGATCTGTCCAACAGAGAACCTGCTGGGAACACCTTGTAGTCCTGCACTTAGCTAATTTAAGTATAATATAAACATGTTTGTAATGAGTCTGCTCTGCACCCATTAAAGCAACTGAATTTCCACTCAGAGCTTTGAAGCAAGCTGTTTGAGCGTCTAGAAAGGTATGAGCAAAGTTTGTAGGAAGCTCTGATACACAGCTCTGTGAAAGATCAGGACTGTGATGTCATGGCATTATTATTTTGCCATTATTTTCTTTGGGTTCTTTCTCACCTCTGGTTGTCAGAAGCTGTGATTTCTGTATGTATTGGGGAGAGAGTCTGATAAAACCTTGGAACACCACAAAAAATGCCTTTTAGTGCTTTAGACAGATGCATGATTTCGAGAGCCAATATAGTCATTGCTGGTGTTTCTTTGCTCTCAGAAGCTGTACCACAGACAATATTTAGCAACATGAGATAAAAGCAAATTTCTCATGCTAAAAGTTGTAGTTAAAGTTAACACTACTTGTAACTTTGCTTGCTGTTTATCTTGGGCTTCAAAATACTTCATAGTCTCTGCTATCTCTGCCATTAAGACTAAGTAGATTTCATTACCTCAGGGAAAACCAACATGAGAATAAAAATAAAGTAGGTTTATTCTTCCTGACATGAAGCACCAGCTTACAAGAATACAAATTGGATATGGGTGTGCATGTATATGTATTGGGGAGTGGGTGCTTTATTTGCAGTAATAAAAAATAAGTATATAGTTTGCTGCATAAATAGCCTCAAGGATAACTAGAGTGTGTCAGACATCCAGTTATGCGTGTGATAAAGGTTAATACTATTTGTTCTCAGTACATTTAGTCTTTGCAAATCATGTGCTGACATGCATCCCATTTTGATATCTGTTCACACACTCTGGTAATGATGCATGAAGCAGAAACTCATGCCTGTGGCATTCAGTAGTATTTAGTAAATTGAACTTTTGTGTTAAGATCTTAGAAAATGGCAAGGCACAAAACGAATGTCACTTGCTGCTAATTTTATCTTCCTCCACACACTCCTTTCTGGAGAATAAAGCATGAATCTATTCACTACTGAAAGTTATTTCAACTCACATGGCACATATTGGGATGCAGAAAAGCAAGTACGTGTTCACAGCTGTTCCTTGGGTCTGTCTGCTGGAAATACAACCTATTAAGCTACTGGATTTCTGCTTAAAATAACTAAAAGTAATGAAATAAAACAATTAACTGGTGAATCCTCATTAAATACAAATACTGAAATAAATAGTACAGCAAGGTAATTGACTGCATATGTAAACTAGCTGTAGATAATTGACATGAGCTTCATTTAATGAGCCTCTTTCCCATTAGTGGAGATGACTGCCACAATTGTGTCCTTACTCTAGCTGTAATTTTGTGGACTTTATTGGAGTACAAAGTAGGTCACGTCTTCCTGAGATCCGATCTGCTGGGTGACCTCTTTTTCACTGCTACAGCTTCACTGTGCTGCATGAAAGCAGAAAGGATGTTCTTGTGGCCATGAGAATGGATGGTGTTCACAAAGCTGGTCTCAAATGTGGTTTCTGACAGACACGTCTCACGTCCTGAGGGAATAGTTTAAGGCTTGCTGTCAGGGAGGCTAGTGTGTATCTATGTTGTACAAGTTAGTGAGTGTACTGCGTATGGGACAACAATTGGACCAAAACTTCTTCTCCTAGAAAGGTCTTCAATCTTTTATGCCCAAAGGTGTGGCTGAACAGGAGTCCAAAAGGGTTGCAGCCTTTACTTGTTCTTCTACTGCAGCCTTTACTACTTCTTCTCTACGGTGTGGAGTAGAGACCTGAACCTCCTACAACTGAGAAGGGAGGGAATGAGTGTATTGTAGGACTACAGACTGATGCTGTAACATCAGTGATTTTTTTTATTGTATGTTTCTGGGTGCATACCTTACTACAAGTAGTCATGGCTACTCTCTTTGTCTGGTATTCTGTTGTACTGATACCCTCGAAACGTGCATTATCAACCAGGTTGCTCCAGTTAAGAAAAACTCAGCACTGGTGAGCCTCCATGGGAAATAGTTTCTCAGTCTACCAGGGTAGCCTCAGGCATAGATGTACACAGAAATGCTGGGGCATCTCCATGCAAGGCCTCATAGTGGTGGATATGCCCAGCACAGAAAAGGTCAATACCTTGCTTGATAGTAGCAGGCTGGGAAAATAGGAAAATAGTTTTCTCCCATGTTCCCAGCCCAGTTCCTCTTCCACAGAGGGTGGCACGCTGACTGGCTCATAATCAAAAGGATGTATAATAATACGTTAATGTTTGGTGTTTACAAGACACTTATTGTAACAGGACAGGCAGTATCTTTAATCTTTGCAATATAATGAAAGTTTGGTAGCTGGGGAACAGAGAGGAAAAGGACTGGAAGCTGCCGTCCAAAGGGTTTCCAATGACCTTATTGGTGCTACATTGGGATATTAGTCCCGCCTCACTAAGAAAGAGATGAACCATGCATTCATATGTCAGTTCAACAATAGCTGAAAGGTTGTGTGACTCTACCGATGAAGTGAGATATCTTATTCTGCTATAGCATGTTAAACTAGTTGATTTTGAGCAACTGCTAATACAAATTGCTACGGTATCTAAAATGAAGATAATTCCCGGGTGATTAAAATATTATGTCCTTGTATTAAATCACTTGAAATAATTTTGCTGCCAAAGATAAGGACTGTGTTACTGTCAAGAAAGAGAGAAGAATCTTTTTACATTCTGCTTCTGGAGTTCAGCTTAATCTGGGACTCATTTGCAGAGTAGTAGATGTTTGATCTGTGGTTGCTTGCTGGTAATATTCCTTGTATCTGTGCTGCTAAAGCTTACTTTGACATACTCTTCTACAGTTATAAATGGGAGGAAGAGGATTGGCTTTTAAACAGATAGGTTTTCTTGTGTATCATCAGTATGTTACGTGGGTAATGCCTGTCTAAAAATTGTTGGTTTTCAGAGTCCAGTCGTGCACAATTTCTTGCCATCCCAGATAACAGTGGTGGTTGTGTCATCACATGGGATGTAAATTGATCAAACTTGACAGCAGTTTCCTTGCTAAATGGAAGGCAGAATTGATTAAGGAAGATTTAATGTGATATATAAAGTACTGTTAGATCTGGTGACCAACCAGCTATTGGTGGAGGATGCTGAGGGCTTATCGAAGTCAATCTGCACCGCTGCCCTCCGTTGTCTTCCTTTTAGGAAAAGTGTCCATATGAGTGAAGTTGCACAGCCACTATTCTGTTTTCACATCCCTGAGAGGTAAACAGCCTAATGACAGTACTGAAGGATGTGGCCTGGTCCAGGGATTCTTCTTTTTTCACCTGTCTAACTTGAAAAGCAACTGATCAACTCCAGCTGGTGTGCTTACCTGATGGGTGCAAACTTCTCCCTGTTCTGCGCTTGTCTTGGTGCCTCTTGTGCCCTCTCTGTTTTGCTCTGGAAGGCCTCTTGGGGGGCCTACGTGCTCAGAGAGACTCTGTCCTCCAGAGTCAAGAACTGGCCAGGACCTCTGGGCACTGCTTCAATAAAAATAACAGGAACTTGGTTAGGAGCCAGAAGATCTGTTTTCTGTTCACTGCTCTGGTGGCCACAAAGTGTGATGTGGGTGCTTGGGGTTCTTTTCATTTTAGATTTTATATTAAACAATTCTCTGAAAAGAGAGTGTATAAATATTATTTTTTTGTTCCACTGGCTCTGCATTTTTATGTTAGCTGAGCCACCCATTTTCAAGACGAGTTGTCTTGTCTCTCATTTGATAAAGGAAGACTAGCAATGTTCTTCCTAGTTTTGTAAATCACCTCTGTAATGCGTCTTTTCCTCCCCTTTGAGGAAGAAATCTGACACTCCCTGTAGAATGTGTTAAAAATCCCAACATGAAAAAAATGGCAAAATATTAATGTTCTGCATGGTTAGAGCAAACACTATGTTCCTGTGAGTCATAGATGTCAGGTTTGTTTAATCTTAATAAATCTATGCCACAACAACACTACTGAACAGGAAGAGAGATGGAGGGATGAAGGAAGAGTTGTGCTGGGTTAGAATGGATTCTTGGCCAAAATCTTGTTTAGTGGGAGCCTGGAGATGAGGGGGGCATGGACATAAACCTGAACACTTCCCACCCTGCCTTCATTAAGTACTTTAAGACCTACATTTTGGGCATTGCCTTTCTAGTACACATTTCATTTTATTTGTATGTTTTATGATAAATTGTCTTTCCATGTTAAGTCATAAGAGTACTAGTTTCCCACAGCATTTTTGCAGGAGATAAAGTAAGTCTTTTTGCATAGCACCCTGTTGGCAAACAGAAATAGCATTTACTCCAATGAGTGTTGCCAAGTATGAGGTACTTCCAAATGAACTTCAAAAGCTCTGAAACATGCATTAGCTGCTTTTTCAAAAATGTGAACAATGCCATTGCTTTCTAGCAAACAGAACTGGTGAGAACAGGGATCGGAAGATGGATGAAAAAATAACTGGATGTGATAGATGTTGTAGTGGTGCTTTGGATCAGACAGAAAGCATAGCTCTCTGTCACTGCAGGATTTGCAGGGGGTGGTTCTTGTAGGAGGACTTAAAGTATGTACTCTGCACTGAGACAGTGCAGGAGGAAACAATTTCTACCCTGAGGAGACTTAGCAAAGCACTTGGGAAGGAGTTCATTCATATGAGCTCCAAGCAGTTGGGAGTCCTGATAGGAGTGAGTTGTGCTGATTCCAAGCCTGGTGAGGAATTTCCTTACCAGCACTCCTTTCTGGTGCTACCCCTCCTCTCTCAGTGATGTCAGAAATAAGCATACACATAAACATCAAAGCATGACCCTTAACATGTGCCAGAGTTTGGGGCAGAATGTGAGAGAAACAGTCAAACTGCTGTGTTTCAGTATGGCAGATGGGCTGGTTGTGCTGGGTTTCATGATGGCCTCTGGGCTCTAACTAGGCGTAAATAAATGCTTTGCCCACCTGAGAAAAGGTGGTGTGGGGCCCTGGAAAAGTGCAGAACAGTGGTTCTGCTACTGTCACTTCAGTATAGCTCTTACCAGCTCTGTAATCCAGCACGTCCTTTCTGTGCTGTTCACATGATGCAAGCTGTCTGTCCAGCTCAAGCTTAGTATACTGTTCCAGGCCATTTTCTTGTTCTATATTTATGTATATATACCTTCTACATTTAGATGAGAAATTGACCTGCTGAGACCTCAGAATTATATGGCTTCTTTCTGTGTTTTGAAGATTGCTTTCAAAATACAAATGCAGTTTATCCTGGTGCTGCTCAGTTTTTTTGTGGGCAGAATGATTAATTAATTTTTGCCATAAAGAGATCTTCAAAATCAAGTATTTACATTTGCACTTGAAATGGAAGTCTTGCCTTTTACAGCCATGAAGCTGTCTTTATTGCTGAAACGTTGCATTGCTAAATAGCAGTTCTGCTTTTGCTGTTACTTGAAATAGGTGTAATTGGTCAATAAATAAGGATTCTGCATAGTATCTAATATAATACTTGCTACAGAGATGTTTTAGCATGTAAGAACGGACTTGCTGGGATCAATGTTGCCTGTGCTGCAGCGTACGCTTTTTCTGAAACTCTAAATGAAAGAACACTCTTTTACAAGAGGATGCTTTATCACTGGTAATGAGTTGCAACTGCATGCAGCACATCACTGTAGAAAATGCATAGTCTTGTGACAACTTGGGTGAATTTTTATTATTCCAAATCTTGTAAGTTAATTTATTTTTCTTGGTTTTAACAGTTCCACCAAGTGAGAAGAGTGATGACCATCCTTTTCTTTACTATGGTTATCTCATACTTCACTTGCATGAAAGCTGCCCCAATGAAAGAAGCTAGTCTGAGAGGACAAGGCAGCTTGGCTTACCCAGGTCTTCGGACCCACGGGACTCTTGAGAGCCTAAATGGGCCCAGTGCTGGTTCAAGAGGACTGACATCGTTGGCAGATACTTTTGAACATGTCATAGAGGAGCTTCTAGATGAGGACCAGGACATCCAGCCCAGTGAGGGAAACAAGGATGCAGACTTGTATACATCCCGAGTCATGCTAAGCAGTCAAGTGCCTTTGGAACCCCCACTGCTCTTTCTGCTCGAGGAGTACAAAAACTACTTGGATGCTGCAAACATGTCCATGAGAGTCCGGCGCCACTCTGATCCAGCTCGCCGTGGGGAACTGAGTGTATGTGACAGCACGAGTGAGTGGGTGACAGCAGCAGAGAAAAAGACTGCAGTGGACATGTCTGGGGCGACTGTCACAGTCCTGGAAAAGGTTCCAGTACCCAAAGGCCAGCTGAAGCAATACTTCTATGAGACCAAATGCAACCCTAAGGGGTACACAAAGGAGGGCTGCAGGGGCATAGACAAGAGGCACTGGAACTCCCAGTGCCGAACTACCCAGTCTTACGTGAGAGCTCTCACCATGGATAATAAAAAGAGAGTTGGCTGGCGCTTTATAAGGATAGACACTTCTTGTGTATGTACATTAACCATTAAAAGGGGAAGATAGTGGATTCATGTTGTATAGATTATATTGAGACAAAATTATCTATTTGTATATATACATAACAGGGTAAATTATTCGGTAAAAAATAATTTTATGGACTGCATGTATGACTGAAGTTTATACAGTACAGTGGTTACACAATCTATTTATTGAACATATCCATGACCTGAAGGGGAACAAAAGTCATTTGCGCACAAGTTTAAACAAACAAACAAAAAAAAATCAAGCAAACAAAAAAGTCTGCATTACATTCCTCCATAACATTGTGGTTTGTCGCCGTTGCCAAGAATTGAAAATATAAAAAATTTTTAAAAAAAAAGAATAAAATTGCATGCTGCTTCAATTGTGAATTAATGATAAACTGTCCTCTTTCAGAAAAATAAATTGAACCAAAACATTCTGTTTACATTTTAGACAGTAAGTATCTTTAGTCTGTTAGTATATATGTTTACTGCTTCTAACTTCTGATAGCGTTGAAATTAAAACAATGTCAAGGTGCTGTTGTCATAGTTTTACTGTTTCTCTTTTACTTTTGAACTCCCATCAGATTGAAAAAGAAAAAAATCATTACCTTAATTCTGGATTAGAAACAAATTTGGTTTTTGTATGTTGTGAAGGTGTTTGCAATAGCAGTCCGACTACTGACAAAAAATAATAAAAAGAGGCAACTGAAAAAGAATGGTGATGTTCCACTTCACATTGTTGAGCTTCAGGCTTAAAGACAACACTTATTTAACTGTATGACAACATGCTTTTTTGGTTGGTGGGTGGGGGTGCTGTTGTTGGGGGTTTTTTGGGTTTTCTTTTTCAATTTTCAGTCTTTTGAGACATGCATTTGCTTATACCATGTTTGCTTGTGTTTGAGATTTTTTTTTTTTCCCCTTTTCTCCCTCTGGAGGGACATTGGTTGTGGTCTTTTAAGTATTTCACTTACCATAGAACTGGAGCTTGTCATATAGAGAATATTCTATAGTGTTGAGAGTAATGATTTTCATATAATAAAAGACTGTGCTTGGATCAAATGTCTTGGTGAAGCACGGTGAGAGTGTCACTAGAAAAAGGGTCTAGAGAAGATGATGGTGGATCTGAAATCAGGTTCGTTGTGGGACTTTATAGCTCAGCCAGTTTGGGAGCAAACAGCAGTGCTTTGGGTTGACTGAGGCTATCCCAGTTGCAGTCATTACTGAATGTGGTCCTGTGCATTATGTTAGAGAGCGAGAGCTTGGCCACGTACATGGATGCCCTTCCCCTCCAGAGCGTGCCAGCAGCCGCAGGCCTGCAAAGCTGGTGGGCAGACTCTGGTGGCATCTCTGCCTGAAGGAGCCCTGGAACCTGTCTTGGGAGTGAGACAGAAAGGAGCACTGCCTCTAGTAGAAAGCAGTTAGCATTGTGTTCATGTGGCTCTACCTCTGCTGTCAGACTTATTTTATGAAACAAATATTGACACTAAAAAACCACTCTTGAAGTAAATGAAGAGCAGGTGCTGGAGGAGTTGGCTTAACTTGCTTAGGTTCTGAGAGACATGTTTAGCTCTGTGTTCCCTGACAGAAGTATTGCTAGGGTTGTAAGGCTGGGAGCTCTCCATAGCACTTGCACTGGCTACAGTGGGCTGAGAACAGAAATAGCTTGTTAGTAAGCTCACTGAAGGCTGATGCTATATTTGTAATTCCCATAGACAAGAAAAAAAATAGCTGAACAAGTAGGAAAATACTGCAAAATATAATCTGCTTCTGAATGCTGCAGAATCTGTGTTTATTAAAACCTTGACTGGGCAAAGCTTACTGAAATATGTTGCCCCCAGCAATGCTCTTTGAAGAGCATGTGTAACACTGATTTTATGTCATCACTGGTAGAAACCTATGCTGGAAGCTAACAGACACTTTCACATCCGTGATTTCTTCTACTTCAGGTAGAAGGGCAGCCGTTTCCTGAGAATAATTGGCTGTTGAAGTGCCAGTGGCCAGTGAGTGAGAAGAGAGGGTTGTGTGACCCACCTGAACTTCAAAGTTCAGCCTTCCCCATCGATTGCTGATAGGGATTTCCCACACAGAAGAAAAAAAAAAAACAGAAACAAACCAAAACCTTACTGAAATTATCAAAACTTCATCTAAGATATTCTTCATGCAAATTAAATCATAGAATCAAAGAATGTTTTGTGTTGGAAGGGACCTTAAAGATCATTTATATCATGGGCAAGTACACCTTCCACTAGACCATTTCATTCCCCTGGGGCCAGTACCTGTGTGCGTATTGTAATCTGCATTTAGTAAACCCAACATGAGTCAGGAGCTATTCTCAGCAGTACTCCTAATCTGCAGTAGAGAAGTGGTGTAATGTTGGCTCCTCTCAAAACAAGGTTGGTTGCTTTTAAGGAAGGGTGATGCTGATGTGTGAATAACAAACAAATCACTAGACTGGGAAAAAAAAGATAGCTAGGATCTGACAGTAGTCTAATTCAGATACAGGAATAAAATAACTACTAGTTCAAAGCAATTGAATTTCCAAAAGAAAGATGTTAATGCATAAATCATGCTAGAAATAAAGTTCCTTACTTCCCAAAGTTAACTATGGCTGTATCCTTTACTTATAAATCCTCACCTGGCACAGTAAAGGGGGTGCAGGTGTGGCAGAATTAGAACAGTGGCCTGGTAAGTTCAGAGGGGTAAAGGACAGCCCATGTAGGTGGGGGGGGGGACTCAGGGACGGAGCTGAGAACCTAGAGAACTGTGTCTAGTAACTACACCCAGAGTGACATTCCCCTTGACATGCCAATTCTATACTTATTGATAGAAAGTGAAACTGGCAATTGACCTGCAGTCCCATGGCTCTCCCGTGCCTGACCTTACACATCCATGGTCACAGGCTGGGCAGTTGTAGTTAAAACAGAGACAGAGAGGGGCGGGTTGGTTTTCCTTCATATCACTTTAATTAAACTCTTGCTGTGGTCTGTCTGTGACAGAAGTATATCATGCATGTCAGCAGGCCTAGTGCTGTGTTAAAGACTCTTGCAACTGTAAGTTCATGTCTGTGGCCTTGTTCTCTATTATTCATCTTGTGTAACATAAATATTTATTGTATATTTATATAATTTTATGGTTTTTTGGGAAAATACTGAAATTGGCATTAAAATTTAAAAGCAACTGCATCATATTGTAAATAGAATTACGCTATATTTAAGTGTACTGATTAACATAATATATGTTTAACTAGAGTTTTTTATGTTTTTAAATATATTTTCGAAATACATATATATATAAAACTTGGGGTTTTTTGGGGGACCATGTGACTCTTTTCTCTAAATGTAAAACAAACTTGAGTTTTACTATAAAGATGTGTGTTCTTTGTTTTAAAACAATTTTTACTCTATTTTAGCAATAAAATCTCACTCAGAGGGCAGATAGCCCCCTGTTTCACAGCTGGACAGTTAGCATCGGGAGGGAAGGGATAGCAAGAATTTAATTCACATAAAAGTTGGGGATACTCACAGAATGATGTATGTCCATTTAATTCTAGCACAAAAGTCCTCATGAACTAAAAGCCCATGAATGACACATATATGGTTTTACTCAAGTATAAAATAAAGAGTGTGATGGATGTGAGGGGGAGGGAGTTTCTTCCCTTAGGGATAAGTGAGACATAAACTCAATAGCTATAGTCATGTACCCGATTTTAAATGGTGTCATTTATATCCCCTGCACTGATTTATGACCCTACGGAGTACTAGGAGTGGAATTCCTTGGATTTAACATCTTGTTAGCATTTCTAAAAGAATATTCTATACTACAACTGCCAAGCCTGTATATTTAATTATCTCATAGCCCTATAAATCCTATAAATGCTATAATCAATAAATCCTCATGATGAGTAGAAAACTTTCATATAACTTAAGAAGAGAGGTGGGGGGCGGGGAGCACAAACCCAAACGCTTACAAAAAAATCTATTGCTGCAGATTTTTCAAGAGCCCAGCACCAGCAGTATCTCACAAAAACAGAGGAAATGCTGCTTCTGCAGATTGTCATTTATATTAAACACACATGCATGCACATTGCTTTCTCTATTGTCATCTTAAAATAAGCTAACAGAAGCAGTAATGGATACTAAAATCTTTGGGGTGTGGATAAACAGACCTATATTTTGACCATGCCACGTGCCTGCTCCTGGCTGCAGGAGCTGGCTCTGCTTGGACTCTGCCTCCTCCCTGAGGTAGGACAGAGAAGTTGCTTTAGTTTATTAAACATGTTGATTATATGACATGGGTGCCTAGGGAATGAAATGCACACACTCAAAATACATGTTTGAGCTACAGAGGAAGATACAGGTGCTAACCATCCATCCATCCATCCATCCATCCATCCATCCATCCATCCATCCATCCATCCATCCATCCATCCATCCACTCTACTGAGTCCTACCCCTGTAGGGGAAAACAAAGGTATTTCCATGGTTTTTTTCACTTGGAGCAAAAAAAAAGATACATAGCTAGACTTTAAAATTACTGAGCAAAAAAATAATAGAAAGCAGTAAAACAAGATTTTTGACTAGAAGTGGAAAGTCACTAGAAGTGACTCTACATTGAAGAGGGGAAGGATGTTTATTTCAGTTTGTCCCAGTGTTTCCACATGCTCCTTCCCCTAATTACGTCCTCATTGAGAAGACACCTTCTGGCAGGTCAATTAAAATGAAAAAGTAATTGATTCACTTGTTTTGAGTAAATATAAAGAGCACTGATGTCTGACCTTATGAAGGAATTGGAATTTTAAAGTCAGGAAGTTTCTGTAGGGGGTGTTTTGGAAGAGGAGGAGATTTCATTTTCTTTTCCTGGATTTTCTTTTATAGGTAGAGTTTTTTTTTTTAAAACAACTTGCTACCATTTTGGGTACTCAGAGACTGTGGTTTTGCTATACATCAGAGAATTTAAAGTGATAGCTTTATTTTGATGCCTACGGGAGAAGGACTGGAGATAGCACAAGTAGGTCCTGCTTTTCCAGGCAAGATCTGGATTCACCTGTGGAATTAAAAATGCTTCTGGAAAATCTTTCAAGTCTTTTAAATCCTGTTAGACAGTGGCAGAAAGCACTTGGAAGTAAACTGCTCTTTGCTGCACCAACCTTTCTCTACTGAGACAAATGGCACATAGCTGCTGGTTTTTGCTTTGCTGTACAAGGCTGAGTCTCTAAAACCTGCCTGTGACCTGCTCTATTCTCCATACTGGAGTCACACATATGTATATGTATTTATCTAGCTGTAAAATTGCTGTTGGTGCTGCTGGCTTCTCTGATGGTCAGGCTGCTGCTGTTTTGTTGACTCCATGCAGGAGTGCAGCCACCCCACCTGTTGCTGCAGGTCCTTGCTCTGTAGGAATAATGTCAAGAGGGAACAAGGAGTGGCAATTCCCAGTAATTGCCAGTGCCTGGGAGGACCACTCAGGCAGCAAGGGCTTCCCTGCTGCTGAGAGTCCTCCACTGCCTCAGCTTGCAGCAGACACTGCTGATCTCATCTGAACAACCACTGCCAGTTTGCTCATGCAGGGATTTCAGAGATGAGGAGGAGGATTTGGCACAGAGCTGTGAGGATTCTTGCCTAAATCCTCTTTTCTGCCTCTGCCAGCAAAGGGATGGGTTACAAGGAAGGATATGTCCTGCTGGGAGTGCAGTTTTGCACTTCCAGAAATGGCATCTCATGAATCTACACTCTGAAAATGTTTCCCTTTGCTAAAAGAATCCTTTCTTCATTCTGTCCCCCTCCTCCCCTTTATTAAAAAAAATCTGGTGCAGCTTAAGCCTATAAAGTTTGAACTGCACTTCATGTGTGTAAACCAAGCTGTCTTCTCCTCCTGTGGTATGTTAATTATAACAGCCTTTAAAACTGCTCAGACTCTAAATAGGGGTGCAGGTACCCAGTGTATTAAATATTCCTTCAACTGTCATCCACACTCAGGGTTTTAAATTATCTTAAGAAGGTTTCCAGTTATAGTTTTTTCTGACCTTTAAAGACCATTCTGCTGGGAGACTCATTTTTTCTCTAACCCCAACATGGTCCTTCATAGAAGTTCCACTATTTTTGGACTCCAACCTTGGGAATCTGTTATTTCAAGACAATATAAAGTAGGTGTGACCATGCTTCTGTTACAAAAATAGTGCTGCCAACATCACCATTTACTTCCATGAACAGCTCAATGAGGCCCTTTTGCTCCCAGATGTACACTCTGCTCTTACACACAGGGATTGGTACAGCTGTAAAATTGAACGAAAGGATGTACCCAAAAAAGCTTTGAGAAATATAAAAAGAATAAATCTAGTGAGCTTTGTTGAGAGCAAAGTGCAGGTGATATACTGCTGTTTCCCCTTTTCACAGCAGCAGGCTGGATATTCCCACCTTTGCCATTCAGCAACAAATGCATACCTAAAGTCCTGTTTAGCTACAAGAAACTCAAACTGTGCAGTTTTGTTTGTTTTTTTTTTTTTTTTTAATCCCTCTGATTTGCTTTATTCTTGGGCTAAGCAAAATATCTGTCCTTGATGTCGCTGTGTAGTGCAGGCCACCTGGAGAGCAAGAAGAGTCTCAGCAACACAAGTACATTTATTTAAAAAAAATAAAATAAAATCACTACATCACCTTGTAAATTAATATCTTTTTTTGCCTTGTGGTACCTACTGCTCCTGAGGGTGCAGCCAAAAGGATGTGCTGATGTAAGTGCAGATCTCTGCTAGCAGGTGATTGCCAGTGCTGGGCTGCAGCAAGGTGATGCATGGTTGTGTCACCTAATGTCAAATCACCTCCCAGCTTGTTACAGATTTTGATCACTAGTCCCCTGGGTTTGAGTAAATTGATCTTGGAGATGCTACCATCTGGCTGTTTAATTCTGAAGGGTACAGAGGAAGCCTCACTCAGCTTCAGCTGAACTTTTCCAAACAGCCATATTATCTTACACTTCTTTTCATTTGAGGTCCCCCTCCTTGTTGCCAGCCGTGCTGGTGTGGATCACTCACCTCCCCATTTCAGGGGATATAAGTTCAGACATGCCCATTCAATCTTGCTAATAGCTGCTGGTGCATTCCGCTGAGCTGCACAGGTCTCCACTGAAGAGCTGTCATGACAGCAGGAGAGGGAAACAAAGCGGGTCCTGCTACCAGCTTGCCTTGCCCTGCTGTGCAGTAGTAGGTATCAAATGACTTCTTGTTGGCTCACTGCAAGACATGACACAGGGTAGTTGACCCTGTGCCTAAATACTGACAATGGTAGTCTCAGCTCAGCACTTCAGGAGGAATAAGCCATGTCCCTGTTTTCAGAAGTCTTGTTGCAAACAAGCTGTCTAGTGAAATAGAAATTCATCACCTGAAGTGCCAAAAAGCAGCTTTGTTTTCCAGGGGAAAACAGGGCAAAGGCTTGGAAGAGGCTAATGGAAGGAAAGCATCAGTTTGTGTGTTCCCTTAGAATATGCATTACCATTAGCTTCCCAAAAAGATCAAAATCTTCATATGACTGTATGCATTGAGGCCTTGATAGTCAGGTATTTTATTTCAGTGAGCCTGACAAGCCCACAAGGGACCACAGGACCCTTTTTGCCAGCTGTTAAATTCAGCTTGCACAGTGTGGGGCACAGAGGAAAGGCAGACAAACACATGAAATCCCTCTGTAAATCTGTCAGGTAGGCATCTGCAGTTAGCAGTAGCAGTGCTGCTCTTGTGTGTGTCTTCTCTAATTAAACCAGAGATTCCAGGCATAATTCTGCATGTCCTTACAGCTTTGTAATTGTTGCCTGCATGGAAAGTTAGAGGAACAATGGAAATAAAGTAGTGCAAACAATAGTTATATGAGCTAATTAGCCCTGCCTGTCACTGAAAATAGTGGATGGACTGCCTTGCTTGAACTTCCAAGGCAGTACGTTACTATGAAGAGATCCTGAAATAATGGGTTCCCGTAGCCTAAGATGACACTAAGGGTCTGCAATCCACTATTTATGCAATGGTCACATCATAAATTCCCTTTAAGAAACACAATATTCTGTTCTGTGCTTTGTAACACAACACATACCTATGGTTTCTAAGAATTGGTGCAATATCTCTAATAAAGTATGAATCAGGTATTGAGTAGGGCTGTAACTATGGTGTAATTTACAGTTTGGTGCCAGACTAATGAAATGACCACCTATGCAGTGATGTGTTGGAGCATTGCAGAACAAAGCTGCAAGCCCAGAGACCTCTGCAAATATTCTTTCTTGGAACTTTTGTTTTTCTCTCCTTTAAATAGGACAATTTTTCCTTAATCACAGAGCCTAATTCTGCCTTTGAAAAGCGCAGTGTCTACTGAATTTAGTGGGAGGATTAAAGAGCACTCAATAAATCAATAGAGAATAATTCTAGCAGAAGTCATTCTGGACAGAATCAGTTTTAGCTCAGGAGAAACTTGGGATGAAGACTGGCAGAGGAGTAGTCTGGGAGGCAATTGCCCTAACATTGCCCCATTTCCACCCCCATCCTGGGACTTGGGAAAACTGGGGACTTGGCCACCACTGGAGGTCAAGCATGAGGGTGGCCACATTGGTGATTACAGTTGGTGTGCACTTCCTCAGAAATGTACTTCTGCTCTTGCAGAGTAACATGGAAAAACCCCCATGTCACTGGCACAGGGACCTTGACCCCACTGTGGTGTGTGCCTTTGTGGATTTCAGCCCTGGTGACCACTGACCCCAGAGGAGGATTGAGTGGGACCTTGTCTGGTCTGGGAGGCTGCTCAGAGGGCACGGGGAGTAGAGCTGCACACAACCACATGTAACTTCTTTCCACTGCTTTGGTCTTCCTGCTCCTAAGTTGTGTGAGTCTGCCTTTCTAGTAAATTAAAGTCAGGCCGGTGGTTTGTTTTGGATTTAGATACATGTATTTGAGCTACAGCCAGCCTAGGGGATCCAGCAGGGATGAGAAACCTGCCATGTCTCTGTGGTGCTACAGACTTCACATGGCCTCCGGCACAGCTGAGCTCCCTGGCTCTACTCTCCCATTAGGTTTTGCCATTTTGCTGTTGCTGTTGTTGCTCTGAATGTTGCTGATTATATTTTACCAGTGGGTTGCCAGCCACAGGGCTCCATGCCTGGACACGGGCAGATGTCCTGCAGCTGCACGGCTGGCTGGTAATTGCCATTTTGCTTTGAAGCAAATGAGCTTGTTCCACCCAACAGTTTTCATCCTCCACCATACAGAGCACAGACCCTCTGCTCTGGTTCAGGTCTGTGGCCACCATCTATTTTTGCCTCTTTGTGTGCTACAGATTGTACCCAGAGGTTTCTGTCATTACCCAGGAGGGAGTTTTCCTGCCTCAGTCCCTAAGCATTGCCAGGTCCCAATAAAGAGTCACTTAAGGATTTACCTTTAGGGTCCTGCAGGGTTTTGCAATGTGTTCTTGTTGAACTCTGTTGTACATGTATATTTCAAAACAAAACAATACAAAACAAAGCACAAACAGAAAAGATTTTCTGCCAAAGCTATGATTACTGTCTAACTAGGAAATTACAAGAACTTGTATTCAAAATACAAAATTTAAGTTGCAGAGATAAAACTCTGCCTCTTCTCCTCACATGGCAGGCACACCGATCTGTCTTTTGGGCCAGCTTGGTCTACAATGCAGCAAACACAGTGTTATTCCTTAATAGAACTATTCCAGGAATAAAAAGTCTATCTGGGAGAAGAATTTGGGCAAATGACATCATTTGGATTGGGAAGTGTAACAGGATTTGGTTAAACACAAATTTGATTAGGAAAGGTGTTTCTTTCAACTATTACCACCATACTTCTGACCTACAGTTTTCTGTCTTTTGAGATGAGCAATATTTTGAGATGCCAAAAACTTTTTCGTTTTGAGAAACATTTTTATGAAGACTGCAGCACATCAGAGGATGCAAAACTCTATTCTTTAATAAATTGCAAAATATCTGTTCATTGATGTTAAAATATCTACAGTGTAAATATTTGGTAATATAAATACAACCTTACATTAAATAACTGAACAAAGCCTATGTGACCAGCTGTGTGAGTCAATAATGCAGATAAACGCTCTATTGATGATCGATGCAAAGGTCCACACCATAGGCTGGTTTTATTTATCAGAAAACATGTACCACTCCAAAACTGGAAATACTCCTACCCACAAAGTATTTAAAGGATGTTCAAAATAAAATCCCCCTCTGCAAGTATAAAACCCTGTCAAAGACTTCAGACTTGAAATGATGGAAAATATGGGCTCCAGACTTTTTTTTTTGGCCTGGCAAGCAAATGTGACATCTTTGAAGTCCCTGGATCCAGCCCGCCACTGCACAGAGCTGGGCACACAAGGCGAAGTAGTTCTTGGGCACACAAGGTGAAGAAGTTCTTGTGCTTTGTGTTTGGACAGGTCCAGCTCGGTCAGCATCCCCGCGCTATGTGTGCTCACTTCCCACAGATACTCTAATCCAAAGCTGTGTGACCAGATGGATACAAATGAGGAACCAAGTGTCTGACTCTCATCAGCAACTAACTGGGGACTTGGGAAAAATATGAGGAGTTGCTATTACCTGTCCAAAAATCCCCATGGATAATTAACTTGTCCTTCTTCGTGATCACACCATCACTGGTCTCATTCTCTCAGTTCTGCTTCCCTCCTTTTGTTTCTCCAACTCCTCACTGGAAGGAGAGCCCAGGGTGAGTACAGGTTTGCTTCACAGCCAGGGCCACCACAGAAACCTGATGGCAGGCACAGACCATCTCAGCGCAAAGCCGCTCTCCCTCCACAAGAAACCACCGGAGAGCCCATCGGCATGGATGAAGCAGGTGTGAGACAGCTTGCAGTACATTTGGGGGAGGCAGGGAGCTGCATAGGTGTGTGCTTCACCAAGGAAGTAAGACTGATTAACAGCTTCCCACAAATTAAAAAATGGGACAAAGCCATTTCTGGCACAGGGGACAGGATTTGCCCCAGAAAGGAGCAACAGGGGAAGTGGATGGAAAATCACCTTCCCTTGGCCTTGGCAAGAAAAGGCTAAGATTTAGCATGTTGGAGGCCACTAGACAGAACAACTGGAAAGAAAAGTCAGAGAAACTGTGGAAGAGGCTGGTAGCTGGGTGTGTTTGCAAGAAGGAGAAAAAGAAATGTGAGCAGTGCAGCCAGCCAGGGGGAAAAAATCCTTTTGGAATATTGTATTGACTTGCAGACCAGGGGATGCTGCTGAATACAGAGGGTTAGCTAGAGGCTGTGGGGGGGCCAGGGTGGCCAAACAATGAGGCTTGACATGGGGATTTAGATATGAGCAGCCTCTGTTCAGGGCTTGTTGGTGCTTGCGTGCTCTCAGTGTCTGAAATGGAGCAGCTTTGCTAATGAGCAGATGTTTTCTTCATGTGGCTGTTACAACATCCGTTAGGGTTCCTGTTGGAGATGTGTAACCAGTCCCTCCCCACCCACGCACCAGCTTTGACTCCAAGCTGTAATACACAGTTACGCAAAAGCATTTTCTTCGTGCTGCTCCTGACAGACCAGCAAATGCACAGAAATGAGTTTTTAAAATAAAAATAATCCTGCTACTGCTGCAGCAATTTGCCTTACCCAGAAACATAAATTTGGGGTTCCAAAGTGCCAGCTGCTGGCTTTGCAGTTACCTGGCTCTGTATCTGCTTGGTAAGGTCACCTGAATTGAGAACAGGACACACGGGGTACCAGAGCTGCAGTCTCATCCATCCCTCTCATCCAAACTGGCCTGTGTTCAGCATCACACTCTAACTAGCTCAGCTGTGGGGATGAAAAGGGTGTAAAAAACCATTGGGTTAGTGTAGAGTAACAGCTGAAATGTTAGCCGCGTCAGCCATGAGCGCTTGCTGCTTTCATCAGAGATATAATGAGATATCAAAAACTTTTCAGAGGAAACCCCCAACCACCTGCATGCCGCTAATCAATGCCATGATTAATTAAAACCACTGTCAGAAATGTACAAGGGATGTTGTTTATGCTGCATCCAGCTGTAAAGCAAAAAACCCAAACCTGTAGGGTTTAGATAGTAGAGACCATAATTGCTGGTATAATTATAGGATAACTGAGGCATAAGTCCCATCTCTTCCATTTTTCCAGAAAGTCTCATTCAGTTTATCATTTATCACCTGAGAATTAATGTCTCACATAGACACCAAAGAATAAGTATCTCTTTTTGCTAAACACATTTTCATGAAAATTGAATAAATAATAACAATAAGTACTTCTTTGTTTTTCCTAGTGGATTAGGTGACCTTTTAAGAAAGATTCTTCTCCTATACCAACTGTATGTTATCTAAATATGCACTTGTGTGCCTCTCATCTTTCTTTCCCTGTTTGATTTCTGAACCTCCCTAATTGCTGCCAACTTTTGTGCCTGAGCAGGGACAGGTGAGGATGAAAATTCTGCTTTGATTTAGGCAGATGTGTTTGCATTATTGTCTAGGTTACCATTTGCATGGAAGGGAAAAAGATCACAACTGTGGCATCTTCCGTCTTTCCTAGCTGAACCATGGCCTGTGGAAAATGTTAAATGCTGAAGAAATCATCAATAAATCACAGCACTCTGCCCTGTTTTAGCAGTTTACCCTGGAGAATCTGAAATTGCAGTTCTTAGAATACTGCTATGAGGTCTGCATGTGACTTACGGCTGGGTAAACTCAGCATAGAGTGTTTAAGGAATTCACCAGAGATCTCACAGCAAAGTAATGGCAGAATTGCCACATCCCCTTTCTTTAATAAACTGGCCCATCATCTTTCATTTGAAAGAAAATGAGAAAACCTGTGTGTCACCCTTCCCTGCACTGCAATGAGGAAACAGAGTGTTTTCAAGGTTTTGAATGAGGAGGCACCTGGCTTTGTGGTTGGAAAGAGGTGACAGCAGTGCCAGCAGGCTGAACCTGAGCCCTCTGGGCCAGTGCTGAGGGGACAGGGCACGGTTGGCACTGCCCAGGCACCTGTGGTACCCCAAGGGCTGTCAATGGCCATCTACCCTCTTTTCTTCTAGTCCAGCACTGCAAGGACACATGGAAACTGACTCTTGTGTTGTACCCTTGGTTCTGCACCCTCCATCTCTGCATGCAGCTCAGCTGGAGCATGGTGACCTCAATCTTCTGATGTTCATGGTGTGCTTGCAGGATCCATTTCCCTAGTGTTTGCCCCATTTGAAGCCCCTATGGCCATTGGCAGGGGAGAGGGCAGCCTTGGGATGTGGGAGGCACCATCAAGGACCAGCAGGTAACAGCAGAGCCAGTGCTGGGGCGGCTCTGGTCTGTGCAGGACTGTGTGTTTGTAATTTGTACTATGACTATGCCATGTGGTACCCCTGATGTGCGTATGCCCTGCTTCCTGAGATGCTTTCTTAGTCATCATTCTCCTGATGTCTACTTGCAGTTCTCATGAGAAATGTTCAAAAAATATTATCTCCTATGCAAAGCAACAGCATCCTGTTTGCAAAGCTTGCCTCCACTGGGATTTCTGTTGACATTATCTTTCAAGCAGCTAAAGTTCAAATGAGATACAAACTGACTTGGAACTGGGGTGGGCGAGGACCGGGGTTCAACAGGACAGTGATAAATGGTGACGAGGGTGCAGAAGGAAGCCAAGTTACAGGGTGCAGGTTACAGCCTTGCCTGAAACATTGTCATTAAAGCTTATCAGGTGCACAAATAAGACTGTCGGAGTTAAATTAATCTTGGCTTAATAGAGCTGAATCCCTCCCATAAGCTTCAGCAGCACTGTTGAATGGCATTACAGCCTGGATATGTAATGGTACCTGGAAACAAACATCGCCAGGTTCAGGCAGGCATCTCAAAGGATGGCTGCTCAGGTAAAGGGGGCCTGACCTGAATCATTCTCCCTCATTCTGTATGTAGTAGTGTGTTTTCCCACACAGCTACACTATGTGTAATGCTCACCGTTACAGACGCCCAAAGTATAGAACTGAAGCTCTGTTACTTTTTTTTAACCATAGATGCTGAGGTTCCTCATACTTGCTTTAGGAGCTGTTGGGATTAAGATTTTCTCTGTAGCTATCAGGAAACCATTATTCCTCTATTAAAAGCTGAGATTTTCACAAAATAGCATGATTTGATCAACTAGAACTTGAAGAATAAGGTCAAATAATGTGACACTTGACATAAAAACTCAAGATATGACAAAGCCATATTTAGTACATTTTGCAGCTGAATGGGGAATTGCCATTATGCATTCAGTTTAAAGAACATTCACATTTATTCCAGGAAAGCTCTAATGCAACCTTTTCCTATTAGCTAAATAAAAGATTAAGTTAATGCTGCCAATTACTTTAAAATTTACTGAAATAATTATCATGGGGGGGGGAAAAAGGCCAAGACTTTTGATATTAATTGCTATGGAAATAAACAATGTTGATAAAAGTTTGCTTGGCGCCATTTATTAATATTCCCTTTAGATTTGACCAACACTTCCTCCTTTCATTTTTTTACCTTTTCATCATTTCACAGAATTTCCTTTGTCGTTTTATTAGTCAGTATGCATGAGTCTGTGTCCTTAAAAGCAAGGCCAGGAGAAAATTTTAGGGCATGTACTGCACTGAAGGCCAAGGTTTTGAATGGGGATGTCAGCAAGTGGGTGCTATTGGTCTTTTACATCATGGGGAACTGATATTGGGACAGGGCCCCTGTGGAAATTAAGTGTCCTCCCTGCTTTGATGTAGAACAATTGCTTGATGTGGGACACCTAGCATCAGCTTTTATCCTTCCAGTACTTCCAGCACAACAATATAAAAAGTATGACTTCAAATAACATGAATGTAGATTTGAACAAGGAACTTACCTTTTTCTTTCCAGCATGCCCTGGCTCAGATTAGGAGAAGATTTTTTCCCTGCTTTGTCATGGATGGCAGGCTTTGTGTCCAAAGCACAGAGTGTGCAGGGGACAGAAGGGTTAAAACATATAATATTTTCAATATATAGTTATGTAATTATACATATATAATTATGTAAAATATAATAATATTCTTTTAATTTTATTTTTATTTCAGCTAAACTATGTCCTTTGTCCTAAAAGGTTTTCAAGAAGTCCTGCAACTCCTTTAATGAAAAGGATTCCACCACATACTTTATTTTTATGAGAAAAGCAGAGAAATATGTAAAAGTTGGTCAAAGATGAGATGTACGAATAACATTCAATATTGTAAGCGGGAACACAAAACAATTTATGGTCAAATTTGCTGTCTTAATTCATAAAGATTGTTTCAGAAAGGATGTTTTATTCCATTTTCCCTTATTTCACTACCAAAACCCAAGATTTTATTGCTTCTCCTACACCCATGCTTTTTACCAGCACTGCTGATATATAATGTGATCTCCCATATTCCTGCCACTGTTTACTAAAATGTTTTGAAATTATTGTGTTCGGTCCTGCAATGGCTTTTCACCACGGGCTTCACTGGATAGGCATGGCCCTGCTCCTTCCTTTTTGCTTGTTAATTAATCATGTCATACCATTAATCAACTTTTGATGGATTAAGACTGTTTTCCTGTATTCTGAAAATACGCAAAGAAACGTTTCTGTCAAGGTCTGGCATTCGGGCAAGGAGCAATTCCTGGCTAGCGAGCATCTAGAGTAGAGTAGCATCTACTGGAAATTAAATGAAATGACAGCTCAGGAATGAAAAGTACCATAAAACTGTGGCAATACGGAGGGGGCAGCTGCTTCCACTCCTCAGACACAACATTTCCACAGCCCATGGGACAACAGGATCAGGAGAAGACCAATCTGAATAAATCCACATAGCTAGGCTGTTTAGCATATTCCTCAGTTAGGTTTTCTCAAGGCTCTTAAATGGAAGAGAAGCCTGAAGGGGGGACACATCAGTGCCTGGTCGCAGCTGCTTACCAATCTCATCCTCTCTCCACCAATTGGCAGGGACCTGTGTCCCAAAAGGGTCTCTGGAAGGGGAACGGATGCTGGGCAGAGATCTCACATTCCTGGCCAGCTGGTCCCTACCTTGTTCTACAACCGACAACTGGCACCCTCCTCTCCCGTGGCAAGGTTTTGCCTGAAGTTCCTACAAAGGAAATGAGGTGGTGTTTTTCAGAGTTCAAAAGAAATCCTTTGGATTTTGGCCTAGAATTTCTGTATGAGGCTTTCCTCCTGGAGGTGACACAGCTGGCATCTCTGTTAGCATCACTTTGCAGAGGTAGCTCAAACCATGCATCTGGAGCAAAAGAGGGAAGGTACTTCCACTAAGTGGGCTGCCATTGATTTTTCATATGTTCATAGGTATTAGAGAGGAAAAAGACCTATTAAATCATCTAGTCAGTATAATCACAGCAGAACTACTCCCTGCTGGACATTTACTAGTGGTTTGTCAACTCTAGTTCAGGAAACTGAGTTGTAGTGTTCAATATAATGGATCCTAAATTTCCATTTAATATCAGTTTTCTTTGGTTTCTGCTTTTATATTAATGCATTGATGGGCTTTATATTGATTGACTTTTCTTAGTGTAATGAGAACAAAATGCCACTTACCATTTAAGCCATTTAACTCAAACTAGCAAGCTATCAAGCTACCTCCTCCCAGGGGAAAATCGTAATGGCTAGCGCAAAGAGCCATGTCGATACAGAAGTGTTGGTAAGATAGATAATTCTTCAAACATTTTAATTTATTTCAGAACAATAGTAAAGAGCTACACAGCTGAATATACCAACCAAGTCTTCAAAATCACATGAAGAAAAGCAAAGAGAGCATTAACCTTTGAGCCAAATCCCTACTTGGTTATGATCACCGTACTATGGAGATCTGCTTGAGAAGGACTGAAGGAAGAACAGTAGACCCATTGCTTTCCTCCCCTGAACTCATAAAACCTGGTGTTGCTTGTAGTGAGTTAATCATAGATTGTCACAGAGTAGCAGACCTAGCATGAGAACAGGTGACAGAGGAAGGTTTTGATCCTTATAAATATGTTGTGGAAAAAACACTGTGGTTACCTGTAGCAATATGGAGCAGTGAACAGGACCCAGGCAGGTGCACAGGAGGAACTTTATTTACAAAAAACCCAGCCTTTTTATGCCGTTAGTCGGTTGTTAGTTTACATCGTTTTAAGGCACAACAAACCCAATTTAACCAACCACCAAACACCACGGTGCAGGCACGAGGCTTTCACGCAGCAAGCCTCACTTCCCCTGTTCCAGCTGAGTCACTCTCCCACAGTCCATTTCTACTTAGGCTAAGTGACAGGCCGGAGCCATGATTTTACCAGGCCTTCCCTTTACAAAGCTTTTCCTATCGGTCACAGTTACCATCATATATATCATTACTTAATATGGAAAATGCCACACCCCTCTAGTACTAGCACGAGGCTCTTAGAAACACGTTTGGAGTTTTAACACACCAACTGTTTGACAAATGCTGCCAAACTGCTGCTAGAAGACCGCTCCAGGATTAAACATCTGTAGACTGTAGATGCAGTGCAGGGTGAAGTGTAACCTAAAACTGCTGGAAGGCAATTAAAATCTTACCAATCTTAGTGATACATCACTGGAATTATTTAGAGAACGAATGCTAAATATCATGTAACAGCCTACCCAATAGGCTGGGTGAGAAATGATCAAACTGAAAATATGTTCTTTGCACCAGATTTAATAACTTTGGTGTAAAGAAATAAGGCAAATGATACAGAATTTTTTCTTTACAGAATGATGCAGTTGCTTTTAATTGTGAATTCAAGGGAATGTATGAGGAGGAAAAAGGATCTTGTTCCTTTTTTCTCATTCTTGTGTTTTCTACTATCATATTTACTGTACTGCAATGGCCAACATCTTCTCCAGAGCATGCAAGTTCAGTTTTCATCCAGTATTTCTCTGAGGTGCTCCAATCCAGCCTGACAATAAAAAACACTTATGAACACTTATGACCATCAAGATATCTGTTCTCATTCTCTGCCAAAAAAAAAAAAGTTAAATTACAAATAAATTATTTCCAGAGAATCTGAAGTACACTTAGCAGACTGATATCAGTGATTATCTAAAGAAGGTGAAGAATCAGAAAATTTCCCATGACTTCAGGCTGTTTCCCTGGAAAGGTGTCAAAGACTGAACCTAAGAGACAGTCTTTGGGAGGTCAGCTAAGTCACACTCCTTATTTCCAGAACTAATTATACTATTTACATATGGCTACTCTCCAAGGAAAATAAACCTTTCCATGCTTTTTCCATCCATCTTACCTCTTTCCAGAAGCTGCTTTTGATTCATCCTCCACAATCTTATTAACAAAGATGGGAGGCAACATAAAAACAGCCAGGATGAAGGTCCCTACAGTCCAGTAGCCCTTCTCCAGTAATGGCACGAGCAGGCTATGGAGAAATAAGAACCAAGCTGAAATGAAATAAATATCATCTTTCCCCTAATGATGTCCCTGAAAATGACTCCTTGAAGATGAGGCAACTTCTTGAGCCTCCTGTTGGCCCCACAGTCATTGTATTCTTGGGCCGGGGGTGCTGGAGACCTTTTTTCTCCCCTTCTTTTTTTGCCCTAACTTCTTTCATTTCAGATTATATCTCCTGTTCTTGTGGTTATGGGTTTTTCATTGTCTTATGGATATTTTTCATGTTCCCCTCAGCTAAAGTTTTGCAAAGGCAAGTGAAACAGGCTCTTCTAACTGCTGCTTAGGATGAGCAAATCCTTCTGGGACACTTCAAGATAATCACTGAAGCTATGGATCTCCCACTAATCATTATACCTTTGGCTCAAGCAACTGTCCTACAGGTCACCTTTTCATCACTTAGAAATAACATTTAGTATTCAACATTTAAATTATTAGATGACAAATGCAGTATCTGTGATAGACATAATTTCTCTTTTTATCTACTATATCCTCTGGTGAGGTTATCTTAAGGGACTGAAGATGTATCTTGGGAAAATCCATTGAGAAGGAATACATTCCTAATTGTTTCAGAGACTAATTTTTTTCCATCTTTAGATACGGGTTTTCCTATTTGACTTGTCATTTATCATAACCCCATATCTAATGTCTCAGTAATGTTTCTTACAGTACCAAAGCTTCTTAATCTTCTGCTTTTAGTCAGGCTGGTATGTTAAACACAGCACTGGACTTTGTTCTGCTAGCTGGTCAAATCCTTTGAAAGTGTGTCTGGAGTCACGGATGTGCTTATAATATGGGTAACAATTTACATATGGGTGTATCTTTATTTCTGGGGATCTTGTAGCCATAAAAAGCACTGTTTTTCCAATGGCAGTAACATCAGTTTAGGCTATGGTGATATTAAATTCTCAAAAGGTGATATTAAACTTTTTACACCCATGAGCAAAATCCAAAGTTGCCTCCTCTGAACAGACTCACTTTTAATATTTTTAGTATCCAAAATCTGCTGCCCTGTGGTTTAGGTGCTACTGCTGTTCCTCCAGTAGTCCTCTTGAACCTGTCCATGAGGAAACTGAATTCTGCATCAGATGAGAGATGGTCAGAGGGTGTCAGGAGCAGAGCTGCTCAGCTGATTTAACAGGGAAAAAAACACACTTTTTTTAAAGATTTGCATCACATGAGAAATAGCCATTGTTTTCCTAGTGTCCACATATACCATAGCAAGGAAGGTCTGTACTGCATTCTTGTCCCACGGGTGAGCCCTTCACCACCACCATCTACTGGGCTAGCTCACTGCTTCCTCCAGGCCAGTTGGCCTCCTATGGATTTTAGAGTTTAGGTATTTACTGGCACTTCATGCACAGATACAACAGTGCCCACGTATCTGGCCTGCTACCAGAGGTGGGACCTGCTGGGACTGAGGCAGGCATGCTGTCGCTTGTGGCCATGCAGGAGGTACATTACCGTGCTTATGGACCCAGCGTCACAGGTGATTCTCCCTTTTCTGGACACTGGCACAACATGTTCAATACTGAGAGAAGTTTGTTGCTTCTGATGTCCGCTTGGTTAAATGGCATTTATTATCCCGTATGGATGCTCTCCATGAACAGCCTCTGAGGTGCACATCCCACAGCTGTGCCTTGCATAAAATATATGTGAAGCCCTCAGCTGGTGGAACATAAGGGGAAAAATAAACAAAGATGACTTCCAAACTAAAAACCTTAACCACTTCAGAAAAATCCAGTAAGTTTATGCTCATTCCTTTGAAGCAATTCAATCAACTTACTGTAAGCCCAGGGTTGGTACAGCCATGTCCTGTAGGACCATGAATCAGAGCAGCTGTACCTTTGCCAGCATAAGATGGATGCCTGCTTCATTTTAAGGACTATTTAAATCATGCTCAGGCTCCAAAAAACAGCATGGAAGTGCAGGGCTAGCAAGGTACAGTGAGGAAGGATGATCAGCTGGGTCTCTTTATCCCACAGAGCAGGAATACACCAGCAGCTGCCTTGTCTACCTGTTCCTGGAGAGGCTTCGAGGCTGTGGCAGTGCTGCTCCATAGCTTGTTTAGTGTCTTTTCTGGAGCATCTGCTCATCACTCACCCAGTAACTATTCCTTGGTGCTTTCCTTGCAATTATCTTGGGTTCCTGGACCCCATATGATCACTAGGATAAACACTTTAAAACTGTCTTTCCACAAAACTGAGCCTTTACTGAGATGCCAGCTAAACTTTTCCTGGGGCTGTGACAGTTCCCTGATAAGATCCCATATAACATGCTGGGGAATTATGCGTGGCAGGCTCGTTCCTCACCCATGAAATTAAAGTAGTGGTTGTTTCACAATGTATAAAATAACAGAAAATATGCCAGTGGGTGGCAGGGAATGCTGCTGAGTCACTGGATATTAAGCAATGCAGAACAAAGCAAACAAGGATTATAGACTCTTTGGGGATGCCACATCAAGTAACCATTTGGAAGCAAGTAGGAGCCCTTGCCTGACACATGCAGGCACAGGCATCTGTCACCACAGTCATGCTCTGGCCCAAGGCAGGGAGGTAAGAAGGGAGAGCTCCTCAGAGCCAATGATGGCTTTGATCTCAGTGGCTAAATGATCTCAGCAGGGTCTTGTCACTCACCTGGGGAAGGTAACAGGAAAAGAGTAGAAAACATTAACTTAAAGCAGAGCTAGAAGTGCAGCTGCTTATTACAACAAATCCTGATATTTAAATTTTTTAGCTGGACTTTTTAAAATAAAGACGTATGTCTTTTATTCAGCAAAATTAATATACTCTGGTGCCCACCAATGTAGAAATTTTTATTTGTATTTTCTAAACCTGTTAATGGATACCCAATTGCTGTATTTCAGCTCAAGTTTTTAAACAAAATCTTTAGTACCTCCTCAGCTACATATTTTATTTTTTTCATATTCACTGCCAGAAATGCTAACATATTCCAGCATGAACAGAGTGTGGCCTCAGATGTCCTCATCAGAAAACATTAAAGGCTAAAGGTATGCAGTAATTAAATTGTGCTAAGGGAACTTCCTGTGAAGCTGTTGCATAAACCCAAAACTATAGCAGACAGAATCATTTGATTGTTTCTTTCACTAGATCACCAGATCCTGACTTTTTACTCCTGAAGTCAGGAAAACCTCGAGTTCTCCCTAATATTTGTTACCTGTGGTTTCGGAATAGCATGTTGTTATAGATGCTAGAAACAGAAGAGTTGTTAGTTGCCACAGAATCCAAGTAGCAAAGAGACTTGGGATGAAAAAAAGATATTCTGAGAAATTGTGTCAGACTTTCTAACTGCCTAGCTTATGGAGAGAAGAGCACTGAAAGGGCTTCTGAAAATAAGTTGGATGTAACATTAGCACAGATTTCTTCAACCTCACACAGCCAAGCTCTGGGCTGAGGAAGAAATTGCACCTGACTATACTCACTGCAAAACAGCATGCATGGAGAAAAAGCCATGAAATGCCCATTTGAATACACAAAGGTTTGCTAAGGCACACAAGGGACTCTAGCTGCTGCTCTAAATTTAATGCAAGTGGATTAAAAATATCCTCTCTGAAAACAAAACAGATCCTCCCAGTTTCCAGGCCCTCATTCCAGGCACCATTTCCAGGCCCTCAATCATCATGAATAGAATTAAAAGGTACCTTCACTTTGCAGGTCTGGACCTTTGGGTCTCCTCTTCCTGGGGAACACCTACATATGAGTTCAAATCACAACTCACCTGAACCCACAAGCAACTTAGCTCCACATGAACCACTCCCACCTTTCAAAGATTTGGGAAAGCACACCCTAAAGAAACACTGACAACAGAAATACTCCTTCCTTACCTCTAAGAAATCACTTTTTTTAAGCCCATAACCATGAACCCCTGACACTTTTGGCCATAATCTAACCCATCAGCTTTTTACCAGTTCCTCATACATAACTTAACCCCTTCTGCCTCTGCCTATCTGGTTCAGTTTTGGACCTTTGCATGCAGCTGGTCTATTTTAATTCACTGGCTTACCAAATTTATTTTTCCTTTGAAAGAGAAATAGTTTGGAAAGCACTTTGGTAGGTGTGCATTTTGGGTCTAGCCAGAAATGGTAGATCAACCTTTTCATGTGAATATGAAAAGAACAAGTGTGCTATTGACCAAATTTGGAGTAGGCTCCTTAGAAATACGTTTACCACTAAGCTGCTGGGCTCAAGCAAGAATATCTAGTCAAAATAAGAGGTGTGAAAGAGCTGAGAAATGATGGAGCCATTCCAGAGAAGGCAATATCCTCATGATTACTTTATTCACCTGGAAAGAGGTAGCTTAGGATATTAATTTGGAACTAGAAGTAAATGGGGGCTACAGATAGTTTTATGATTTCTGTGCCTGATTATATACTTGCCTCTTTCTTTGAATAGAGCTATTTAATTTTGCATTCACATGTCAAAATACATTGATGCAAAGACTGCAAATTACTCAGTTTTTACCGTAACAAAGAGGAAGTAAACCTGTGATTCTTGTAGTTGGCTTTGATCTGCACTGAAACAAAAGCATTAAAAGGTGTAGGGGCAAAATGCAAAAAGCCAATGGATGACAGAAAAATATTAGAAAATACACTAGCCCTGTGACTAGAGAGCTGACATCAGACATGACATCTTTGGGTTTGACTCCCTGCTCTGTATGACATATCCTAAAGAGCTTCCTAGCCACAAAATTCTTAGATATTCTGCAGTCTTTCTCTCATTCTAGTTTATCATTAATAATTTTAAGCTTGGTTTCATCTTGATGTAAATGAAAATAAGTATGGAGCTGGTTTTTTGTTTGTTTGTTTGTTTTTCATTTAAAATAAATACCAATTTTTCCAACCAAGTCTTCTCCTTTGCATTCACTTCTAAACACATCAGACTCTGGCTAGAGTGCCAGGTGTGGGATCTGGTTTTTCCAGTTTTTCCTCTTCTAGAAAATCTTTTACACCTGAAGCACAACAAACCTCTTAATCCTTCTCTTGATGTTTGAAATTTGTTATGAAACCTTTAATAAAAGTACCTCTAAAGAAATCTGCATAATACTGCCCAGACTTGTGGGTGGTAGCTTGGAGTAGGACTTCTTGTGGTTCTCAACCTACCAGCACATTTGATAAGTGAGGAGGAGTATCTCAGACTTTGGGACCTGGTAGGATGTTCTTCACTAGCTCTCTAAACAGAAGGGATTTGCCCCAGTTGTTCTGTCAACAAGAGGACACAAACCAAGAAAATTTTGAATACTTTGAAACTGAGTAAGGATCCTGTTATAAACGACTCAGATGCCGAATGGAAATGAGTTATTAAAAATTTTATTGAGAGCTATAAAAATCAGCAAAACAAAAGGGACGGCGCTGGGAGCATGGCCAGGTGCCAGAGGCTCGATCACAAAATGGTGGTCTCGCCTTTTACACCCCTGTGATTGCATCAGCCTTATGCATATTGATCTACAATTTTGGATAGTCTAGCCCCCTGTCACTCTTTTAGGCACCGGCGCAGTTCCATCACTGGGGTCGTTGGGGTCCTCATTGGATGGAATCCCACTCCTTTTATGGTTATGTCTTCAAAGTTTGGCTAGCAACAGCCCGTGCCATGCAAACTTACAAGGCTAACATCACAACACACAAATCATACAACCCCTGCAAAAACCAACCTCACAACCAGACTACTATAACAATCATTAGACAGTTTTCAACATGTACCATTATCTTAACATTTTCCAAAACCAACATTACAATATTCAATATCAATTCTTATAATATTCAGTGAAAGCCAGTTTTACTAACTTGTTTCTCACAGATCCGTACTGCCTTGCCACATCCCAAGGGGTTGAAAATCTAGCCACTGATGGACACTTATTCCTCACAGATTTATCCATCATCCATGCTGTAAGAAACCTGTGTTGTTAATACGTATGAATACTCTTTCACCTCAAGGACATCACAGAATAACACATGGTCACCTATTCAGGATAATGACTTTGAGGATAATTACACCTGCAGAGATGAGATACTTCACTTGTATTAGACTATTCTGACAGTTATAATGTATGGTGAGTTTTAATGATAAATATATGTGCTCACTTAAAAAGGTGTGGATTTTCACAGTGAGAACAATAAATCTCACCGTTATTGTTATAGATTGCTCGGACA
>VZTI01004794.1:10674-36225 GCA_013397865.1 Struthidea cinerea
TCCCCCCACCCCATAAAAATTTTACTGATGTGTGTTCTCAGATGGGCAACGTCCAGATCTCAGCCAGGGACTCGCTGGATGCTTCACGAACCACCCAAGCCTGAAACGCAGCTGAAAATTTGGGCCATTCAGTGCATGCCCTCATCCAGGATGGTCGGGAAGCCTCAAAAGCAGGGGCATGTTTTGAAGTGCTCTCTGCAGCTCCTTTCCCCTTCCAGACCCTTGCAAAGCTGCCTCCCTGATTCCACGAGTGCCTGGGGTTTCTGAGGAAAGGAATATGCGTGCGTTTGTGTACGTATTTATGTGTGTGTGAACCTATATATGCACAGGCACATCCATCACGCCTTTAAAAACGTTTACAATCCGTTTTCTCTGCGTGCTGGCTTCATAAAAGACTTGTAAAAGTGGTCGTTGCTCTTTGAGTGGGTAGAAAAACTGGCAATTTTAAGATATTGACCAACTTTGGCTTTCCGAATAAGTTTTGCCACTTTAAGCTCAAGCAGAGAGCTGCTGGTGTTTCCAAAAAAGTGAAATATCAGCAAAAAGAGAGAAAGAGAAGGTGAAAAACAATGAGGGAGCTTTTTTTCCATTGTTTTACCAGCTCTGCTTGGCATTTGTCCACTTTGCTCACTTTGGGCTTCACAGGTTAAGTCTTCATACCACGTTACACCTGGAACTTCAGCAAATCCCGCAAGTTAACAGCTTTCCTGGACCCTGGCATCTCCCCTGGAGGAGCTGAGCCCTCGGAGGTGCTGAGGGCCCTGGCTCCGGTCCAGCAGAGCACTCAAACACCAGCTTACATTTCAGCAGCCCTCAAGAACCAATCTCAAATTAAGCGTGCGCTTAAGTGCTTTGCCAAAGAGGAGCGGGGATTACTCACATTCCAGGAGTTAAGCTGTGCTTAAGGTGCTTTCCTGGGATGGAACAATGGGGAAATAATGATGCTGTCTTTGGGTAGCTTTTTTGGGGGGTGGGGGGGGGAAAGAAAATAATATTTTAAAAAATTGGGGAAAAGGGAAGTCAGCTGCTTGTTCTGGTGGTGGCAGAGCTGTCCACCTGAAAGCAGTTTTACCCAACTCTCTCCGGATCCCAGAAAGGGAAGGAAGGATTCCTTTGCTCCTTCCTAACTGTTGTGTCTGACTCCCTTCTCACAGGAGTATCTCTGCTCTGGAGCCAGGCTGGGAGAGCTGGGGGTGCTCACCTGGAGAAGAGAAGGCTCCAGGGAGAGCTCAGAGCCCCTTCCAGGGCCTAAAGGGGCTCCAGGAGAGCTGGAGAGGGACTGGGGACAAGGGATGGAGGGACAGGACACAGGGAATGGCTTCCCACTGCCAGAGGGCAGGGATGGATGGGATATTGGGAAGGAATTTTTCCCTGGGAGGGTGGAGAGGGCCTGGAATGGATTTCCCAGAGCAGCTGTGGCTGCCCCTGGATCCCTGGCAGTGTCCAAGGCCAGGTTGGACGGGGCTTGGAGCAGCCTGGGAGAGTGGAAGGTGTCCCTGCCCATGGCAGGTGGTGGAACTGGATCATCTTTAATGTCCCTTCCAACCCAAACCATTCCGGGATCCTTTGACTCCATGTCCCCATGGTTGGACTCTTTTCCACACCTCCAGACCAGCGCCGTCCGTGGGTTCCCCCGGCGGAGAACCAACCCTGCATCCCACCCTGTCCTCCTGTGCACCATCAGGGCTTTCCTGGGGAAATCAAACCAGATGCCTTTGCCTGTTAGCAGAGAAGCCTGGCCTGTGTGGCTGGGACACAAAAACGCAATGATCTCTAGAAATAAAACATTCTCTCTTCGGAGGAAAAAGGTCAGTCGATGTCAAATCCAGCCCAAGCTCCCTGGTGGCCAGAGACGGGTGGAGACAAGGCTCAGCTGTAGAGTCCTAGGCCTTGCTAACCCTCCTGGTTTTTTTGGGGTGGCTGTGGTGGGTGTCACCCCCTCTCCCTCATTCCTACCGTCCCTGAGCAGTCACAGCTCTCAACCATATTTCCCCCAAATGTTTGTCAGTGCCACTTACCAACAAAGCCTTAAATTGTCCTTTTCTCCCCGGGTGTAGCAACTCTTCCATCCACAGAGGAATCTTGATGGAAGGAGTTGCTGACATGTGGAAAGACCTCTTGGCCCCGAAGAATTAAAACGTCCAGGGGGGGATCCTCCAACCCCGTGTCTTCATTGTGCCATCGTTGGGGAATCTGGCTCAGTATCTGCTCCTTCACTCAAGCACTCACGGAGCTTTGGAGCAGGCAAAACTAAGCCAAATTCCCCCAATCCTCTGTAAGTGTTACTAAAAAAATACCCCTGAATTAGGTCCCACATTCCTGTGATCCTCGTAGTGCTGAGCAGGGAGGAACAGCTTTTGATAACAGCCCTGGATTTGGTGGTGTGGCGAGATTTATTTCCTGATCTTTTGCCCATCAAATCTTTTTCTGATCTTAATTGTCAATCACATCATATGATTTCTCCGGAGGAATGAAAATAGCAGCTATTTGTCTTGAAAATCCCCCCCTTTGATGTCAGAATTCCAGGAAATAAAACACCTTTATAGTTATGGGATCCAGACCTGTCCGACCGGGATGCATTTCCACCAAGACTTGTGTGCGTTTGTTGACTCGGGTTTTAAGGCGCCTTTTACGGGGATTCGCGATGGGATTTTCTCGGTGCATTCCCTTTTTCCAAGAACTAAACCAGCCCTTCTGCTTCAGGGACCCCGTGTCTGAAAGGTGTCAGCTGCCCCCGACCTGGACTGAGATTCCAGAGCGTTGGGATCCAGCCTGAACGGATCCAGCCCTCGCTGTGATCCCGAAATTACGGCTTGGACACCCAGACCTGCTCACACGTTGGTTGTAGGAGGGAATTGTGCCTGACCCACCAGCCCAGGTCACCCTTGGATCAAGGCTTGGCCATAAACAGCCCCTTCTCCAGCCCCCTGCATGGCAGCATCAATGAATCTCTTCCAGCTGAGCACGGGAGAAGGAAAAACCTCCCCTTTTCCAGCTCCATCCTTTGGATTGACTCTTTGTGCCACCAGGTCAGCCAAACATCCTTGCACAGCACCTGCACCTCCATCTGGAGAAGTTATTTCTAAAAAGAGCCAATTATCCAATTTTTTTTCCTGATCCAAAGATCAGGAAAATGAGGGAAAGGCTAATGAAGAAAAATTTGGTTACTCCAGCCTCATTATTTTCCCATCGGTTTTAAGGAGTTTTGTAGACTTTGGCTGCAGATTGGGGATTAAATGGGTGCCATGACCTGGGGGAAGGATCCTTGTTGGTGTTTCTCCTAAAAACTGTTTCCCAAGCACGTTGGCTGGGTGGGAGTGTGGATGTGCCACAGTCAGGGCACATCTGTGGGTGTATATAGATATATATATTTATAATCCACAACACCCACTGCTACCTGCTGACCTTTTTCCTTTCTGCGAGCTTCTGTGATCCTTTCCAAGGTGTCACTCACAATTTCTAAACTGCTGTCTTCTCTCGTTTCCAGTCTTTCCGCCCATCTTTTCCTTAGACATTTCTCCTTCCACCTGGAACTTCGGGGTTTGTCTTTGGTTCTCCCCCACAGCTCACTCCGGTGCCGTGTTCTGGCTGTCTTGGCTGTGAATCCAATTTTCCCTGTTTTTCCCTCAAGCTCTCACAGCTCCAGCAGCTACCATTAAAAAAAAAAAAAACAACATTATTATTTGCAGGGCAAATTCCCCTCCTTGGCTTTGCAGCATGGATCACCTTTCCTCCCTTCCCTCCCCAAATCCTCCTGTGCCTTCTCAAATTTGCAGGAATCATTCTCTTTTTTTTTTTTTTTTTTCCCCCCTCCATCCCACCAGCAATTAATCAATCAACCTGGCAATCTGGGACCAATCTAAAACCAATTATAATTAGAAAAAGAAGTAGCTGAAGGAAGGAGTTGCTGGTGAGCTCTCTTGCTCCCAGTATGTGTCTGCTTGAGATTCAGACCTCTCTAAAATCAAAGGACTCTGGGACAAACCTCCTTTAATGCCTTTTGGGATGTCTGCTGGTGTCCAGAGCCTGGCAGGTAGCTGGAGGAGGCAACAGCATCATTTTCCAAGTCGGCATTCCCAGGGTGGCTGCTTCGGTGAGGAGGAAGCTGATTTATTGCTGGGATAACGCTGCTCCCTCAATTAAAGCCAACGAGGCTTAAATTAGCCTCATTAGCGCTTCGTTTGTGAGGTGAGTGTTGTCAGCACGGGGATGAGCAGATGCCAAGGGGTCAGCAGTGCATCCCATATCCCCCCCTGGGGTATCCCTGACTGATGGAAAACCCAGTGCATCCCATATCCCCCCCTGGGGTATCCCTGACTGATGGAAAACCCAGTGCATCCCATATCCCCCCCTGGGATATCCCTGACTGATGGAAAACCCAGTGCATCCCATATCCCCCCCTGGGATATCCCTGACTGATGGAAAACCCAGTGCATCCCATATCCCCCCCTGGGATATCCCTGACTGATGGAAAACCCAGTGCATCCCATATCCCCCCCTGGGATATCCCTGACTGATGGAAAACCCAGTGCATCCCATATCCCCCCCTGGGATATCCCTGACTGATGGAAAACCGTCTCCATGCTCAAACCAGTTTAGCACAAACCACAGGATGGTTTGGGTTGGAAGGGACCTTACAAATCATCTCAGTTCCAGCCCCCCTGCCGTGGGACACCTTCCAGGAAAGCGATGGGTAGGAGAATTGGCTCCTCTTTCCCAAATTTTAGGCTTCCAAGCCTAAAGGGGCTGCTCACCTGCTCTAGCAGAGGCAGGCAAGAGAGGATCACCCATCCCCTGCTCTGCATCAGGCACCTCATGGGGTTGCAAAGCCTCCAGCCACACAGGGCAGCTTCCCCAGCCAGAACCAGGAACAGCTTCCAAATCCCAACCCAAAATCCCACACCAGGTACCTCTGCTGCTTCCAGGATGTGCTGGTTCCTCTCCACCAGCCTCTGGCAGGAGCTACCAAGACATCTGGAAGCCTTCCAGGCCAGGCTGGACGGGGCTTGGAGCAGCCTGGGATAATGGAAGGTGTCCCTGCCCATGGCAGGGGGTGGAACAAGATGGGCTTTAAGGTCCCTCCCGACCTAAACCATTCCAACCTAAACCATTCCATGATTCCCTGACCCTGGCTTGCCCAAGACTGGCTCTGTGGCACAGCACAGCATCCCATGGCACTGAAGGAGAACCGTCAGTCAGGGACTTCCTTCCCTAAAGCATCAGCACTTTCTTTTCACGCAGGGCTCTGCTGATTTACACCTCCTGCCAAAAAGATCTTGTTCTCTCCCTCCAGCCGAGCTGGAGATTTGAATGCCTGGGAAGGTGATTAATTATTAGTTGAAAAGAACAAGAAAACCCACAACCTGTGTTTTCCCGTGGTGTCTCAGCCTGGGAAACACTTCTGAGCATGGAGGGAGTATCTGGGTGTCTCCCTCCTTGAGCCAACACTGGAAAATCCCTCAGCACCTCCCTTTGATACAATTCACACAAATTCAAAGGCGCCTTTCCCAGGCGAGCCCTTGGCCATTTGAGGACCTGCCAGATCAGGTAAATCTTGGATAAGATCCCTTCCTGGACAGGGATAGTGGTTCAGGACTCAGCTCTCCCATGGGTGTCCGGATAGCTCAGCTTTTTGGACTCCCATTTTTCACAAAAATGTGAAACTTTGATCCTCAAGCTGGGCAACCACGTTTTTTTCACTCTCAGGAACCAGTTTTAACTCTGAAGGGAATTTCCCACTCAACTCCACTAGCTTGAAAAAACCAGAGGGGGGGAAAATAACCCCACAGACTTGGAAGGTTTGGGTACAGTATTGAACTTTGGGTGTGTTGTGCCCCGGAGTTTTGGGCCAGCCCATTGCAGAGGGATGAGCCAAGCACAGGGATGGAGCGGGATGCTCTTGGAAATGAGCTGCACTGCAGGTTCAGAGCCTGAGGCCAGGCGTGAAGCTGAAACACGGAACACAACAACCTAAAAGAGTGACGAGATTAAATGCTGTGCTCACAGCTGCACGAGGAGTGGTGCCAGCATTTGGAATCTGGGAATGATTGATCCAGGTTTCCAGAATCGTTTTTATCCAATGGGTGGGGTGGGGAGGAGAAGGAGAGAGACTGAGATTGAGAGATTGCCGTTAAAAATGCAAATCAGCAGGCTTCGACCATCTGGGTATCCGGGAGGATGCTCCTGGCCTGCCCTGCTCGGCCACCAGCGCTTCCAGACGTGGGATGAACCGGACACCTGTGGCCAGCCAGGGGAGGCCAGAGAAACCAAGGACGCATCTGATAAAGCTTTAAAAAACGTGACACTTCTCAGCAGTCAATCAACTTTTCATTGGCTCCTCAGGCACTTTGGTGGGAAAAGCCCCTAAATTAGGCAAAATGCAAAAACATGGCAAACAGGAGACCGGAGTTTCCAGCGGGGAACTGGTCCCCAAAAGGAGGTTAAGCTGTCCCAGTGTGCTGCTTCCTGCCACAAGTCAGGAGTGGAAATGGGTGGCAGAGCTGCTCTGGGTGAGATCAAAGGAGTGAGGCAGGTCTGGGAGTGGATGCCAAAATTCCTGGACGTGTTTGGATCAGGCATGGAGTGCTTCGAGTTATCTGTGAGGGTGGAGCTGAGGCAGGACATCCTCTCAGCCCGTTGGGGGCTGACAAACAGCTGATGGGGCAGGGGCTTCACACCAGAGCAGCAGGGTCATGGATTGAGAAATACTGAAGGAACGCTTTTTTTTTCTCCTCCAGGAAGCACTGCTTGCCTGCTCTTAACAGATTTGCTGAAAATGAAACTGTTTCCCACGAAAGATTTTTAAAGAGGGGTTCTGGCATTTAATGCTTCCAAATTGCTGAGCTGTTCCATTTCTAATTTCGAAAAGAATTATTCCCAGTTTCTGTAGAATGTGAGATAACTGTATTTTTACTGGGAATGATGTTAAAAAAAATTAGGTGAAGCAAGAGAATTGGTCTGAAAGAGGTTTTTTTCCCCGGCAGATTTCAGCTGGTGCTTTGGGTCAAATTTTAATTCCACTTGACATTGATGCCACATCAGAACAGGATTTTTTTTGCTGTTGTTTACTTCTTTGTTCTCAAGAACAGCATCAGAGGTTGGAAGGCTGTTTCCTGCTCAGACTTCTCTGAGGCCCAGCCATCATTTCTACCATCACAGCCTCCCATAAATCCACGAATCTGACGTTAATCTTTAAACTTTTTCACAGATTAGCATTTATGAACCCTCAGCAAAGAGCCCCTGGGCTTGGGCAGGAGCAATCAGCCTGGAAGCCGCACGCCCCGTTGAGTTGCATCTCGTGGTACCTTTTCCATCACTTTGGTTGGGCTTTTGGAGAACATCTCAATTTAATTTGGCTTGGGAACCCCTCACACGCATGAGTTCTGCAGGGACATCTGGTTTGCTGCACGTCAAGTTCCTCAGTAGTTTTGCAAGAAACCTCTGGCAAATGAATCCCAGAGCTTTCCTCTCCTTGGTCTGGAATATGAGAGTAGATTTTCAAAACTGAAATCTTGGGCAGAGAAATCTGACTCAAACTCATCCACCTGACTTTGGCTCCAAGCTGGTCAAGAATCCATTTTGTTTCATTGGGATGTCCTTGAACTGGTATTTCTCCCCAGAAGTGCTCCCTCTGCTAGGCAGAGTTCTGAGGGGAAGTTTGATTCAATATCGTCGTGCATTTTGTCAGCACATCTGGCAAGGAACGCGCCAGTCTTCCACTTGGGAGTCCACACTGGGCCACCGGGAGAGCTTCCTGATTCTGCTGATTCCTTGGTGAAGCTCATGAGCCAGGGAGACAGCCTTGGCCTGAAGCTCTGGAAGGTGGTGGGAGACACGTCTCATCTGCAGGGTGGGACAGGAGCTCCCTGGGAAGCGTGAGGGCTGTGTCAGATACGTGGTGCTTCTCCTCGGCTGCGAAAAATGTTGCTGCCCTGGGTGGAAAAGCAGCTGCCGTGGGATTTGGGAAGGGAGCAGCGCTTTGGCACAGCTGTGGGGTGTAATGGAGATGATGCAGAGCAGAATGGACTGTCATTTAATAGAAACCTGTGTCCCTGAGAGGAGCCAGGGTAATGCTTCCCAAAACGAAGTGGGTTCCCACTCCCAAATTAAGGTGCTGCTCCCTAGCCAAGAGCTGCCTCCATCCCTCTGCTGAGTGTCAACAACCAGGTCTCAGGAACGGACGAGGAGACCCAAATGGAACAACAAACTCCCTCAGCAGGGCCCAGGCAAGTTCCCTGTCACCTGGATCCCAGCACATCCCAGATTTATCTCTGCTAACCACTGCAGTGAGCAGCAGGTGGAGATGAGCCCGGCCAAGGCACAGCGTGGAGCAGCATGCTTGGAACGGCCACATGTGCCCTGCTGTAAAGCTCCCTGTGTTCAGGCAGGTTGGGACTGAAAATATGCTGATATATCCCACTCACGAGCAAGGAAAATGAGGCATTAAAAAATCTGATTGAAGGTGTCCCTGCTCGTGGCTTCGTGGACTTTAAAGGTCGCTTCCAACCCAAACCGTCCCGTGATGGGAAAAGACTTGGTGCAGCTCCTTCCACGTTTCCTTTTAGGCTTGGAACACTCGGTGTGAAGCTTTAAACGTGATGTGTTAAAAGCTGCTGCTCGGGGAAGGAATGGATTCAGCACGTGCTGGGCTGTGCTGCCCAGGCAAGGGTGCCAGCACAGCTCACTCCCGACATCCGTGAGCTCATCCAGCTCCGGACAAACGGCACCAGGAGACACGAGCCGAGCCAGGCCAAGGGAATGGAGTGGAAAAGCAAGAGAGGGGAGTGGGGAGAGGGATATGAGGTCATCTGCACTGACAATGTGTCAGGTACTCACATCAGAACAGAGAACAGAGCCGTCGGCTTTATGGAACGAGCTTCCGGCGGGGAACCGGGCTTGTTCTCCCAGTTAGGGCATTGGAACAGCACCATCTGGCCTGGAGCCTTCCAGGGGCCAAATCCTTCTCTGCTGCAACCCCGGGGCTGCACCAGCTGTGAATTTGCTTGTGACAGACTCAGGCAATGACAGGGGCTAAAAAATTTGGTGTCCTGCTTGGAAAACAGCTCCAAATCCCAAGTTTTTCTGCAGAGCGGGCCACGTAACTGAGCAGTAGAGGCCATCACACCTCTAAGTGCTTCCCCATACACCAGTGCTGAGCATGGTAAACAAGGGGTTTGTTTAGCTTTGTTGTGGGGGTTTCTTTTCCACAATTAGGAAAACCCGAAGCTGAGGTTTCCTTTCCCCTTTCCGATTTATTTCCTCAGCGGCCAAGCCCCAAGATCAGAGCGGAGACACTCGTTAGGCAGGTGAAGCTGGGAGAACATCCACACGCTTTAACAGCTCCCCACTTAAAGTCCAGTAAAACTCAAGGGGAAGGGGAAGGAAAAATACTCCGTTTTTTAAAGGCACATGGCCAGTTTCAGCAGCTGCCTCTTACTGAGCTTTCCACAGCTTGTTTCCAGTTCCTGTGAGGTGCCCAGAAGTTACGGAAAAGCGGCAATGATCTCCTGTGAGAGCTGCCGCTGTCCATGGAGCAGCGTTCTGCTGGCTACAGAGGAATTGCAGCAGAGGAAAAGCACCCCTGGACCAAACCAGCGCCCAGTGCCGCCCATCCCTTCTCCAGCTCACCTGGAAGCACAGCGCAGGTGGATGGAGCACCGATGGAGCATCCAGCTCCCGGGAAGGGCCTGGATTTGCCCAGGGCAATAAGGATTACTCCCAGGGCTGCCTGCCTGACCCCTCAGCACCAGCTACTGTGCCGAGACGCTGCCTGAATGCTGACATTTTAACAGCACGGTCCCTTCCCGGCACACGATCCGGCGTGAGGGAACGGCAGGATGTATTAATGTCATTTCAGATAACAATATTCCTCTCAGAGCGGGCTTTCTGGCACCACGTGTCCCCCTGCGAGAGAGCTCTATCCCTATCGCTCCAGCCCTGGCTCCGAGCTTGAAAGGAACCCATTCGGGCCATTAAAATGACTTGTGGAACGTGGGATAGTTAGCAAGTAATTAGGACCACATTTCAGTCCTCTGCCTGCCCGGAGCTCTGCACCGTGCTCTCAGTTCGCCGTCAGCTTTGCCTTTTGCACACCGACACCAGCACCATTCTCTTTGTTTTGGGCCTTGCTTCCCCTGCCTTCCCCTCCCCTCCTTGCTCAGCTGCTGTTTGTCACCTGCAGCATCTATTTTGTGTGGAAAAAAATGAAAAGAGCCGGGTTTGAAGAGGCGCCAGGGAAGGTTTCCCTATTTTCCATCCCCTGTGCAACGGTGGTGCCTCTCTGCCCCCATCACCTATGGGATTATCCAGGACTCATTCCTTGGAAGAGCTGTATGGCTGTCCATGAGCTGGGAGTTACCACAGGGTTTGGAAAACACTCCTGGTTTTGTGATGCTGCTGGAGCCCAGCTGCCCTGGGCCGCATTTCCAAGCCCTCTGCTCCAGGTTGTGTGGGAAAACACAGTGGACACCACTGGGACTGGGATCCCAGTGCCATCATGCTTGGAAAGGAAAGAACATCCCTCCTCACCCCTTCGGAGCCCCAGAGGGAGGCTCCTGGGCTGGAGCTCCCACCCAGAGTTGCTCTCACCCCTCACGTGTTAAGGGGAGATTTCCCTCCCTTTTTATACTCATGGATCTGCTCTTCCAGGTCCAGATGACCACAGGCAGCAGGAGCCAGCATTTCTGCACTGGGGATGAGCCCTTGGATGTTGGTGACGCCTCTGGAAGGTGGACATGGTGAACACGGACTTGCAGTGGCCTCACAGACCCCGGTGCAGGTCCTTACTCCTGGACATTCCTCAGGGACCACCCTCAGGGCTGAAAAAGGCCCTGCTGGTCAGTCCTGCGCTTCCTGACCAAGGGAACAGCTCTGAGCCCTGTCCGTGCCTTCTCGTGGCGAATCCTGCACCTCTAGAGCCGGCCTCATCATCCAGACCCTGCCATGGATGTCGTTCCTCCACCTCATCTTCCCTCTGGCTCTTGGGTCCACAAGAAATCCCTCGAAAGACGCCGCTCAAGAAATCTTGTGGATGGATCCTTGAGATGGGTCCACAAGAAACCCCTCAAGAAATCTTGTGGACACCTGAGATGGGTCCCTGAGGGTTTTGTGACTCCATCTTTCCCTCAGCCCAGCAGAAACCCACACTGAGGACTCTGATCCCTGTCTTTCCTATCCTTAGCTCTGGAATACCCTCTGCGCCCTCACACAGGCCAATTTCTGGGCAGAGAACTCTGAGGGATGTGCTGCTCTCCACCCTTCCCTTTCTCCCTCCTGCCCCTGAAGCATCAATTCCGTATGGAAACCAGATGAGGACACCAAGTCCCAGGAGCACCTGGCTGAAGCCACGGAGCAATCAGCTGGGAATGAGTCATGCTAGCAGCCCAGTCCCAGGAACCCCGGCCAGATCCCTCTGCACAGGACAGAAATAGATTGTAATTGACAGATGACAGGCTCTGGCCAAGCCCTGGTGCTCCAGAGGGGGGATGCAGCCATAAGGGCTATTATTATCCCTGCTATTTTCTAGTTGGGAAGCACTCCTGTTGCCTCAAGTGCTCTCGGGATTGCCGGCAAGAGCCTTCCTTGTCCTTAGCACACGGGATTTCTGGGATCCCAGGGCGTGACTGGAGATGAGCTCCGAGCTGTGGGATGGATGTGCTAGCAACCTTTTGGCAGGAAGGAGGGGACTGGACCGGCACTTCATCCCGGCCGGAGACAGCCCGAGGCCAAGGACTTGCCGCGCCAAGGAGCGGCTGCGAGGCGAGAGCTGGACAAAGCGGCGGAAACTGGGGTGAAACATCCCACGAAGGGTAAATATTGGGAATATCTGGAGCGCCGGGCCAGGTACGTGCACCTGGAGCCTCCCTGGAAGGCAGGGAAAGCTGTCCCAGGCTGCAGGAAGGTGAGAGGCTGGGGAGGGATGGGACAGCTCACCCTGTGACCTTCTGCTCTGAGGTCACCAGGCACGGGGAGCTGGGTGCTGCACTCTAAATCCCTGCTCCCGCAGAAACCTCAGCTTCCCGCTGCCGAAAACGTGGAAAATATGACCCCGGCGCCACCTAAAAATGAACAACGGCGAAGATATTTTTAGGAATCTCATCATCTGGGTTTTCACCCAAGTCTTGGGTTTGGAGGGGCTCTCCACGGGGAGGAGGACAGATAAGGGGCCTTCCCAGCTCCTGGGATGAGCCCTGGTATCTCCTGGCTCCTCAGCAGTGGTGGTGACATGTCTAGACACTCTGGGAAGCATTCAATCAGGACAAGGAGGAAAGGGTCCTGCTGTTAGGAACAATGCAAGAGGAACAAAACAGCCCCGTTTTATTCCCTGCAGCTGTCTTTTAAAAGGACTATTAGGTCACCGAAAGTTTTAGTTACAGCGAAAAATAACTCCAAAAAAAAAAAAAAAGAGAAAGAAAACCCAAAAAACCCTAGCAAAAAAAAAAAATTGGAAATGAAGCTGTATATATTTTTGGGAAATTGCTTTTTTTATTTTAATAGGTTTCCCTTTCAACTCTCTTCCAGCTGATTTTTTTTTTTCTTCTTTGAGCTCCATGATTATTAATGGCTGTAGCACTAATGTGCTTGGAAAGAGCTCATTGGAGACCACGTTTTTTGGATTATAAAATATCTGAAAGATATTTTTCTTTTCTTCAGCCAACAATCGCCCAGCTTTCCCAAGCAGACGTTATTCCATGCCCCAGCATCGGATACATCGGACCCCAACTTGGCTCTGAAGATAAGTGGGAGAAGACCAATGTCCATGTCTGGTCCTGGAGGACTCATTCCCACTCACTGGCGCAGCGAGGCTTTTCTGGTGTCGCTAAACAACCCCAACTGGATTGTTTTGTTTTTTTTTTTTTAATTTGAAAGCAGAATCCAGGGGTTCTGGAAAGAGCCGTGGACAGACATGGATGTGGTTTGTCTGTGTTGTGGTGGCAGAGATTTCCGCTGACCAGCTGGTTGTGCAAGAGCCCCGCGGGCCTCCCAGCAAGGGCAGAGGTGGCAGCCAGGCTCTCCCAGCCGCCTTGACACCGCTCCCGGAGGGATGCGGAGGTGGTTCCGCACAATAGAGCTCCAACAAGAGAAGCCACAACCAACACGGACTCAAACCACCGGGGCATTGGTGGAGTGGTTTATGAACACCCAAATTAGACATGCCTCTGCTTCCCTGGGTCATATTCCAGCCCAGCAGCGCCTGCCTGGAATTTCCAACTCCAGGGCATGTGGACCACGCTCCGTTGCTCGGTGGAGGTGCTCCCTGTGCCTCCAAACTGGGAGATTCCACTTGAGCGTGGTCAACGTTATCCAACGGCACCGGCTTCATTTTCATCCAAGGAAACTCAAACCATCCCAGTTCCCATCCAGGCTGGGACACACTCGGTGCTAACAGTAGTCCAAAGGCAGATTCCCGTTGTTACATGAGAGGAGATGCCTGGGAAAAGAGCTTGAAAAGCAGAGAGAGAACCAAGGCAGCTGTTTCCTGGCAGGGCTCATGGCCTTTAGCAAACCCTCACCTCGGAGCCAAATCCAGGGATGTTGTGGATGTGCCGTAACCTCTGCCAGGGCCCGCAGGCCTACCTGAGCGGCTCAGCCTTGTGCCAGTGGAAGGGGGGATGTGGTTCTCCCAACCTCAGCAACCGTGGCCAGACTGTGCCCCTCAGGTGACCTCCTGGCCCTTCCGGGTGTGACAATGACCACTTGCAGGTGCCCCAGAGTCGGCTGCACCGGGAGCAGCTTTCAAGGTCTTGCTCAAGCGAAGGGAACCAGGAGTTCCCCTCTTTGATCTCCAGCTCCGCCATTTGATATTTATCATCTCCCCTTAACTCGACAGAGGGAGAATTCCATAGGGATTTTAATGCAAAACAGGGAAATCAAAGCTTTCTTCCCGAGGAAAAAGCAGAATTTTCAGCTGTAATAGGACTGCTCCTGTTTAAAATGCTGAAAACATGGTGGATGAGCAGAAAGAGCAATACCAGAGTGTTTGCAGTGCTCTTCTCTTCCATAAATCTATTTAGCACCCATCAGCTTCCTCTTGGAAGCAGATTGGAGAAGTCTGGGAGTCCTTTCCAAGGACAGGAAGGGGACAGAGCAGCAGTGGTTGGTGATTCCTTGACCTTTTTGATGACCCTTTCTCACCGTGGGCAAGTCCAAGGACAAGGTAATCCCCCCCAGCTCCACACAGACACCAAATCCGTGGCACTGAAAGCTGTGGAGACCAGCAGGGATAGGCAGAGCTGGGGAATGAGCGCAGGTTCATCTCCCAGTGGTTTCCCATAACAACCGTTTCACCAACATTTCCCGTCTATCTCCCATTTTCTCGTGACCCTGCTAAGTTCAGCCCTCCACTAAAAATAACCTCTGACTTTTATTGCTGGGAAAGGATCCCAGCCTGCACAGAAACAGGGTTTCTAATCTTCACAGAGGCAGATGCTGGAATACCCCAAAAGCTCAGAAACTGGCAGGCAAAATTAATGAGACTTTCCCACTTATTGTTAAAAAAAATGTCTCCTGTGAGTTTATAGCAGTTGCAGATCCAGAGGCCCTTTTTAACTCTCCAAATAAATTGTACTTTCCATGCTTTTGGGTTGGCTGTGCTGTGGTATGAACTTCAGGAACAGGAATCGATGAGATCTTTAGCAGATACATCCAAAAGAAGTGGGCAGAGACCCCAGCCCTGCTCGGTGTGCTCTGGTTTGGGTTGTTCAAAACACACAGATCTCCTGAGCTTCACGTTACAACAAAGGGATGGAGCTGTGGCTCCTTCCAGAGCAGCTCCTCACGAGCTCCACAGCCTGCAGACATCATTAGGAGAGGGCAATTAGCATCTTGCTGCCCAGGGGAGGAGTGGAAGCCGTCCAGGCCTTGGCAGCCAGTTCCTGGGATTTCTTACAGGATCTCTGGCGTAGCAAACCCTCAGCCAGAACATCCCTGGAGAGGCTCAGAAGTAAGCAGCCCTTTTCCAAAATCGGGGATTTGGGGAGGCCTTTCATCCATCGGGGTCTCCCCTTCCTTCACAACTTGGTGTTTTGTCAGAAGAAGGGAAAGCAACCAAATTCTGGCAGGAGGACAGGGACACGGCGCCACAGCTTGGGGTCTGCGCTCGGTTTTCCTGGGAAATTCCAGGAGGGAAATCCCAGCTGTTTCCCAGCTACTGAGAAAGGCTGGTGGTGGCTGTTGCACAGGGCACGAGGCCAGACAGGCTGTGGGGTCAGAGGTCTTAAAAAGCGTTTCCTTGGACTTTTTGCTTCCAAGAGCAGCAAGACTGGGGTAACGCCACCCTTCGGAAGAGTATTTTGGGAATGGTCTTTTCCCTCAAACATTTAAGGGAGGAAGAGCCCAGAAGGAACCAGGATCACAAAGGATCAGTCCAGAGCCATGTGAGTGAGGAGCATGGGGCAAAGCCAAGGGCAGAGCCAGACCTCATCCCAGATATTTAACTCCAAACCCATCCTTCCACTCCTCCTCATCCCAGCTCCTGGAACTGCCAGGTGTGCTCCCTGCTCCAGCTGGCATTCACTCCCCGTAGCATGAATTAATTCTTCCTTCTTTCCTTCTTTCCTTCCTGATCATGCTTCAGAAATGAATAGCAGCAATCCTGGAGCAGACACCACGGAGAGGTTAACAGGGAGGAACTATTTTTAGGTCCGAAGATATTGGATCATCCTCTGTTATGGCAACGGATCTTGTTGTTCCTGGTTTCCCCTGGTCTTTTTAATGCATCAGAGCCGTCGAGGCTCCCATCCAGCTTACAGTAAACACGCGAAAACCTCTGGATTTTAGGAGTTACTTGTTGCATGGCTGGTAAGAACATTAAAGAAAGAGAGGAAAGGCCCCTCAAAGAGTCTCAGAAGGAAGGAGGGGGACTCCAGCCTGAGGAGAAACCTCTGGAGAAACCATACCTGAGACCTGGGGTGGGGAAGGCAGAGCAGATGACACCTGGAGGTCCCTTCCAGCCTGTGGCTGAACATCAGAACCTCACAGCTCACCCAACCAGGAGTATGGGGCTCCAAAAGGATGAAATTATGCCTGGTTCGGGTCCAGAGCAATAAATCTTCCCTCACAGAGGTTCCTCTGCACTTGGAGCAGGTTTGCAGGAGTGTTTGCCAAGGTTCAGACATGAGCAAATGCTGAAAGCAGGTGTGCTGTGCCTTTGGGGGGGTTTGCTGCAAAAAGTGAGTGTGGACAGGACATCTCTTACCTGCTGTGGGACAGCAGTTCCTGCATTTCTCCCAGGAAAATTCATGGAGTAAAACATCCAGGGGAGATTCACATCTCCAGTTCCCTCTGTGACACCCACGCCAGCAGCACAGAAGCTCTGTGAACGCACACGGAGAGAATATCAGGGATCCTCCGGCAGGAAAATCATCTTTTCCGCTCTGTAATGGCACTGAACCTTTCAGGAGCTGCAGAAGTGGTGCAAAACAGGGCCACATCCCCCAGTCTGTCCCAGTAAAATCTCCCGACTCCCTGTTTTGTTATTTTATTTTGCTTTAGCCAGCACCATTTGTAGCATTTGGACTGCAAAAAAAATAAACACAACCCAAAACCGCATCGGAACGGTGCTTTTGAAAATAGACTGGGTCTCAGCACGTTTAGGACAAGGTAATTCCATGTCAAAACACGCCACTTTGGGTTTTTTCCCAAAGAAATGTGAACAGAGCAAAAAGACAACCTGCTCCATTTGATCTGTGCTTTGATTTACTGAGGAAACCAGAACCATTTTGGAGAAAGCAACTAGAGAAATTTGGAGGGAGCTGGCCAACAAACAGGAAAAAAAGAGCCCCGGCAGTGATCACTGAGCTCTTCAGCACCAAATCATCAGCAACTGGTGGCTCATTCCAGCTTTTCTTTGTCTTCCCTGCCTCAGCCACAGACCTTAACTGGAGGGGAGGAATGCTTGGACAAGTTGAAATTCCAAATAAGGCTCCAGGACTACTTTTAAGTTAAAAAAATTAATATTTTCTATAGATATGTTTGAACTGATGTGACACAGAGATGGATTGCAATGCTGGAAATCGGAACAGGAGCTGAAACGACTGGAAAATGCTTATTTTCAGGTCATTATACTATATTAAATTAATTACCCTGTGTGCTTTGCTCAAGGCTGGCAGCAGGGAGGGGCTTGGGAGAAGGATCTGCAGAGAGTTTCTCTCTTTCTCATTCTCCTTCATGTAGCTCTGGAGAGGAATTATGGATTATCAGGGCTGTTTTCAACCTCTCTGCTCTTTGGACTGTGCAGCCATGCCCTTGGATCAGCACCATTCCCATGGACTCAGCCAAAAGTTGCTCTTTGCCTCGTGGGCATTGAGGTCCTCCCGAGAGCAGAGCCACAGTAAAGGGAAAGAGATGGAGCTGCACTTTCCCTGAGGAAAGCTGAAGCCTATTCCGAATTGATTTGAAACCAATCCAATCAAAAGAATGAAATATTCCCCCGGTCAGGTCGTACTGACCAAAATGAAGTGTTTCATTTCAGGTTTGTCTCCCCCAACCCTTCAAAATAAAATAGGGAGAAGAAAAAAAGAGATAAAAAGAAGAACACTGCAGGTTTTCAGCACGTTTCTTCCCCACGGGAAACAGCAGCTCTGTGAAGGGGCAGGTTTCCTTGGCAAAATCTGTCTCATCAGCACTCCTGCACTGTGCACAACCTCCAAAAAGCCCGTTGCTCTGATCTGGGGGCTTCCTGGGATTTATGGCTCCGGTGTCTGTCCCTAAACCAAGCTTCCTGCTCAGGGGGTGTCTTCCAAAAAAACAGCGTGGGGAGCAACGTGATGGATGGACATCCTTGGACATCGTGAGGCTGAGACCATGCCACACCTAAACCAGGATTAGATCTGATACTGAGCCCTCCATCCCATCCCATTGCATCCCATCCCATCGCATCGCATCGCATCCCATCCCACCACATCCCAACCCCACCCCTTTATCTTGTATCCCTGCAGAAACCCATGTATGTGCAGACACCCACTGCAGGTGTGTTTCTGTGAGCGAGTGTGTCAAATCCCCTTTTTTACAGCCAGGAAACACCCCCATTTTTATGGAATATCGCTGCCTAGCAGGAGAAGCAGGGATCCCACAGCACTGGGACATTTTCCCTGCCCCACAGGTCCACGGCCGAGTGCTGAAGTGAAGCCGTCTGCACCGAGCCAGGCGTGACAGCGGCACGAGGGGGATCCTGGAAAAGAGAAGGAAAACCTGAGGTGTTTTCCTCTTTCCTGGCTGCCCAGCTCAGCTTGCGGCACCTTTCCCATCCTCTCTGTGGCTGCAAAGTGTCCTCTGCAGCGAGCTGAGAGGTTAAATCAGATTTTCCGGGTTTCTGAGAGGATCGCTAAACTCCTTCACCAGCAGCGCCAAGGGATGCTCCAGGGAAAGGTCGGCAGGGAGGAGGAGGTGAGAGAGGGAGTCAGTCAGCACCCACCCAGCGAGGCAAAGCCATGCCGAGGCCTTTCCGGGGTGCTGCAGCTTGCCAAGGGGTTGAGCAACGGGATGTCAGGCGCGCTCGGGGAGCGCGGTGTGCGGACGGGATGTAACGCAAGCCTACGTGTTTATTTCTGAACAGGAACCCAAGCAAATCCAGCCGTGGCCACTTCGGGCGATGAATCAAACCCACCAGCTGAAAACGTCTTGCTGTTGTTTCTTCTCCTAAAGAACCTGGATGAAATGTTTTTAATAAAAAGCCCCTCCCTTCCTCCCTTCCTTCCTTTCTTTCCTTTCCTTTTTTTTTTTTTTTTTTGTTTAATTTTTTATACATATATATATCAAAGTTCAAATAAATCTTTACCATAATCAGAAGAATGCAGAGAACTGTAAAAGTTTAGAAGGGGTCACTCCTGAGCGGCCCCGACTCCATAAAGTGCAGTTTGATGTCCTGCAGTTTATGGCTGCACAAAGCCCAGCTCCTCTGCTCTGAGATTGGCTGTTAATGTTGTAATGATGTTTAACTGCTGACAAATGAATCGCAGGTGGGGAGACAAGGGCTCCTTAAGTAAAAAAACCTGGCGTTTTTATTTGGCTGCTTGTTTTTTTTGTTTGTTTTGTTTTGTTGTTTCGATGTTTCTCTTTGATTCCCTCGAGCAAACAGATTAAGGAACATCCCAGCCTGTCAAGTAATATCTGTTTGTAAAAACACCACATCCCTTTGATGCGTCCATCACGCGCTGCAGAGGGGAGAGAGGGGTTTTCTTTCACTTGCAGCGTGGCTTCTTTTTATTTTTTGCCACTAATTATGGAATTTCTCATTAAAATAACAAGGAGCGCGGCTGGCTGAGGTTCCAGCACGTGTTTCCACTTGGGGAAACCAATGGGAACCGTATGGCTCCTTCCTTCCTTCCTTCCTTCCTTCCTTCCTTCCTTCCTTCCTTCCTTCCTTCCTTCCTTCCTTCCTTCCTTCCCAGGGCCAGGTGCGAGGAGAAAACCCTCTCCCAAAACCAAACCCACCTCACACCTGACTTAAAATTCACCCCATTCCCCAGATTTCGGAGCTGTTTTTAAATTTCTTTCCCCTCTTAGGCCTTCCTCCCCTCCCTCCGTGTGCTTTTTCCCACGGCAGAACAAACTCGAGCAGACCTGGCTGTTTCTAAACTCCCCTCCAACGCCAAAGCGTCAGGAGCAATCACTTCCCCCCAGTTTACAGGGACATTCAAAGTGCCCCGAAACATATTTTCGACATAACTCATCACTTTGAAGACGCTTCCAAGCTTTTGTTCCTGTTTATTGACAGGAAGTTGTTTCCCATGGCTCCAGATCAGGAGGCGGGCGCTGGAGCAGTTGCCAAGCGGGTTTGCTGTGCCCTGCAAATCCCGACCCCGCATTCCTGGCTCCCCCCAGGCACCCACCACCCAACCCCTCTGGTCTCTGCCAAGTGGGATAAAACACCACCGAGGCTTAAAAAGGGGGAAATTGGAGGCGGGATGGATGTGGGCAGGTGAGAGGGGAGGAGAAAGCTCTGTTATCCATCACGGCTGTGGGAGAGGAGGGGGTTTTTGAGGCACTCCCTGGCCCTGGAGAGCAGGGGTGAGGCACAAGCCCCCCATTTCTCCTCCTGGGGAGCGGGCCAGCACAGCAGGATCATCCCCTCTGGAAATCGTGACTCGTGGGGAAGGGGAGAGTGGGAAAAGGAGTGGGAAAAAGGGAGCAGGGAAGGGAGAACCACCTGATTCCCCCTGTTGTGGCAGGACAGGGCTCTCCATCCCAGCACTGGGGGCTCAACGGAGGGGCCTGGGGGGCTGCTGTCCATGGAGATGGGCCAGAGGTCTGCAGGGTGGCCACTTGGGGCTGGGCCAAAGGGTGGGGGAGGAACTGGGGGGGACTGGGAAGGTGGCGATGGGAGAAGGGCAGCACCTGCTCCTTGCTGCGTGTCAGGAGAGGGACACAGGGTGGAATTCTTGGGGGTGTCCTGTGCAGAGGAAAGAGCTGGTCTCCATGGTCCTTGTGGCTCCCTTCCACCTCAGGGTGTTCTTTGCTTTTATGAGAGAAGGTCAAACACCCCTGGTTCTCACCTCGAGTCCCAGGCAACACCTGCAGGGAATGCCCTCTGCTGGCTTCATCCATCCTGAACCTCATCCAGGAGCAGCATCCTTTCCTGAAGGGCATCTCCTGCTCCACGGGCTGGTCCTGAGCAGGGCCAGGCCCTGGGGTGCCCAGGGAGGTGGCAGCAGAGCCCAGGGTGAGGATCTCAGCCAGCCAGAGGGATCTGCCTTTGGAAGAAAGCGCCAGCCCTGCTGGGCTTGACCTCATGGACACCTCCAAACCCACTCAGCAGCCCCGGCACAAATCCCTGGGGAAAAGGGGGACTTTAAATCAGGCCACATCGACCTTTTTTATATGGACAGTGGGACTGGCTGTTATGGACTGAGTGCCTGAGGTTCTTCCACTGGAAGGAGCGCAGTGCAACTCTGGGGGCACCTCTGGATTCCACTCACTCCCAGCAATTATGACTCCTTGGCTTGTTGCTACACCGTGTAGTGTAATGTTATTGCTTGGAATGCTCTGTTAACTCCGTTTTTACTGATACCATGTGTTCCCCTCCTTTCATCCCAGCAGCGTGTCAAGAGCTGTTTTCCTAAGGATGGTCAAGGGAATATGATTCTAATATTACTGGAGATGATATAAAAACTTTTATAGACACTGCTCCACGTTTGAACTGGGAGCCCAGAGCTCAGCCACGAGGGCCTTAGTCAGACGTCTGAGTTGCATGTTTTGGAAGGCCAGGGAGGTAAAAAGGCACTTGCTGGTTTACAGGGGGCAGCCAGTTTGGAAGGGGAGATGTAAGACCTGCACTTAGAGAGGAACAAACCAAAACCCTCAAAAAGCTGGGACTATAATATGCAATTTCAGGCCTCTCCAGAAGCACAAATTAAAGCATCCTGGGAAATACACAAGGACATGCTGCTTGCTGTGTTACTCCCAGGAGTGGAGCCACAAGGCTGTGGCTGTTAATGTGACTGTCACTGGCTTGGCTGGCAGAGCTGGGGTAGCACTGAGGTCCCCCAAAACTCAGAACAGAAGCTCCAGAGCCAAGGCGTGCTGATGATCACAAAGGATCTTTGCAATCTCTCTGGCTTGCCAACAAAAGCCGCTGGCAGAAGTGGGGTTTTTGGGGTTTTTAGGCAGAGATGTGCAAGGTGAGGACTGGGAGATGAGTCCTTGCTTGTTCTGTCAGACAGGAGAGCTGGGAATAGCTCTGCTGTGATGTTCCCAGATAACGTGCAGAGCACAGGCTCAGGAGCACTCAGGAGGAGGAGACCCAGGCACTGCGCACTTGCTCACAGCACTGGGAGAGCAGAGCGGAGCTGGCCTGCTGAAACCTCCTCCAGGGAGCAGAGCACAAAGATTTGTTCATCCCACGGGTTCCTCAGCCTCACACCAGCATCTTCAGGGCCATTTCTGCCTCAGCTCTGCACCTGGAGTTTATGGTTTATCCACCGCTTCAGCCCCTGCGAGCCGCGCAGCAAACGGGGGCTCTGCACAGCCAGCTCTGCCGCGTTGAGATTTCTGTGTTTACCAAAAACCTGTTTCACCATTAACTCATCAAGGCATTTCTTTGTGTGTTTTATAGTGGAGCAGGTCCAGCCTGCAGAAAGGAGGCAGATAGCAACAGCAGGCAGAGTTTTCCAGCCCCGCCGCGCTTTTACGAGCGCTTCCATAATGGCATTTCCAACACTTGGGCCGAGGCTGCAGCGACAGCTGACGCCTCATCCATCATAACCTGCTCTCTGCTTGAAGCAGCAACGGCCCTGCTTTATTTGTTGCAGGTGATTGCCTCTGCACGGGACGGACACGCCTGGAAATTCCAACACTTCTGTCTCGGCAGCAGGCAGGCTCCGAGTGTTCGTGGCTGTGGTTGTGCTCTCCTCGTTTGCCTCCTTGTATTGCCCTGAAGCAGAATAGAATAAGGTGGTTTGGGTTGGAAGCAACTTAAAAATCATCTAGTTCCAGCCCCACCATGGGCAGGGACACCTTCCACTATCCCAAGTTTCTCTAAGCCCCGTCTAAACCTGGCCTTGGACACCGCCAGGGATCCAGGGGCAGCCACAGCTGCTCTGGGCACCCTGTGCCAGGGCCTCCCCACCCTCCCAGGGAAAAACTCCTTCCCAATATCCCATCCATCCCTGCCCTCTACCAGTTTAAAACCATTTCCCCTTGTCCTGTCCCTCCATGCCTTGTCCCCAGTCCCTCTCCAGCTCTCCTGGAGCCCCTTTAGGCTCTGCAAGGGGCTCTGAGCTCTCCCTGGAGCCTTCTCTTCTCCAGGTGAGCACACCCAGCCCTCCCAGCCTGGCTCCAGAGCAGGGGGGCTCCAGCCCTTGGAACAACACCTTCTGCTGGCAGAGTTTCTGGAGTTCCAGAGCTTTCCTTGGGGTTTCAGCATCCCTGCGTGTGTCTTTTTTTGTGGTTATGAGCAAAGATTTCCTCCCAACCAAAGAGAGCTGGAATTTTCCTGCAAGCTGGCAGGGCAATTTCCTCACTTGGTGACTGCAGGGGGTGAGCCAAGGTGGCAGCTGGAAGGAGAAAACCAGGGGGTGAACAGCAGAGCACCGGGGGGGAGATGGGGGTAGAAGGTCGGCTCAGGCACCCTTGGGACAAAGAGAAATGGGTGACACCAAATCTCCCAATCCCCACCTAGAAAACAACGAAAAGATCTCTACTCACCAGCTCATCCGGCTCTCCTCACCGTGGAAAGGATGGAGGGAAAGCTTTCTGGCCGTAGGACAAGCTGGGAGAGGCAGACCTTGGGTGAAATGCCAGCTTAGGTGAAGCCAGTTGTTCTAAGCTTCAGCCAAGTCACCGATTTCACCAAGCACAGCTGGGCTCCGGGCAGGACCAACCCGCCCTGGAGATCTCCCAGAGCCAAGCTGTGCAGTACTGAGCAGGACTGCCCAGATCAGACCTCGGTGTCCCAAATTCCTGCTCTCCGTGCTCGCATCTGAGTAAAGGTCTCTCAGTTCAAGAGCACAGGGCAGCGCACACCGGGACTGCCCGATCCAAACGGGAAAGGTCGCTCCTATGCACCCAAACCTGGAATATCTCCTCATCTCCTCCGAGGCTTCATTACCAAGCCGAGGACACTCAAACCTTTGAAAAACCTTTGAAAACCTGGCAAAAATCTCTGCCCACGTCTTGCAGTCTGGCCAGACCCACCCATTTCCATTTCTTGGAAAGAAGTCACTGTGGGAAGAGGTTCCCTCTGCTTTCTGTACCGACAGAGCTTTGCTTCACCCCAGCTCCATCAGATCATGGAGAGCCCACTGGAAATGAAATCTTGGATTTGGAATCCACCAGCCCCTGGAGATGACCTGAAGGATCCCTTGCCACGGGCAAGCTCTGCTGCTGGCCTGGCCAGCACAGCTCCCTCCCACTTGCCATCCTGGGATCCCTGCTGGGATTTAATGGCAAAGGATCTTCCCTCAGGCCTCACTTGACTGCTCCAAGGTGTGATTTCCTTCCCAGTGCTCCCCTGAATCATCCCTGGGCAGACCCTGGTTCTGGTTTCAGGCTGTTTTCCTTTGCACTCTCCGCTTCCCCGTGGCTGGAACTCTTTTCCCATCTGCGAAATCCAGGTATTGCTCCAAAACTCCTTCCCAGCTGCCTGGGTTCCCTGAAGGAGCAGCCCCAGGCATGCCTGTTCCACGGGAGGGGTTCCGAACCTGCTGGCCCACACTCTGTGAACACCATAAGAGATTTAAGCCTGCCCAGGCTTAAGCACAGTCTATCTCCGAGGCTCCAGCGCCCGCTCCTGCTTTCCCTCCCACCCAACAGAAAACCGGGATTCAGTGGGAATGGTTTGCAAATGAGTCAGTGCTCCTTAACAGGGGGGACAAGGAAAGATAATCTGTGTGCCCACAGCCAGCTCTGCAGGGAGAGCTTGGGAGTGCTGCAGGGATCTGGGATGCACTCTGGGATGCACACAGGGACCTGGGATGCACGCAGGGACCTGGGATGCACACAGAGATCTGGGATGCACACAGGGATCTGGGATGCACACAGGGACCTGGGATGCACACAGAGATCTGGGATGCACACAGGGACCTGGGATGCACACAGGGACCTGGGATGCACACAGGGACCTGGGATGCACGCAGGGATCCGGGATGCACACAGAGATCTGGGATGCACACAGGGATCTGGGATGCACACAGGGACCTGGGATGCACACAGAGATCTGGGATGCACGAGCAAGGGAATGCTGGGGAAGATTGCTCTGCGTGAAATTGGGATTTTATGCTTCTGAAGGCTTGGGATTCTTTTAGGGATCAAACTACCTCCAGTCCCTCCAGAGATGAGTAAGGAGGCCAAATGCTTTTATTTTTCTGGAATTGGTGCGAGGACACAATGCCACCGTGCTCCAGAGCTGGGCATTTAAAGAATGAACTGGACGTTTTTGTTCCTGCTAGGTGCAGTCCTGGGGTAGGGGAGCTGCTGGGGGCGGGGGGAGCATCCTCACATCGATCTGGTAAAAACATCATCGAAATCCAATGTGCTGCGGCAACCAGGCCAGGGAGATGAAGGAAACCACATGAAAAACATGATGAAAGTTGCCTCGAGGCTCCTTATGTCACACTCGGGCTTTGGGCACTCGGGGGTTTTTTATTTCTTCCCTTTTTCTTCTTTTAATAAACCCAAACTTGGCATTCTTGACACACACACACAGGGGTGCAAGCCAAGGGGATGTTAAAAGCTCACAGGCAAGAGGCATTTGGGTTCGTTGGAGCCCACTAGAATTTTTGAGGCCTTTCGGCAGATGGCCTGCCTCCTCGGGTGGAGAAAAAGCAATTTTTATTCTAAATAGCCAGATAAAAATTGGTCTAGGCCAAATTAGATAATTCCTGTTGACCCCAGAGGCCCTTGGCATCACTGAGTGGCTCCTCCAACGGGTTCAAAGAGAGGAAAGGGATGATCCTGTGAATCCTATGGGTATGACCCCCTCATGGTGCTGGAGAGGGGAGAGAAAGAGGCAAACCCCCCAAGATTCATTATTTGTACCCCGTGGTGAGCTCCCTGCAGCCAGCAGAGAGCGAAATAAAACTCACACGTGGTTTATTTTTGGATTATTCCCCCCCC